>JAHDVF020000682.1:0-286165 GCA_022606425.2 Lepidostoma basale
CTTAACGTACCGTGTTCAAAACAAAACGCTCGCTCCCATGTGGTAAATTCAGTTTACCGCTAACTTTATCTAAATATCAAGCATATGACTCGATGAATCAAAATTTAATTTATGTCATCTTGTAGGGAATTTCATTAGGAATAGATCGATATCTATAACATACATGGATTATTTGAAAAACATATCATTATTAATTTTTTTCTGGAACCATGCGATTTCTGATATGGAATGCGTCACAGCATATGAGCAACTGACACCAAGTATGAACTTGTCTCGCCCCGCCGCGCCGCGCCGCGGCGGGGCGAGACAAGTTTTACGTATGATAAAGGCACCTAGGCAAAATGTATAGTACGTTCAAGACAACGAGTACGTATTAATATTTGTCCCTTTTGGTAAAGTGTTAATATTTTCACAGTTCTGATATTATTAAGTTGCGTGCTGCGTTTCCATCGACAGTCGGTATTATTACGTACCTATTGAAAAAGGCCAAACATATAATTTATAATACGTTCAAAACAGCGAGTAAGTATTTGTCACTTTTGATAAAGTTGTAAATATTAGCAAAACAAATTCTACCTTAACACGAATGAAGGTGAGGGCAGTCTTAGAAATTTTTTTTTTTTGGGATGAAGGAAGTAATTTTTTGCTTTTTTTTTTATTACGAAATATTGAGAACACTTCAATGGAGGATTACAATTTTTTTTATAATATTAGGGTCCATAGGTTTTAAGAAAATCAACTTTAAATTGGCAGTGGAAACTCAATTGACCACATGGCAACGCGACGGTTAAAGAACTATTTCATCCACTTTTGAAATTATTTATCAATATGTTTCGAAGGTATTAAAACTCCATCAACTGAAAAACTGTATATCATTATCTCGGTGATGAAGGTGTATTGCAAACATGTCGAGAAAAATACACAAAAAATGGAAAGAAAAGTATTTCAATGCATTAAAAATACCCTTACAAGGCAATACATGTAATTCCCATAAAATATAACATCATATAACTTCAGTAAAGCAGACGTTTTCATACGTATTAATTATTTAATTAGAAGTTTTACATCATTGAAACAATGAACACTTAAATAATAATTTAATTAAATGATGTGTTAAACTACTTATACTTTTGTCTTTATTTCGACAGCGACCGGTTTCACCAGGCTCGCTGGCATCGACAGACTAGTGACACTATTGCAAACTGAGTCCTTTACATGAATACATTTCAGGGATGGTAATCATGATTTTATACAAAAATATTCGTATTACAGTTAATCAAGATGATTCGTATTCAATATAATGGATTTAAATTTTTATTATATCTGGCATATTTAAATCTAATATAACGTTTGAAAAAATTGGTACTTTTGTTTTTATTATTACTGAATTGATACTAATTACTGATTACTGAATGATATGATATATATCTTGGTCCATTAGGTTGGCGTCGCCTTATTAGATTTTCCCCATCCATTAGAGCTGCAAAACTCTGGAATCATTATAAAACTTTTTTTAATTATAATTACAGATTTGATGATGATTTCCATAGGTGGAAAAAATGGCTTTAAGAGTGTTAAGTAACACGATAATATTTTTTTATAGTTCACACATTGCATTTAATTGTATATACTTAGTACATCCACACTTTTATCGAAATAGCTTACGTAATATGTTAGTATTCGAATTTCTAATAATTTTTTTTTAATCATGTGCAGAAATAATAGCTCATTAAAATGAGGAGGGAACCGCCTTGTATACTGGATTGAACCCGGGATCAGAAGCCTAGCATTATGTAACCTAGACCACCGACTAGGTGTAATTAATATTGTCACAATTTCAGGAACCGCAATCTGCAACTAATCACTGCTTACTTTTGAACCTAAGCTGTATAAAAGCGCGGTGGTTGGTTAGTTATTTGACCCATATGATGATGGCGCGAGAGAGCTGAGCTTTAAAGCTCGTCACTCTGTAATATTATTAAGCGTCCAGTCCTCCATCTCTCGTGCACATCTGCTTTGTGCTAGACAATAAAGCCTGTTCTGAGCCTGCGGCCAAGGCCATAGTCATAAATAAACCAACGCTATTTACGTAGGGCTACATGACACACCTATGTATACATGTTTACATATGCGCTCCGTAGGGTCGACTGCGTTTACTCCGTGATACTGAGGGTTTTATATGAAAATATATTTCTTCATGGCGTTGTGAGCCTCATTTTTATGAAATGTGAGACTTAGGGTGGTTCGTTTTGTTTTATGTATTAAAACGACCTCACAAATAACCATTGGGGCACTAAGGTTGGTTCGTTTTGCTTTATGTATGAACACACACTAACAAATAACTAGGTAGCACTAAGATGGTTTGTTTTGCGTTATGTTTGAAAACTATTTAACAAATAACCAATTGGCACTATAACGTTGATTATTTTTGCTTTATGTATGAGAACTACCTAACAAATAACCATGTGGCATTAAGGTTAGTTTTTTTGCTTAGTGTATGAGAATTAACTAACAAATAACTATGTAGCACTAAAGTAAGTTTGTTTTACTTTATGTATGAGAGCTAACTAACAATTAACTCTGTGGTACTAAGGATGGTTTGTTTTGCTTTATGTATGAGAACTAACTTACAAATAACTATGTAGCTCTAAGGATGGTTCGTTTTGCTTTATGTATGATAACTAACTAACAAATAACCATGTGCCACTAAGAATGATTCGTTTTTCTTCATACATAAAATAACAAAAAAACATACTCTATTTCTTCGGAAATGCTCGGGTTTAATCACCTTGCTCTTACCACCGTACATTTTTTCCATCGATGGTCCTCTATTAATTTTATCAATATTTCTTAAATATTTTTTCCATGTAAAATAACCAGATTAGCTACGAAATATGACTAACTAATTTACCATCACAGCGTTTTTCCAGAGGTATAGGCAGTGAAAACGGACCGCCATACTGCTCTCTCCTGACACATCCCTCAAACTTCCTCTATATTCATGAAAAATGAATATTTTCTGCTAACCAAAATTGATTTTTGAATTTTTGAAAATTGATTGTAATGGATTTGACAAAAAGGCTATAAGACATGTCTAGAATCAAACTTTTATCTTCATCATTAATCAGAGGTTATTATTATTATTACTATTATTTATTTTTATTTTATTAAATCGCTCCTTATATTATTTCAGCACGAACCAAATCTATATAAATGATATAGCTATATATTGATTCTCATGACACGTTAGCTTTTCAATTGCCATTTTATTGTCACGTGAATTCTACACCAGACTAAAATCATCATCGGAAATTGAACCCGAAACCTTCAGTGGGGCAGTCATAGCTCTTGCCACTCGACCACGAAGGTCGTGACCGAGTGGAAAGTTATACCAAGTTATGCCACCAATAGTATATTCTGTATTTTCCAACGATTTAAATAATCAAATTTAAATATTGTTAATAAAAAAAATTAAATGCTAACATCTCGACGTTTGCTGTATCACAGAGTTATTGTCTATCACCAAGATATCCCACATTGCCATTCATCATCCACCGTCACCCCGAGCTCCCAGGAGAATAATTTTCCCTTTTAGTAGCAACTAACGGGCAACACATTTTTCTTAATACCCAAAATTCTTCCTAGCTCTATGATGGGTATAAAAAATATACATTTTCTTAAAAATACCATAAATCATATTGAACATTGAAAATGTAATTTATATTTTTACTACGTTTTTTAAGTCATCTATGCGTCGCATATTTATCATTACATGTGATGCATAACTCTATAAAAGTTTTTATACTTTAGGCTTAAATATTAGCCTCGTCATAACAATTATTTCTTTAATATTTTTAGGTGCATTATTGTATACGATATTTTTTCTTAAATTCAACATCTGATGTTTTTATCATTTTTATCAAATTATGAAACAATAAATCAGTATAAAAATTACACTTTTTTACTACCTTAGAACAACTTGGGTATATTTTAAATATTATATATTATTAACTAACTTACTGACTGACTATCACGCCGTTTCTGCGGATGGGTAGGTAGAGAGAATAGACCGTCGTACAACTCTGTCCAGACATACCTCTTCAGGCTCCTCTTCATTCATACATCGTAACATGCATGCTCGTCGATTTTTCCTTTTAATATTTGATTAATTTGTTCATGCCATGCTTTCTTTGATCTTACATTGCTTCTCTTTCCACTCACACTGCTTTTATACAACACTTTAGCAATTATTTGCTCGTACATTCGTTTCATATCAGGGATCTTTTTTTAATTTTACTTATGGTGCAATCATCTATCTAACATTAGTTCCTTATTTCCTTGTTCTGTATTCTATCGTATATCGTTTTCCCGATTGTTCTTCTTGCCGTCCAGGGTATACGCAGCATTTGTCGCCAGCACCCCATCTAGAAAGCATCAACTTTGGACATCTCCGATGCTCGTATAGTCCAAAACTCGCAACCATTAAGGAATATGGAGAAAACAAGGGTTTGAACCAGTCTCATATTGGTCTTGTTGGAGATATTCTTGTCTTACCATATCTTGGTGAGCTTTTTTATGACAGTTTTAGCCATTTGGGTTCTGCTTCGAATTTCCCACTCGCATCCCTCCTGGTCAGTTATCAGTGATCCAAGATAGACAAATTCATTTACAATTTCGAAATCTGAGAGAAGGCCCGTATTTGTGAATTATTCTTTGAATGAAATTTTTAAATCATTCCGTTTTTTTTTTCTTGTCATGTTTAAAAGATATGGTTCATATATGTAATCAAAATCGAGGGAACGATTTAAACTTTTTATAATTTTTCTAATGATGAAGGTATAATTCCTTCGAAACTCAAAATGAATATTAAATTTAAAAGTTGAATGAAGAGTGTTTTAAATCACTAAAAAATTCCTTAAAATTTAAGTTTGTAAATAATAAATTTCTGAATAAACTGAACACCGCCTAACTGTAAAAAAAAATATTTATCAGCGTTACAGTGAGGCCACACGCATTTTAATGTACATTTTAATTTTGCAATTTAAATACAACTAAAGTTCCCAACTAACTTTAACATGTTCCAACATGCCTAGTTAAAAGTGTCGCTCCAAACAATTTATTTACAACTTGTAAAAAAAGTTTTTCCAAATTCAAATTCAAATTGGAGAGCACATTCCGAATAATCCCAAATGGCGCCTGATAGTAACAATAAAAAGTCCGTTATTGGAACAAGACCCGTTCAGAAGCGGTCCAAAATCTCCGGTTTAATTCCGAGCCCGTACCGACATGACCACTCGATTTTTCGCTCCAAAACGCTCGAA
This sequence comes from Lepidostoma basale, assembly GCA_022606425.2. Lineage (NCBI taxonomy): Eukaryota > Metazoa > Arthropoda > Insecta > Trichoptera > Lepidostomatidae > Lepidostoma > Lepidostoma basale. Next base: position 5,322 of record JAHDVF020000682.1, read on the forward strand.
AAAAAAAGAATCAAACAAACCCGGGAAATATTCGAACCACGAATTCGAAATTTACTCTGATTCTCATTGGATAAAGAAGACGCGAACGAGACAAAGCATAAAAGTTGGGGAAGGGGGTGAGCGATGGAACGGGTGACGTATGAAAGGAGATAAAGCATCTCATACGCATGCGTTCATTCCATACGGATTGTGATTCTATTCAACTACTAGATATAAATAATCATACCATAAAACAAATTAATTTATTTTAAAGCTTTTAGTTAGCCACGTCAATGTTCTTATTATTATTTATTTATTTATTTGGGGTAACAAACAGCGATTACAGTACAAAAACAAAACACATAGAAACAATAGAATAAAGCCAACAACATGATGCCACAAGCGTAAATGCTACTAAGAGTAATCAGTACATACTAGTTAATCGTTAATCATAAATTGAACCTAACAATTGAATTACAATAATTGAACAAAATGAAGTTATATATGGTAAACTAACTAACTATCCAACCATCTAGGTACGGAAGAAAGGTTGGACTGCCACACTTTACTTTCCTGACATGCTTCTCAAATCGCTTCCTTAACATTTATAAATATTTTTGTGAATGTATACTTATACTTGTATACGAATCCTGGATTTTCACCCATGGTGGGTGGTTAATTCAAATTTAATTGTATCTCAATAGAGACGAAGACGCAAACTGGAAACTGAATATGGATGATCAAGGTGTTTACAGGACTTATGACCTGTCATTGGTTGGGTTAAGCGCACGCTTTATGTAATTACAACATTCCCCATTTCACCTTTGTTTTTGTGATCATGCATGATAAGTTTTTGGAAGTTGTATATATACTCCAATTCCATACTTATCTTCACGTGTCAGTTTTAACTGGCCATCTATGTAGATTTGATTACACCTGTCAATCTTTTTAAGATTAACCTATATAATCCACCCACTAACGCCATCTATAGAGAATGATTTTTAGCATTTAGCAAACTACTTCATTAACACAATGCGAAGGCTATCGCCTATTAGCGTATTGTTTTTAGAAGTCGCCTGGAGTATTCCAATCTATGTGCCAAAGAATTGACCAGAATGATTAATGTCTATTGATGAAATAAACTTATTTGATTTGATTTGAGTACTTATAACTAAAAAATAAGTCATAAATCTTGTGATTATATCATCGCTGCAGAGGCGTCCGTCTGTGTGCCGAGTAAGAAGCAGGAAACGAGAGGAAAAGTAAACAGACAAGTCCCTTGAACCTCAAAATCGGCAAAGAAACATTCTAATTAAATATGGTAATCCATTTGCGGTCAGACGGGAAATAAACAAACCGGCGAGATTGATTTCGGGAGACGCGAGCTTTTAAATTTTCTTTGTAATCTTCCGAGTGAGTCGGGCGGGCCGAGCAGGAGGCTGGAGAGATAGAAATCGATCCTCCGATACCTTTCGTGTAATTCTGTTATTTGGCACGCGCAGTATGTAGATGTGAGGAAAAAATGGGCTTTTAGGAGATTTATTTGACTACAAAAGTATTTATTAAATTTACAAGAAAGCTCTTTCACATACAGACAAAAATATATGGAGTAACGTATGAGTAAACACATTGTGTTCGTACCTTATATATTTTTAATGTGTATACGATAGTGTTTATTCAAACATTTTTTTATTTCTTCGTTCGTTTTGGGTTGTGGATTTACAATAGAATAAAAACTAAGTAACTAACTAGCCATCGCGCCGTCTCCCCGAAAGGGTAGGCAGAAAAAATGGACTATAACACTTTAACCGATGCGGCACTCCATCCTTCTCTTTTTTACGAAAAAATAATCACTTTCATCATTTACAATGAACTTCTACCATGAAATTTTAAATATCACATTTTTTTTAATTTCTAGAAGCCGTTATAAATTTTATGAGAGTGACATGTTTTGAGATCCAGCAAAAGTCAAGGAAGGCCAAGGAAGACATGGCATGACCAAATAAATCAATTACTGAAAGGCAGCCAGGTAAGAAATCGGAACAATTGACGGCAGTGGGAACCACGGTGTGTGAACCGTGTGGCAGTCCATCCTCTCTAACAACCCCACCAGGAAAACGTCATGATCGTTATTGATTCGTTCATCATTATTATGTCGAAGGAATCTGGTCGTAAGTCCCCTGGATCAGGAACCAAGCGTTCTGACCCTAGACCACCACCCAGTTACTATATTATGGGTAGTGCGTTGTGTAGCAGTACGTAAAAAACTGGACAACTGATAAACTCTTGGTATCGTACCGATTGGTACAACAACAAACCATCACGCCGTTTCCCCGCAGGGGTAGGCAGAGAGAATGGACCGCCACACTACTCTATCCTGGCACACCTCTCTAGCTTCCTCCACATTCATACATTGAGTCATACACGCAAGTCGATTCTTCCGGCTTCTGACATGACCAACTTTTAATATTTTATTAATTTGGTCATGCCATGTTTTCCTCAGTCTACCTCGACTCCTTACTCCATTTACATTGTTAACGTATACTTTTTTAACCATTCTTTCTTCACCCATGCGCTCCATATGTCCGAACCAACGCAGCGAACCTTTCATAATTTTGTTTATAATACCTTCTTACGCTCTACATTCCTTCCTAATATCAGTATTTGAGATTTTATCGTATATCGTTCTACCACACATACGTCTAAGGGACCTCATGTCTTTATTCTGCTCTCATCTTTCTTCTGCCAGTTCCATGCTTCGCTTCCATACATAAGGGTTGGAACCAGAACTCCACTGTGAAGGCCACTTTCGCTTTCATTGATGATTGAAATAAATAATTTGAAAATTATTTATCGTTGCTTGAACAATCATGCAAAACTCCATATTTTAATACTAAATAATTAGTACAAATGAATGTCTATTTTCTTTTCTAGAAGTTTTATTATAATATATAGGTTTGACATGATAATGCCTTAGACAGACGAAGCTTGTCATTCCCATAAATTATAATAAAACTTCTTCTTCTTCGCAGAGACGACGTCGCAGAGAGGAGGAGGAGAAGATAGAAGAGACGACTGGGAGACGGTGACAGCTCCATTACAAGCGCCTTCCCCTGCCCCAGATGCCCCAGAATTTGTGGGTCCAGGATCGGGCTCTTCAGTCACATGCAGACCCACAACCGTGAAGGACAATTTTCCTCGGATACGAGAGACAGACGATGATGATGATGATGAATAAAACTTCTTGTATATACGCTTTCACTCAGTGTTTTTTTCACACCCAAGTTTCTGTTATTACAGAACTTTTTTCAATATACGAAATTTTAACAAACCTTTTAAATGTTAAAAATTTGTACAGGGAAATCGTTGGATCATAACCGACACATGTCTGTTAAAAGCATTATGAAGTATTGTAAAAATACTATGTGCAGTTACATTTATTCAAATATAATAAAACTTTTATAAAACAGACGTTTAAATTCGTATTAATTTATTTTAATAGCATTTTTTAATAAGGATTAATTGTATTTCAATAGAGACGAAGACGTTAATTGTTTTCTGGGAACAGAATATGGTGGCCGAGGCGCTTAAATAACTTATGACCTGTCATTGGTTGGGTTGAGCGATCGCTTTATGTTTAACAACATTCCTCATATATACATATACTAGTATACAACTTCCAAACGTAAGAAGGCCGTGGTCGTAAGAAGGCCGGAATGGGGAATGTTGTTAAACAAAAAGCGATCGCTCAACCCAACCAATGACAGGTCATAAGTCCTGTAAGCGCCTCGGCCACCATATTATGTTTCCAGAAAACAATTTACATCTTCGTCTCTATTGAAATACAATTAATACTTATAAAAAAATAATTTATCCGCAATGGGTAAAATCCAGTATTTGTCTACAAGAATCTATTTGTTCTTTTTTTAAGTTCTGATCAGGTCATTCCTATCAAATAAAATAAAACTTCTACAAAACAGACGTTATTATTTGTAATATTATTCAAAATTGTGCTGTACATTATTGTTAAAAAAACAAACAAACATTATTTATTGTTTGTCACAAAAGTCTGGATCGTCCAGCTGACAACATGTGCACCAACTAAAAATAACATGTGTTAAATTATTTTTATTTTGTTATTTTATTTTATATCATTGTATTTTATATAATTTGTTTTGGATTTGTTTTGTGGATATTGGACGATCGAAGTGTGCGCGGGAGATGCCTATTGGTGGCGATGAGGTTCGCAACCCATCACACCACGTCTCTCGCGGGGGCGAAAAGAGAAGGATGGAGTGCCGCATCGGTTAAAGTGTGACAGTCCATTATTTCTGCCTACCCGGCGGAGACGGCGTGTTGGTTAGTTAGTTAGTTAGTTAGTTAGTTGTCTACAAGAATTTGTATACATTCAAAACGTTTTAGTATTTTTTTTTTCTTTAACATCTTTGATCTCCAAACGAGAAATTCATTTGAAACCAAACACATGTACTCGATCGCTTACTACTCCAAGGTCACTAGGACGCTCGGATGCTGTGGGAGGGAGAGGCGATGAAGGTCGAGGATGACTGGCAATATTAGATCATGTTTGCGGCAGGACCGTTAACAGTTGTAAAATCAACTGACGTGTACGAATTTTGAATAATGATCTTCGTGAGATAGGAATTACTAATGTGTACTTTTTTGTCACATAAAAAACGTGTAAGACGAAACGTCAGAAGCGTATGGAACATAAAAGATAAATTTCTTTTTAAAAGTCTTTAGTAGCATAATATAAAAATAACCCTTGTACTTAAATATTAAAACAAATTAAATCGTCGGAGTTCTAGATGTTTTAATATTTATTGTTCCTTGAACTTCTTCTTCAAATCCAGCAGGGCGAAGAAGCATCGGTAGGCCGAGACTGCGATGACTGGATGGTGCCGTGGCAGATTTTCGAGTCCTGGAGCAGCAAGACTGGGAAGTGGCGGCCAGAGATAGGACGGGATGGAGACGTTTCTTGGAGGAAGCCAAGACCCACCGAGGGTTATAGCGCCGGAGAAGAAGAAGGAGAACTTCTTTTTCTTCAAGTGCCCTGAAGGGTCCCCCCAACGTTGGCGATCACCTCGGCGAACCTGTCCTTGTCCTGCGCAGCTCGGAACAGCTCCTCCACACTTCGGATGCCGGTCCACTCCCTCGCGTTTCGCAGCCAGGACACTTGTCTCCTACCGGGCCCTCGGCGTCCCTCAATTTTCCACTCCAATATCAGTTGGAGAAGGTGGTACTTTTCCCCACGCAGTGTATGACCCAGATGTGAAATCTTTCGAACCTTGATAGTTGATAACAGTTCCCTGTCAACTCTAACTCGCCTCAGGACTTCGGTATCGGTAATTATGTCTGTCCAGGGAACTCTGAGCATTCGAGCATTCTGAGCATTCTGAGCATTCATTGAACAATGATCTTAAATTCCATCAATTCGTATTAATTATTTGATATGGAGTATAACATCATTGTTCAAAAAACAATAAATAAAATTATAATCCATTTTTTTTTAAACACTAACATCAAAGACTAAAATTTATTATATGTAATAATTTCCAATATGAGCAGATAATAACTCATTATTATGAAGCAGGAATCTAACCGTATCCAGACTTGAACCCATGACCTTTGGATCAGGAGCCAAGCGTTCTGCCCCTATACCACCACCCAATAAGTTTATTATGGGCATTTCATTTATTGTTTTCCTTTGTATTAATTGTTTAACTTTAAGTTTTAGAGGATTTTTATAATGAAAGGATCATTAAAATGGTTAGGACACATAGAAATAATGAATGGTGAAAGAATGCTAACAAAAAGTATATATTAACGATGTTAACGAATCTAGAAATAGAGAAAGAAGGAGGAAAACTTGGCACGATCAAATAAATCAATATTTAATATCGGCCACGTGAGGGGTCGGAGAAATCGAATCTAGAGAAGTGTCAGGAAATAACTGTGTGACGTTCCATTCTTTATGCCTTTTCCATCATGGAGACGACGTGATGATTAATTATTTAGTTAGTTAAGATAATCCATTGTTTAGGCGGAAACACTTTGATATTTCAACATTATTAACTGTTTCATATTTCTACATTATTTTCTGTTTATTTATTGTTTCATGAACAATGCTCTAAAACTTAACTAACTTTTAAAAGGTTAATTAAAACACTGTCATAGAATATCACAATTGTTTTAATTACTTTGAAATTGTCGTGACAGCTGTCTCCCTCGCCAATGTTAGCATCGTCAGGTGTTACAATCGAGTTGATTTTAACACCTGACGATGCGAACATCGCTTAGCGAAACAGCTGTCGCGCCTATTATATATAAATTTAAACAATTGTGATCTTTTATAACAGTGTTTTAATTAAACTGTTAATTTGTTAGTTAAGTTTTGAGCATTGTTCATGAAACAATAAATACAATTAGAATTTACGTACGAATCACTGAATGAACTAAGGGTCTGCTAAGAACATCTGAGATGAAGGTCCTAAAATCCATAACTGGAAAAACTCGAGATCGTGTCCGAAACGCAGACTTAAGAAAATCTTGCGTAAAAAAATATATCATTCGGTGGAGTAGATCCAAAAGAGGATTCAGAATGGATAGTGACAGACTCGCATATACAACCGCTTACGATATCCCCTCCGGACGCCGTCCACCTGGAAGACCGCCTTAGAGATTGAGGGACAGCTGGACCTCATCATCCCAGCAGACATGATTTCTGTGGCACAGATCGTCAGATCTATTAAAAGATTAAGAAGATTTTATTTTATCCTCATTGTGAATTGTTTGTTATTGCTACACATAGCAATAGAATGTTTAAAAATACATCACAATATTTCGCATTGAAATACGCATTATCCACAGATTTCATTATTACTTTGTATTATTTTATAATAATTTATGAGAATGACATGTTTCGCCTATCTTTCGCGAAATTTAAACGCATCGTTGTTTTTATACATGAAAAAAAGAGCAGGAATCCTTTAGAATAACTTATTCTTCGTCTTCTTCCTTGTTGTAGACCTATATGGTCTGTTCTCCAGGGTGTTACTCCTCCTATGAGGTAGACTCCCAGCTGTCCTTCCATCTTTTAGGAGGTCTCCCACGAGGACGAGTCCCATGAAGCTGATTATGTAGTGCAATATAGGGCAGTCTGATGGTGTCCATTATTTGAACACGACCATACCAGTCCCTTTTTCGCTGTCTGCTCCATCTTATTATATCCTCAACTTCACATATTTCTCTTATTCTAGTGTTCCTCACGCGATCTCTCAGTGTCTTGACTGCTATCGTCCATTTAATAATTCTCTTTGACAGACAAAACATGTCATTCCTATAAATATTAATAAAGCTTCTAGAAAATCAACGTTTGCTCTCGTATTAACTATTTAATATGGAGTTATATATCATGTTTCAAGAAACGATAAAGAAATATATATTTAAGTTTTAAAACCTTGTAAAATTCGAAACATTTAGTAATACGAATTTCTGCAAATCTTATTAAAGATGAAGAATCATTTACGTTTTGTTTAATTTTCATTTAGTATATTACGCGTTCTAATGAAAATAAACGCTTTTACAGTCAAGACACGAGTGAAGTAGATTTTTTTATGAGCGGAAGGGCGCTATATCGGCAGCCGAACTCGGTTACAATTAGAATAAAAGAGAGATGAAATATGATTGAGCACACGCCACCGCGCCGGTACAATATCTGTGAAAAGTTTCGGCGGTAATTCAAGGCCGGCGGCGGGGTGATCACAGAAGTTATTTACGTCTGTCCGAGGGGGGCGCCTAATGAAATTATTCATGGGCCCCCGGCGCCCTAGAGATGAGGGATGTACGGCAACCCTTAACAGCGAGTGCGGCCGGGGTGGAAAGGACCCTGTAATCTACGATACTAATTCTCTGTGAATTCCACGACCTACATGCTACGATTCAAAATTGACCCCTATCTAAAATATAAAATTGTAAAATAAATACAATGAACACAGAGTCATAACGAAATTTCTTCTTCTTCTCCTTCTTCCTCTTCTCCTTTAAGACCATTGGTCTTTTCTTATTATCAGGCTGACTTCTCTCGGCGAAATACTTCCCAGCTATCCCTCCATCTCTTTGGCGGTACTCCGGGAACTGTAGCCAACGGAAATCTGATGCATTACAATATGTGGAACATGACTTAATCCTGCAATATATCTTCATTGACATAAGTATTTAATGTATTATTTAAAAAATACAAAAGATAATTTTCTCCTAGTTGTTAAAAAAAATATGAAAATGGCCAATAGTGATATGTTTCGCCTACCTAGCTTTTACAAAACGGATATTATCATTCATATTAAGTACTAATAATGGAGCTTTACAATTTTTTTCGGGCCTCATTTCTTCTTCTCGGGTTTCAATCCTGGGATTGGTTTGCAGCAATTTCTCAGTTTTAGGTCTATATTATTTGACTCTATTATTTTTGACCTTTTATTCTTTTGTTCTCTCACGAATGTAGGTATATCAAAATGAGTGTCAAAGGAAGAAGAAAAGAAAAATCAAATTTAGGAAACGTTTTCCTTTATTTTACAATTGCAGGACCGTAATACGGACAGTATTGGCGTATGACTGCGAGGCTCTAACTTTGACACTTAAAATGGCGGAACTGCTAGAGGAAAGGTTCTGCGACGAATTTGTGCACCCGCGAGAGAAGGAGAGCAATGGCGTATTCGACGCAATGATTAACTGTATTCCATGTACCAGGCCCCATACATCTCGATGAGCTGGACATGTACAGAGGATGCCGAACTCACGGGTCCCCAAACGCATTTTGATTGGACACCCGGGCAGAATGAGAAGGGTGGGAAGACCAAGGCTGAGGCAGTAGGACGAAGTAAAGATGGATGCAGCACAACTTTTCCGGGTGCCGAATTGGAGGACGACTATTGAGGACAGGAACTGCTGGAGGCGAAAGTTGAACGAGACCAAGACTCGATATGGGCTATAGCGCCATCGAAAGAATATTCTATCACATTTAATATTTCCGCACATTCTTCTTAGTAGTCTTATTACTTAGTCTTATTAAGAGTTCTCAAAGAATCCCCTGATAAGTCTGAAGAAATGGGTAAGTATGTACCCATCTCTTCTTATCTGCAAACTATTGGTCCCCAGCATGCCCAAGAGGAAAGAGAAATGCGGAATGCGGTCACGGATAGCTACCAAACGCCTTCACAAAGAGATATCTTAACTCGTCTTGGGTTTAATTTTTACCGTTATTCCTGAATTGTTTTTAGATTTCAGTTATCTGTCTGTCTTCTTCTTCTTCGCTTTTGGTAGACTCAGGAGTCTGTTATTTCGGGCGGGTTCTCTTGAGACGCTGAACTCCAGCTTTCTCTCCACCGTTTCAGGGGTCTTCCTGGTCGGCGTTGTCCGTTTGGCGTTCCATGGAGAGCTATGTGTGGTATCCTATTTGAGCTCATCCTTTCTACGTGTTGATGCCAGTATCGCCGTCTTTGGCGTCCACATCTGACCACATCTTCGACTTTGCAGATTTCTCGGATTGCTGTATTCCTAACTCGATCACGTAGGGTCTTGCCACCTATAGCGCGGAGTGTTTTCATCTCGGTTGTCCTGGGCATGCTCTTTGTCTTGACAGTGTCTGCCCTCGATTCAATGCCATATGTGAGGATTGGTCGCACACAGGTCTTATAGATGCGTACCTTGCTGTCAGTCCTCATGTCCTTGTTTCTCCATACGACATTTTCAGGCAGCCTGCAACCGCTGCAGCCCTATCCACCTGTGACCTTACTTCTCTGGGGAGGTCATTAGAGCTGTTTACTTCGCTTCCTAGATATCTGAATTGGTCCACCTGTTCAATTTCCCCCTGGCGTACGGAGATTTCGCATCTCAGTTGATTTCTTGAGAATGTCATACACTTCGTTTTTAGGATCTGTCTGTATCATAAAAAAATGTATTCTATTTTATTCCAAAACAAATTAATCGCAAGAGGAGGCAAATCCCGATACAACAGATCATCAGATCTTATTGAAGAAAAAGAAGAAATTTAGGAGTTATTATATAAATCTAAATATGTTTAATGTAATTCGGTTTTGTAACCTCATCTGCAGGTGAACCGCGTTAAAATGTTTTATGATTATTACGGCGTGTAACGTCACGTAACACAATAAATTCCCCCCTTTTAAGGTTAAGCCGCTCGAGGGGGTCCGACTGGACTCGGGGAATAAATAATCACAAATTAAAGTGTAATCCTCGACTGTTTTGCCTTCCTGAATCCTGAAAGGAATGGAAGGACTAACTGTTCATAATATCCTGATCGTTATTATTTTACTTGCCATTGTTGGGGAGAATCGATTTTACGTTTATTCCGTTTTATTAGCATCATTTTCCTTTTCTCTTTTATTCCAGAATTAATTTAGTATCATAAAAAATAATAACGGCGAAACCAATTACAAACCTTTTAGGATTGGTATTTTATTTTTATTAATATTTACTTTGTTCCGAAATGTAAATTATTATTAATAATAATACCTCTGTATTCTAGTAGTAAACTAACAAACTAACCATCTCAAGGTATCTCCGGAGGGGTAGGTAGAAATAATAGACCTCCACACTGTTCTTTCCTGGAATCTCGCTTCCTCAACATTCACACATCGTGCCATGCACGCCCGTCGATTTCTCCGGTTTTTCATGTAGCCAACATTTTAATACGTGCCATATTTTTCTCGGTCTTCCTCTATTTTTTGTTCTGTTTACATCGTTAACATTAACTTTCTTCGCCATTCTTTCATCATTCATTATTTCCATGTCTCCCAGTGGTCTCTTCTTTCTCCTCCTCCTCTTCTCTGAGGCGTCGTCTCTGCGCTGTGCTTTAACGTCTTGCGTGCCTTTATGTATTGCTGTTCTCCGCCTAGGTGCAGTCTTTTCCCAGCAATCACAGTCGATGCCAGTCTTTTGTAGGTTTCCTTCAGCAGGATCGTGATATCTGGGAGCTCCTAATAGTATTCTGACACGAAGGCGGCAGCTGCAAGATGGTCGCCCGGCAGTTGAACATGGACAGAAGTGTCTCTCGGCAGCTACACCTGTGACTGAACAGTCCTATTTAGGAACCGCTCTGCTCACCCCAATCTGGGGAAGGGGCTAGAAAAGGTGCCCCTAACATAGCCTATAGCCTGTCCACTACTCCCCCTGTCTGGACAACCGCATCCAGAAGGTTCACCTCTTTGCGGTCGAAATAATAAATTCCGCCTATAACAAATAAGTAAATAAATAAAACATTAATTTTTTATCACCGTTAGTAGTGAACAAGAAAACGTGATACATATTTTATCTACTATTTGCGCTTATTTTATGTACTGATATTAATAAAACAAGTTATCACGTAACAGAGTCATGACATGACATACTTATGAATGGTAGTAACTTAAGATCTTCCCAGCGTTTTCCTCTGGAATTGGTGTCCAAAACGACCCTAATAATAATATCATACATTGTATCAGGTAGTTACTTCCGAGATAACGTCTTAACATAGACAATGGACATACAACACAATCCCTTTGATCGTATAACGTAAGATATGTTATTGTACGAGACAAATAATAGTACAAAGTTTAATACCTACTAACATGTTATATATAGGGTGTTTTTTTAGAGGTATACAATACATATTCAAAATGAAAAATAAACACATTAAAATAATGTTAATGTCTATGATATTGGCTTTATTTAGTAGATAATTTTATAAAGAAAATAAAAAATATTTATTAAGAATTCAACATAAATACATAATTTTAGCCATTATTGTTTCAACGAATCGTGTTTTTCAGAAGTAGCACACATCCAGTAACCTCAACTTTACAGGACGGACAAAAAACTATCTGGTACAAAATTTTCCTACAATAAATATATTTTTTTCAATACACATTTTTCTATTTTACTATGACAAATGTGTATGGAAAAAAATATATATTGTAGGAAAATTTTGTACCAGACAGTTTTTTGTCCGTCCAGTAAAGTTGAGGTTACTGGATGTGTGCTACTTCTGAAAAACGAGATTCAAATATGATTTCGGGTATATAAGCGCCACGGCTAGCTCGAATGAAGCGCAATCGTCAAGTCCAATTTTCGACAATTGTCGGCTTTGTGGATGCGTATTATCCACTAGAGTGTGTTTGGTGCGAAAACGATCCATGGTCTTCCGAATAACTTCCTCGGATCAACGATTATGTCGACCGTAAAATGGACGTAGAACACGATAAATTCGAAAATCAAACCATGATTTTCAAAATAAATTTGAGCAATTTGCAAGCGTTGTTCTGATGTCAGTCTATTCACGGTAAAATGACAAAATGCATTGACTACAAATCAACAATTAACTGTCAAATTGACATTCTGTAGAAACAATGTTGCCAAACCTCTAAAAAAAACACCCTGTATTTGCACACAATGTTGATCAACTCTGCACGATGTTCACAATGCGACTTTCAAATTAATTGCATACACATTAAACTGTTTTAACAACAACAAACCATTTCACAATTTCCACGAAAGGGCAGGCAGAGAGAAGGACGCCACACTACTCTATCCTGACACACCTCTCTAGCTTCCTTCACATTCATACAGCGAGTTATACACGCGCTTAAATTCTTCCTACTTATAACATGGTTGACCTTTAAAATTGGACTCATTTGATCATGCTATGTTTTCTTTGCTTTTCCTCGACTCCATACTCCATTCACATAGTTGACTTAAATTTTCTTTAATGTGACAAATCAACGCAGTAATCCTTTCATAATTTAACTGTTTTGACAAAAATAAAGTAGAGAAAACTATTAAAAGTGTTTTAAAATATTTTTTTAGGTTAAACTACAATATCAAAGGCTCAAATAGCATCCCCAAAACCAACAAATAGGTTAATTTTTTTAAGGATTAATTGTATCTCAATAGAGACGAAGATGTAAATTTTTATGGAAACAGAATATGGAAGTCTAGGCGTTTACAGGACTTATGACCTGTCATTGGTTGGGTTAAGCGATCACTTTATGATAACAAAAATTCCCCATTCCGCCCTTCATACGACCACCACGTCTGACAATTTTTTGGAAATTGTATGCAACTCTATTTGTAAATAACTTCACATTTTGTAGGTCAATCTACAATAGCGCCATCTATTAAGATAATTTGTAAGCATTAAGCCTCGACTACCATATACTGTTTCCAAAACAATTTACATCTTTGTCTCTATTGAGATACAATTAATCCTTAAAAAACGATTAACCCACAATGGGTAAAAATCCAGTATTTGTCTACAAGTATTTGTATACATTCAAAAAAACGTTACATTTTGTTACAAACCAATCCCATGGATTGAAACTCAAATAAAAATATTTTTAAAAACAATCAATTATGAAAAAGTGTTCCTTAATGAGTACAGTCTGTTAGTTATGTCTTTCCGTTTCCGTTATTACAATTACGAATTGAACTGCTTCCCGCATAACTTCTGCTATAAGAACACTTCTACTTAAGTAAATGTTTTCAAAATATAGCCAGTAATCATAAAACTCAGAGTCGTATTATTTTATGAGCCTAGTAATTAATTCCCAAGACATATTTTATTGCACGGAATATAAGTCTGAGCTCACTTAATAAGAAATAAAGCAACATAATAAAAATTCTAAAAAATTTATCACCCCCCTAAAGGGGTAGTTAAAACATTTTCACGATTTTCAGGGGGTTATACAAGACTCTTAGTTACGCCACGCAAACTTAAAAGGATTAAGAAATATATTTTTAATAACTTCTCTTCCTTTTGTGTTTTTTCAGATGTACACTTGGGAATTCGCATTGGTAGCTATCCGTGGGTAGCTATCCTCTTGGGCATACTGGGGACAAATAGTTTACAGATAAGAAGAGATGGGTGCAAACTTATCCATTTCTACAGATTTATCAGGGGATTCTTCGAGAAATCCGTCATCTTGGAGGTTATCCATCTTTATGTTCCGGATCGTTATCTTCCACAGCGTCAGCACAGGCTGTTTTATCTCCCAGCATGCAGAACCAACCTGCCTCTGGTGATGCCCGTGGGGAGAGCAATCAAACTGCTGAACATGATTGCTTCGGAGATCAATTAATTTATAAAGGTTAATTTATTATAAAATTGGACTAAGCTGGGCAGCTTTCGGAAATATAGGTTGCATCCTTAAAAACCAGAAAATACCGATCAACCTAAAGCGAAAATTCTTTGAAACCTGCGTTCTGCCAGTTGGTATTTATGGTCTTGAAACTGTTACATTGTCCAAACAAAGAGCCGAGAAACTACGACTGACTCAAAGAGCCATGGAAAGAGCCATATTAGGAATAAGCCTAAGAGACAGAGTCAGAAACGATACGGTGAGAGAACAATCAAAGGTCACTGACATTTTCTACCGGGTGGCGACTCTAAAATGGCAATGGGCAGGTCACCTAGCCAGACGCTCAGATGAAAAATGGACAAAAAGACGGCTGACTTGGAGACCGTGGAGGGCAAAGAGAAGTGCAGGGCGACTGCAACTACGGTGGAAGGGTGATCTGAATAGACACGTCGGAATAACCTGAATGCAGTCTGCACAGGACAAAGTGACATGGAAGCGAATGGAGGAGGCCTTTGGGAAGAAGAAGAAAAAGAATTCGGCGCTTTTAAACTCTTTACAATATCTTGGTCATCTCAGCTCTGAACTTACTTGTTGAATATTATATTACACTCCTTATTGTATAACACCCTTGACCTTTTAAATCGATCGAGTCGAAAGATAACTTTTTGTCCATAAAATTTTTAATTCACTTCAGAAACCTTCAAACCCGATAACATCATAATGCGATGCGATTTGTTATAGTAAGAATAGGGGAAACTAATCAAAGGTGGAACATGCTAAGGTAGTTTAATCTATTCAAAAGGTAAAACATCATTAAATGTATGCGTGAGACTTTGTTAGAGAATTCATTTTCACACACATTGAAATATTGTTTTTATGTGTACCATGGTTCTTTATCACCATAAACGTTATACGAGGTCTGTTCAAAAAGTATCGCGAATTTTGAATTTCCGCTGGCTACGTATATTTGATTTTTGATTTTTTTGTAGCGTTATGTTGGTACTCATGTCCCTTACTTATGCTGACAAGGTCGGCCATTTTGAATGTTTAGTTAATTTTTGACAGCTGTTTTGCTTGGATGTGTTTTGGCTCGTCTTCGATTTTTGCCTATTCAAAAAAATGGATCAAAGAATCTGTATCAAATTTTGTGTGAAAAACAAAATAAAGTGCGCGGACGCATTTCGAATGTTGACTGTGGCATATGGTGAAGCTACCTTGGACCAAAGCAACGTTTATCAGTGGTACAAAATGTTCTCAGAGGGCCGAGAAGATATGAACGACGAAGAGCGTGCCGGACGCCCGAGCACGTCAACAACAGACGAAAACATTGATAAAGTGAAGAAAATAGTATTAGCCAATCGTCGAATCACCGTTAGAGAAGTTGCTGAGGACCTAAACATATCGATTGGCTCGTGCCATTCGATTTTAACCAATGATTTGGGCATGAGTCGGGTCGCCACGAAATTCGTGCCAAAATTGCTCAATTTCGACCAAAAACAGCATCGCGTTAACATTGCTCAGGAGATGTTGGACTCGGTCCGTGACGACCCAAATGTGCTCCAGAGGGTCATAACTGGTGACAAATCATGGGTTTATGGTTATGACGTGGAAACCAAAGCTCAATCATCCCAATGGAAGCTGCCGCATGAGCCAAGACCTAAAAAAGCGCGCCAAGTTCGGTCGAACGTGAAGGTTTTGCTCACAGTTTTCTTCGATTGCAGGGGCGTGGTGCATCATGAGTTCTTGCCACAGGGTAGTACGGTCAATAAGGAATATTACCTGCAAGTTATGCGCAATTTGCGCGAAGCAATCCACCAGAAACGCCCGGATTTGTGGAAGAACAAAAACTGGCTTTTGCACCATGATAACGCCCCTGCTCACACATCGTTGCTTGTGCGCGAATATTTGGCCAAAAACAACACAGTAATGGTGCCGCAGCCACCGTATTCCCCAGACCTGGCCCCCTGTGACTTTTTCCTGTTTCCAAAACTGAAGAGGCCCATGAAAGGACGACGCTACGCCACGATTGAGGAAATAAAGACGGCATCGAAGGAGGAGCTGAACAAGATCACAAAAAATGATTTTTTTAAGTGCTTCGAGGATTGGAAAAAACGTTGGCATAAATGTATTATATCCGAGGGGAATTACTTTGAAGGGGACAAAATAGATATTCATGAATAAATAAATATTTTTTGAAAAAATATAAAATTCGCGATACTTTTTGAACAGACCTCGTAAAGTTGTTTTGATTAGGGCTACCTGCAAGAACCACCTTACTAAGTTCCTACGCACTTGGCAGGAATTGGCTTGAGAGGATGGATCACCACATTGTTCTATCCTGGCATAATTCTCGCACCTCTTCTACATTCACACATCGTGACATGCACGCTCGTCGATTGTTCCTATTTTGAACATGGCCGCCATTCAGTAATCGATCACGCATTCATCCGCCTTACATTACCTTCTTACTTCATCATTAGATATTCTATCATACATTGTTTTTCCGCACATTCTTCTTAGTGACCTCATTCCTACGGCATTTATCCTACTTTCATCCTTTTTCTGCCAACTCTAATCTTCACTCCCATACATAAGGGTCGGGACTAGAACTCCATTGTGTACTGCCATCTTTGCTTCAGTCGATATATTTATTTCTATTTGCATTAATTACTTTGAGTGCACCATTTATTTTGTTTCTAGCTCCAACCCTTCTTCCGATATACTTCTCCATTCTTCCATCTCTTGTAAACATGCTTCCAAGATTAACAAAAGTCGGTAACTTGTTCTATTTCTCACCGTTCGCACTTATGCGTTACTATTTGATTCATATGTTTTTAGATAAACTTTTATAATTTGTATTTAATTACAAAAATCAATGAAACAGAAAACAATTGAAAAAAAAAATCTATATTTCTTGGAATATCCAATGAAAAATGACAATATGAAGTTTAATGTTTGAATCAAACAAACTAAATTATAGAATCAATTGTATCTCAATATAGAAGAAGATGCAAATTGGAAACAGAATATGGTTGATCAAGGTGTTTACAGGACTTATGACCTATCATTGGTTGGGTTAAGCGCACGCTTTATGTAATACAACATTCCCCATTCCACCTTATTTTTCCCTGTAAACACCTTGATCAACCATATTCTGTTTCCAATTTGCATCTTCGTCTCTATTGAGATACAATTGATTCTTGAATTGATAGCCCGCAATGGGTGAAATCCAGTTGTTCGTCTACAAGTATTTGTTTACATTCAAAAATATTGTAAAAAACTAAATTATTTTAAAACATTTATTTATTCACAAAAAACTTGCGTGAAAATGATGGCATAAGAAAACAAATGGAAAATTTAAAACCTTATATACAGTTTTACTTCACTTTTCTACCAAAATCTTTATACAAACGGTAAAAAAATACAGTTAAGCTTTTATTTTGTGAAGCCTCAAATATGAGAAAAGTAACGGTACGGTTGCATACCGAGGGGAGCATTTTTATTTTATTTTCACCTGAGAATAAAGGCGCGCAAACATAAAGAAAGGAATAATGTATTCAGCTTTTCATTTTATGATACTGTTATTTTCATTGAGGACTTTTTATGATTTGTAACAATTAAATTACTCTTTTATGGCTTGTTTTTGTTGTGGTATCCGCGCGTAATGCGGTGTTGGAATAATTTTACGATCAGAATAATTTTTAAATTTTTCAAAAAGTCAGTCTGCAGATGCATGTGCATGACACGAATGTTGAAGAAGCGAGAGAAGTATGTTAGTAAAGAAAAGTGTGGCAGTCCATTATTTCTGCCTAACCCTTCGGGGATACAGCGTGATGGGTTAGTTAGTTAGTTTAAAACAAAATAACAATATTTTGTCTTTGGTAACACAAAACTTTTGTTGTGTTACAAAGAAATAAATATATAACTAACTAATCATCATGCCGTATCCCCGAAGGGGTAGGCTGAAAGAATGGACTTCCACACTTTTATTTCTTGAAATATTTCTCTCACTTCCATAACATTCATACATCGTGTCATGCACGCGCGTCGATTTCTCGGACTCTTCACGTGGCCGATATTCAATATTTGATTCATTCGATCGCGCCACGTTTTCCTCTTTTTCTAGTTTCATTTACATCGTAACATATACTTTTTTTAACATTATTTCTTCATTCATTATTATTTCCATGTGTCCAAACCATCTTATTTGAACCGCATTCACTTCTCTTGTATTTTCATTAGACATTAGACATCTTAGTTCTACTAATAATAATAATTATATTGTGAATCCGCAAGGCAATATAATGGTGAAAAAATACATCGATGAACAATCGTATTTCGTTCGTTATCTTTTTACCTTCCGTTGCCATTAATTCATATTTAGGATCCATGTGATATTAGACTGATTAATATCATATTATAATTTATTATATTCACGCGCTGGAGAGGGGAGAGATAAACAAGTGATTAAGTAGTTAATCTAAATTAAGATAAACTGCGAAGATAATACATCTTTATTAATTAATCTATTGAAAACTTAGTTATTCTATTTAAGTGTGGCTTCGACTTGAATAACGATAAAATAACACAATTTCCTTATGTACGGAAGCGAAGCATGGAACTGGCAAAAGAAGGATGAAAGTAGAATAAATGCAGTTGAAATGAGATCTCTTAGACGAATGTGTGGATACTCTGTGTATGATAGAGTGTCGAATGAAAATATAATAAGTGAATTCGGTGCGAATGATGGGGTCATGAACAAAATAATGAAAAGATCATTAAGATGGTTTGGACATATGGAATGAATGAATGAAGAAAGAATGATAAAAAAATTATATGATAATGATGTAAATGGTACCAGAAATAGAGGAAGACCGAGGAAAACGTGGCACGATCAAATAAATCATATATTGAATGTCGGCCATATGAGGAGTCAGAGAAATCGACGCGCGTGCATGACACGATGTATGAATGTTGAGGAAGCGAGAGAAATATGTCAGGAAAGAAAAGTGTGGTAGTCCATTCTTTCTGTCTACCCCTTCGGGAGACGGCGTGATGGTTAGTTAGTTAGTTTAGTTAACACAATTTCAAACGGTCGAACAATACAAATTTATCTGCGTATAATAAAAATTAAAAAGTTTAATACAACAACAAACCATCACGCCGTTTCCTTGCAGGGGTAGGCAGCGATAATGGACCGCCACACTACTCTATCCTGACACCTCTCTTGCTTCCTCTACATTCATACGGCGAGTCATACACGCACGTCGATTCCTCCGGCTTCTGACATGATCATGATCAACCTTTAAAATTTGATTAATTTGGTGATGCCATGTTTTCCTCGGTCTACCTCGACTCCGTACTCCATTTACATCAATAATGTATACTTTTTTAACCATTCTTCCTTCACCCATGCGCTCCATATGTCCGAACCAACACAACGATCCTTTCATAATTTTGTTCATAATACCTTATTTCGCTCTACATTCCTTTCTAATATCAGCATTTGAAATTCTGTCGTACATCGTTCTACCACACATACGTCTTAGGGACCTCATCTCTACCGCATTAATTCTGCTCTCATATTTCTTCTGCCAGTTCCATGCTTCGCTTCCATACATAAAGGTTGGGACCAGAACTCCATTGTGAACGGCCATTTTCGCTTTCATTTTAAAACGTTTAATAATATTTAAAATAGGACTTTAATAATAATAATATTAAATAATAAAATAGACCTTTGTTAATAATAATATTAAATACATAAAATATGAAAATGTAATGGTGAAACAGATGTGTTCTTTGTGGATAAAAAAACATTAAAATACAAACATTCGTAAGAAGAACTTAATTTGTGGTATGACATTATTAAATAAAATACACTTTTAGTAATTTAAACATTATCACTGTTGAAATTATAAACACTTATAATACCGATGTTTCATCATGAAGCGTTACAATAAACTTGTTTATTGTAACACCCGATGATGCCGACATCGGTTGGCTAAACAGCTGTCGCGACACTCAGTGAATAAAAAGAAATTGTGATCTTATTACAGTTTTTCTAATTTTAACAGTAATATTATTTTATTTACTAAAATATATTTTTGTTAAGTAGTTATGAACCAGATATCTAACTTATGTTTATTTTTTTATTGTTCCTTGAACAATTGTGTAAAACTCCATATTTTTTTTTTTTTTTAAAAGGCTGATATCAAAGATTTACATCCATGATATTAGAATTTATTTTACAATCTTCAATGTGAGCAGAAAATAGCTCATTATTATGAAGAAGGAATCTGGTCGTGTCCAGGCTTGAACCCATGTCCCCTGGATCAGGACCCAAGCGTTCTATCCCCTAGACCACCACCCGAATGAATACTTAATACGAATATTAACGTCTATTTCCTAGAAATTTTATTATAATTTATGGGAAAGACATGTTTCGCCTTCCTAAGGCATCAAATGTTTGACATTTTGATAATGACTAAGACAGATGTCATCATAATAACTTCTAGAAAACAAATGTTTTCAGGTTTATAGGTTCCTATATATTCCTATATAGGTTTATAGGTTCCTATATATTATATATAAAAATTAGTACTGAAAATATTTGTTGAAAGGTTATTTGTAAAAACAATGACTTAATATTTTTATTTTAGGTTCATCGACCAAAAATTTCAATA
Source organism: Lepidostoma basale (assembly GCA_022606425.2). NCBI lineage: Eukaryota > Metazoa > Arthropoda > Insecta > Trichoptera > Lepidostomatidae > Lepidostoma > Lepidostoma basale. The sequence continues at coordinate 26,134 of JAHDVF020000682.1, forward strand.
AATGAAAACAGTTGTATATTTTATGTTAACACCACTATAATTAATTTTTTATAACTAGCAACCTGTTTCGCTCCAAGCGGAGCTTTATCAGAATAACATAACAAACTATCTGTGTTGTTACTTGGAGCAAAATTGGATACTAATGATACTAAAAAAACGACAGAAAATGTTTTTACAACAAAATATATATTTATAGTTTTCAAATTATTAATCAGGGTTCAGCTTTGAGCCCTTTCCTTTTAAACATGGTTATGGACTACCTTACCAGGAATATACAGCAGTCTGTACCGTGGTGCATTCTCTACGCAGACGACATACTTTTGATTGCGGACTCGGCAGAACAATTACAAGTTAAATTGAATGAGTGGGCAGATGCCTTGGAGTGTAATGGACTACGCATTAGCAGGAGTAAAACATAATATTTAGAATGTGAATATGAGGGCACCGCTACAGATTTGACTCATGAAAATACAATTCACGTTGACAATACTCCAGTTAACAAGGTGTCCCAATTCAAGTATCTAGGATCGGTCCTCACTGCGGACGCCAACATAGACACTGATGTCAAACACAGGACAAACACCGCCTAACTCAAGTGGAATCTGGTGTCCTGTGTGATCAAAAAATTGGAGGCCCGCCATGCTATATGGAGCAGAGTTCTGGACCAACAAAAAAGTCCACGAACGTCGAGTCCACCCTGCCGAGATGAAAATGCTGAGGTGGGCCGGAGGCGTCACAAGGCTGGACCACGTAAGTAACGAATACGTGAGGGGTAGCTTTAAGGTTGCCCCAATAACGGAAATATTAAGAGAATCTCGACTCCGCTGGTACGGCCATGTGATGTGAAGAGACAGCGAACATATTGTCCAAAAAGCCCTCAGCATCCCCACAAAACCGATGAGAAGAGGTCGCCCAATGGCAACATGGTGGGGCAACATGGAAAAGGTGCTCCAACGCGAGAACCTGACAGTGGAAATGAGTCAGGGTAGAAAAGTTTGGCGTTTTCGTACGAGGATGGCCGACCCCAGATGATGGGAAATGGCAAAGGGAAAAAAGAAGATTAATTCGAATTCCAGTTAGTTTTTTTTTTTCTCTCAAAAGACATTAGAGACATGTTGTTAGTTTAAGGCATCTATTTGAAAACAAATAAACACATGGGAGATTGTAAGACTTTATAAAGATATTAGACTAAAAATTAAGTATATCATACAAAAATATGAAAATAATTCTACTTGTACCATTAGCAAAACTGATCAACAGAAATAATTCAATATTTATACAATAGTTAAAATTAAGTACTTACCAAACATCTTAATAAACCAATTAAAGTTAGGGCCCCGTAGTTTGTACTTCACGAAAGATTAGCCAGAAGCGATTTTATTAAAAATTTAAGTTTCGATTAAGGCGGAATAAATCCCTTCGTTGAAATGACGCTATTTTGATGTTATCATAAAATGACCGATAAACTCTCCTAGTCCGCCCAGCCTAAACTCATCAGGATAGTAATAAAGATACAAGTTTAGCGTTTTTCACTGCTTTGTCGCAATAATTCCGCCCTTTAACGGCATTTCCTCGGATCGCTTTAGCAGCCCGATTTTCATAAATACTAAATTTTGATTAGCCTCAAACTCTACGGGCCAAATATCAACTCGGGGGGTCTCGGAAGTCGTTAGTAATTTTAACACCCTTAGCGCCAAACCAATCTTCGGAGCTTTCTCCTGAACTTACACTTTTTAAATCCTCCAATGTTTTAAAAACTATCTCACTTAATAAACTTTCCCTAGATATTAACCCTTAATTGGATGATTTTTTTTAATTTTAACTAACTAACCATCACTCCGTCTCCCCGAAAGGGTAGGCAGAAAGAATGGACTGTCACACTTTAACCGATGCGGCACTCCATCCTTCTCTTTTCGCCCCGCAGGAGACGCGGTGTGATGGGTTGCGAACCTCATCGCCACTTAATAAAATCATCTAATAAAAATAATAATCTATTGCAAAAGAGAATCGAAAAAATATATAATATTATTTTTAAATAGATTACATTTATTTATAATACATACCAATGGCAATATTGGAGTTCTTCTATCGACCCTAACGTATGGAAGCGAAGCATGAAACTGGCAAAAGAAGGATGAAAGTAGAATATATGCAGTAGAAATGAGATCTCCTAGACGTATGTGTGGTACCCTTAGTATCCTGTGTATGATAGAGTGTATGATATCACAGAGTATCCTGTGTATGATAGAGTGTCGAATGAAAATATAAGAATGAATGGGGTGCGAATGATGGTGTAATGAACAAAATAATGAAAGGATCATAATAATGGTTTGGACATGTGGAAAGAATGAATGAAGAAAGAATGGTAAAAAAAAGTATATGTTAACGATGTAAATGGAACTAAAAATAGAGGAAGACCGAGGAAAACGTAGCACGATCAAATAAATCAAACATTGAATGTCGGCCATGTGAGGAGTCAGAGAAATCGACGCGCGTGCATGACACGATGTATGAATGTTGAGGAATCGAGAGAAATAGGTCAGGAAAGAAAAGTGAGTATGTCCTTTCTTTCAGCCTCCCCCTTCGGGGAGACGGCATGATGGTTATTTAGTTAGTTAGTTAATAGCCATAAAATGTGTTTGTAACAAATTTACTAGAAGGCTAAATTTTATTATGTGATATTTCATAACACATTTAATTATTTCACACAATAAATAATAGAACATGACATAAATATTTATTATTTCTTGAACTGAACAATGATGTAAAACTCTTTATTAAAAAAGCAATACGAATGAAAACGTCTGTTACTAAGAGTGCGTGTCACGGTGTGTGAATGTAGTAGATGCGCGAGAGTTATTTTAGGATTATAATAGAAACGGCGTGATTGTTAGTTAGTTAGTTATAAATGTTTCGTGGATTTTATACCGTCATCATCGGGAGAAATATTTTGTTATCTCTACCTACTTGTTTCATGAAATCCGTGTATGTACTTATGTACGTGTGCATAATATTCACTATGCAATATGTAAAAAGGGGTAAATTATTTATCATTGATGGTTAACTTCATCAAATCGTAACAGAGTGCACGCGCAGCTCGCAATTTTATCATCTCGTCACCTGAGAGTAAGAAGGTTCCAACTGACAAAAGTAAAAAGCTGAGAAAAAATGAAGTCAAAGTTTTCTTGGTTTCGGGTGTGTATCTTGGAATAAAGGGGTTTTATTCCAATATCCAGAGATTATTTTACCGAGAAACGTGTAAATTTTGTCTGGCAACAGTTGGAATAATAATGTTCTAAGTTGAAATGAATCCTTCTTCAGTGAATCGTGTGTTTTGAATGATCAGATGGAACTTGATTCTTTTCGTAACATCAAAATGACGATACTATTACATGTTTTTTTTATTGTAGGTATATATAAGGTTAGTAAGAACCCTTTTCACGAAAAAAAGCCAAATGTGAAATTTTGTTAGTTGGAACCCTCTTGCTCTCGGGTGACGATCTAATAAACGCGTCTAAAAAAATTAAGACCTCAAAAAACATACTTGTTATATTTTTTTGATTTCATAAAATTCCAAGGTGTTGTAACAACTTGAAGTAAATGAAAACCAATTCATTTATGGTTTATAAACACAAAACACGTTTCCTACGTGTTAAATGCGAAAGCTCCTTAAGGGGAAAAACTTCCCTACCTCTCTATTCTGGTGTTGAATTAATTGCTTTTTCGATTAGATTTCTACAGATCTGCAGATTACGTTTCAAAGCGTATTCGCTTCTTAAAAATATAAACGATTTTGTTGTGTTGATTGCGAAAATGATTACCTTTGTTCATTTTAATAATAAATTAGGGTGATAGATTGCTTTCGTAATAGCTTATTCGTGTTTAAATCAAAAGTAACAGATCGGGTCATTCTGACCTTCTGTCGCTTCGGATCTCATATTTAATTCGGCTTCATTCCTTTCTCAGCTTTGATGCTGTTGAGTTATAAATCTTGCGAGAGAACAGTGAAAACCAATTTGAGATATTTTTTTGAAATAAAGGCATTTGAGATAATGGTTTAAATGACCTTTATACGAATAATAATAATTCATTGTTTTGGCCGAATGATACTTCAACATTTTAGAATGTTAATACGAATGAAAACATTTGTTTTCTATAAGTTTTATTGAATTTTATGTAAATAACAGGTTTCGTCTGTCTAAGACTTAATCAAATGTAGCTACTTTCACATTAGAGAGGCAAAACATGTCATTAACATCCAATATAATAAAACTTCTAGAAAACAGACGTTTTCATTCGTCTTAATTAATCAATGTGGATATTTATTGTTTCTTGAACAATGGTGTAAAACTCCATATTAAATTATTAATATGTATGGAAAAACGATAGTTTTTAAGGAGTTTTATTATAATATTTATGTATGACATGTTTCGCCCTTCTAAGGCATTATCATATGTTTGTTAATGCCTTAAAAGGGCGAAATATATCATACATAAATATTATAATATAACTCCTTAAAAACCATCGTTTTTCATCAATATTATTAATTTAATATGGAGTTTTACATCATCAGAGTTATTACGTATCACGATATTTTGAATAAATGAGTAATCTAATTTTATATATTAATATTATTATACTATTATTAAGTGTTCCTTTTGTCGAAAACGTAAAAAAAAATCAATATGGCTAAAGGATATGACAAGTATGATTCAAAATCTTTATGATGTTGTAGTCAGCAAAGAGAATCTCTTTCTAAATTACACGTAGCTCAAAATATTTACTGATAGTACCTTTGGTACAGCAGAATGGCTGCATGGAAAAAGCGTATCAACATATTCTTAAATAAATCACTTTTTGAAGGTTAAGGCGTCTACGCTGTGGAATTCTGTTGTTAATTTGGTAGGGGAATATTATTATTACAAAATAAATATATTTATAAAGTATTTTTACAAAATTAAAATATTAAATAAATTAAACCCTCCTAAAAACAACTTTGTTTATAATTTTACTTGTATAGTTTATGTATTATGGACACATTCGTCATGTTGTGATATTATCGACTGATGGTCTAATGGTAATATCCGAACAACATAAAACTTCACTTGTATTTTAAAAATGACGTAAAATTAAAATAAATTGCATTTTTGCTTAAAAATATTTTCTGTCGAACTAGCACTTTTCCCTAATACAAAAATAACAATGCAAAGTTCATTCCACCACAATCAAAAATATTATATCTAAGGTCTGCGTGTATTATTGCGTGTGTTATTGAGGTAGTAACGCCAACCGGTTTCACTCTTTGGCGAAATTCAATAGGCTATACACATTTCCTCTTCAGCAAATAATAATAAATTAGTTTAATTATTTTTCTAAGGTGGACACGACTCCGCACATAAGCAGATCATATGCAAATGATATGCCCATTACGATGACACACCGTTACACATCACGAGAACAGCACGTGCACATCACGTACACATCGCATGCACAACCCGTGCGCATCACGTGCACATCACGCGCACATCACGTGCACATCACGTGCAAATCACGTACGCGTGCACGTTTGCGTGACGTCCACAACACGTGCACATCACATTCGCATGCACACCACGTGCGCATGCACATCGCGTGCGCATGCACAACCCACGAGCGTAACGCCTGCGTCACATGCACATCACGTGCTCATAACGTGCACATCACGTGCACATTATGAGCATGAGTGATGTGCACATCACGTGCGCATCACGCACGCGTCACATGATCACGAGCGTGTCAAGTACGCGTCACGTCCACAGTCACGTGCACTTCATATCAGGTGAACATCATTCGCCGCATTACTTCCTCGTTCGTAACTCTCTCAGTCCATGATATTCTAGAAATCGGCTGGCTATTGCACTTACTTTTACGGGAGTACCTACTGCAATCCTCCAAAATTCAATCCCGATATAATCGTGCCTTCCCCGGGCAAGTTAAAAGTGTTCAATTTATTTTTTTGATACCTAATAACAAACCACCAAGTTGTGGCTTCCTATCAAAGTCACATTTAATTCTAGTTTCGAAAGATCCGTCCACGAAGCTATAGGTTGAATAAAAATCCAAAATAAAGAAACTCACCAAAACATAAACTGCAAATGGCATAACCACCACCGCCACCAGGAGATCAGCCAGAGCCAGGCTGACGATGAAGTAGTTGGTGACGGTCTGCAGGGTCCTCTCTCTGTACACACTTAATATCACTAGCACATTACCAAACAGGGTCAAGAACGGAAACAACATCAGAATCAAAGCCCAATAGTTGTATTCCAACACACTCTTCCCTGCTCCCGCCGGGTCGCACGGGTAGGAACCATTGAGCGAAGAACCATTTAAACTGCAGTTGGTGAACTCGAATATGTCACTCCTGATGGAGAGCGTGGAATTTTCACCGAACGTCAAGTTGCTATTGAAATTGCTGTAGAAGTAATCACTGAAGTCTTCCACGAGCATCAACAGATTATTTTTCGTGTCGTTGACGGAACCGTTGTTGTATAGGCTGGACCCGTTACCGTGAGCGCTTTGAAAAAATGATACGTTCTCATATGGCGCCTCTCTCTGTGTCGATGTGCTGTCTTCTGTCGCCAGCTGGAAGTACGTCTGATCTATTTGCAGCCTTTCTCGCGGCTGGTTTAATTTTTCCACCGTTTTGTGCGTTTCTTTGGTCAGGTTGATATTGAATGTGGCGTTCCAGGAGATTGGGTCCACGGGCTCGGTGGCGGCTTTAAACGGGCTAGCTTCCGCATGAGCAGATTCCCTGATTCGATCATCGGCCAGGGTGGCGAGCCTTGACCACTGGAGTGAGGAATTGCGGCGCGGGGGGTGGGGGCTGCTGTGAGGTATCATGGTGACGTCACGGGCGGGATTAACCCTGCGTGTGTGTGTGCCGTCCTTCTGGGTGGTTGCCGATTGGTGCAGACATGGTTCACTGTCCTCTCTGCCTGTCTCACCTGTAACAAACAAATAATACCTTTAATTAATTTATAAAATTATTGAACCCTACAACATTAACACTGTGGAATTTCATAGTAATATAATTAGGAAATTGAAAATTACTTTGTTTCATCCACACAATATTTAAAAAATATTAAAAAAACACGACATGTTTCGGAGGATACCTCCTTCTTCAGGTGTAAAAATATAATTAAAAATAATAATAATAAGATATAATAAAATAAAAATAAAAATAATAAAATAAAACTAACTAGCTAACCATCACGCCGTCTTCCCGAAGGGGTAGGCTGAAAGAATGGACTGCCACACTTTTCTTTCCTGACATATTTCTCTTGCTTCCTCAACATTCATACATCGTGTCATGCACGCGCGTCGATTTCTCTGACTCCTCACATTTGATTTTATTTGTATAATGATAAAATAATAAAAAATATGTACATATAATAACAACATTACACCTGAAGATGGAGGTATCCTCCGAAACATGTCGTGTTTTTTAATAGTTTGTGCATTAAACAAAGTTATTTTCAATTTCCTAAGTTAATTAATTTATCTATTAGAATGAATCCTAGTTAGTTTATTATTACTCTTTTTTAGGTTTAAATTATAGGAATAGGTTTGCCGCAAGTCTAACATATTTTTGTACCCAATTCCTGTACACAAAATTTAAGCTATTAATTACAGTCACATTGAAGATTGTATAAATTAGTTTACTATCTAATTAATACGCATGAAAACGTTTGTTTTTCAGAAGTTTTATAATATTTTAATGAATATAATTACACTTCGTATTACACCACTTTTTTTCCCTTAACACACACATGTTTCGGTTATAACATAACCTTCATCAATGTATACAATTTAAACATTGTGTACATTGATAAAAAAAACTGGTTGGGATTTTGAAAATCATGTGGCGCTCCCATAAATTTGGAGACATTTCGTGTATAAGTGAATTGTTTTGGTTAATTTGATTGTTGTCGCACTTAATGATAGTTATTTGTGACACAAAATACGTTTTCACTGTTTTGGTGTTAAAATTATACTCGTATATGTTTTTTCGTTAATAAAAGAATTTTGACAGGTGTAAATCAAATTTTTTCATTTGTTCCAATGACAATTTGAATAAATTCTTCAATAACATTTTTAAGTTTTTGCTGGTGTTGGATTGTTTTAAGTGCCTAATTACAGTTACTTAAAAAAAACAGTTGATAACGTGGAATAAAAAGCAAATAAACACAAATCTCCGGATCGTTCAGCTGACGACAAGTGCGCCATCTAAAAGAACATAATGTGTTAAATTATTTTTATTTATTTGTTATTTTATTTTATATCATTGCATTTTATATTATTTGTTTTAGATTTATTATGAAGACGTTGAACGATCGAAGTGTGCGCGGGAGATGCCTATTGGTGACGACGAGGTTCGCAACGCGTCTCTCGCGGGGGCGGAAAGAGAAGGATGGACAGCCGCATCGATTAAAGTGTGGTAGTCGATTCTTTCTGCCTACCCTTTCGGCGAGACGGCGTGATGGTTAGTTAGTTAGTTAGTTACATTGATAAAGGATATGTTATAACTAAAACATGTCTGTTTTAAGTGAAATAAAGTGTTGTAGTACTAAGTGTTATTGTTTATCTAAATATTAATCCACAATACAAAGTGAAGGCGAATTTAGAAGACGTTTTATCATATTTTGTGGAAATAACATATTTTGCCTTTCTAAGGCAATTTCAAGTGTCTCTTAGGGGGGACCTGGCATGACGCCGTGCGCCGGGAGAATAAGGTATAAAAAAAATCATAATCCAATCAAATCAAATCAGTGTTTTTACTCAACAGACAGATAATAAAACTCCCTACGCTTAAGAACATTACTTGGAAATCGACTTAAAATCAATCAGTTTCAATTTGATCACCTTTAAAGGTGTGTTATTTATGCCCCGTAAATTGTGAGTGAAAACACGTAGGAGGTGTTTTATTTGCAAATTTCATTTCAATTCAATTCAAATAATTCACTTTATTTTGTTACGAAGAGCAGTGACTGTCGGAATGTATTAACTTTTCCGAACTAGACTAAAAAATAGTCCATCATTCGTCAGTGTCAACACGCAGATTAAAAATATATCCCTTCGTTTTGTAGTTCGAAAAGCGATTCGCAGATGGCGTTTTATTTTTGAAGCAAAACTTTCGTGAATAATTAACTGATAAATTCATATGAAATGTATTAAATTACGTTTCAAAATGAAGAGTGAATTTCGATAACTCAGTTTTATTTTGTAGAAAAGGGATCTTGCATGTATATATTGACGGACAATTTTGCTATTTTCAATTAAAAATATATCTTAAATTGCCTTACTAAAACTTAATATATTTATTCAACAAAATTATAATTAAAAATATTATTAGTAAAAGTCGTAACAAAAAAGATTTTTTTTTTTAAAAATAAACCTATGCTTTTTAATTATTTTGATCATCAAGTTTAATGCATTCGATATAATAAAATTTTAAATAAATCAACTATCGAATTGTGTGCGGGAGATGTCAATTGGTGGCGATGAGGTTCGCAAACCATCACACTAAGTCTCCCGCGGGGGTGAAAAGATAAGGATGGAGTTTCTTCTTTTTCTTCTTCTGATTGTAGATCTTGCGATCTCTTCATGCAGGATATCCACTTTATTCCTGTGATGAAGACGACCAGCTTTCTCTTTGTTAGTCGACGGCCCTCTGGAGTCTTGTGCATCACGATATTAGGATTTCTTGCTGGATCCATTCTCTCGATGTGGTCACTCCTGAATCGTCTTCTCAGCCTACTCCATCTCATTATGTCTTAAGTTTTGCAGGATTTGTGAATTTCTTCATTGGGTATCCTATCTCTAAGGGTTCTCCCCACAACCGCAATGTTCTCATTTCTGCTACTCATAAGAGATGTTTGGTTCTGACAGTGTCTGCTCTTGCTGATGGAGTGCCGCATCAGTTAAAGTGTGGCAGTCCATTATTTCTGGCTACCCCATCAGAGACACTGCGTGATGGTAAGTAAGTAATAAGTAGTAAGTAAGTTAGGTAATTACGTATTTTTGCATCATGAACTAATTCAATTTATGGCAATTAGCAAAGTTCCATATCAATCAACACGTGCCTAAATGATTATTTGAACAAATGTTTGCAAACGTATAATACATTTCGAATAAAATATGAATTCCAAGTAATAGAAAATTAATATCCAATTCTCGGGGTTAAGAGATGTGTACGCAAGAGAGCAACTTTCTAATGTTATATGTACTCTTACCTACTTGCGTAAATATTTCGGTTAATTCTGAGCCTAGTACACTTGAGGGTCGTGAGAAGTGAACAAACTTAGAATCATCATTGCTTCGAAAAAATAATTCAAATAAGTTTTTTATAATTCTATTACTGAATCATATTATACTCGTATAGTTAGAGTATATAATTAATACGAATGAAATGTCTGTTTTCTAGTTTTGTTATATTTTATGAGATGACATGTTTCGTATTTTTAAGGTGTTAGGAAATATTGTATTTTAAACATTAATATTCCAGATTTTTTGTAATATCTTCTTCTTCTTCTTTTTGTCGTGTCACACCTCCGTGAGATTTGGAGAAAAATGTTTTTGTACCTTAAACTACTTTCATTTATTTTCGCGGCGGATTTATTGATTTAATGCATTTTTGAACGATGTTCCTTTTTTCCTTTGTACACAACACCGACTTAAAAAAAAAAAAAAAAATAATCATGTTTCCGACACAGAAACTCTTCATCAGTGATACAAATGTACATTTTTAAATTCATGAATGTGGTCGGTTTTGACAAAACTGATATTAAAATGATTTTTTTTTCTCCATGTCGTAATACGAGCAAAATTGGATTTCATTAGAAGTTTGTGTCCCAAAACATGTTAGTAAAAAGTTAAAAAAAATGTGTTTTGTAAATATTAGGTCCTTACATATGAAATTGGCGTTTTGCCGTACTGGCAACTTTGATCTCAAATATCTTCTCTTTGGTTAGGAATTCCAAATTCAAATTTATACAGCTATTTACTCGAGTATTTGTGTTTCGAAAATTATAATTCATTTGTTTTTTCCTCAATTGTTTTTTTTCTTTGCGTCACTCAGTTTACAAAATGGAAAACTTGAAATATCGCGTTATTTACGAGTACGAGTTCCACCGTGGCACCAGTGCTGCAGAAACGGCTCGAAGGATTAATGATGTGTAGGGCGACGGTGCCGCAAAAGAAAACACAGTGCGTTTTTGGTTCCAACGTTTTCGTTCTGGAAATTTCGACCTGCAGAACAAGCCCCCTAGGGGGCCAGAGACCAAAGTTGATAATGAAGAATTGAAGGCTATTGTAGAAGCGGATCCATCGCAAACCACGTCCGAGTTAGCTGCAGGCTGCGGTGTTAGTGATAAAACTGTTTTAATCCACTTGAAGCAAATTGAGAAGGTGAAATAGCTTGAAAGGTGGGTACCTCACGAATTGAGTGAAGCAAATCAACAAACGCGCGTTGACTGCTGCGTTGCATTACTCAACCGGCACAATAATGAAGGGATTTGAATCGAATCATTACCTGTGATGAAAAGTGGATCCTGTATGATAATCGGAAGCGCTCATCGCAATGGCTGAACCCTGCCGAACCAGCCAAACCATGCCCCAAGCGAAAATTGACTCCAAAAAAGTTACTTGTGAGCGTTTGGTGGACTAGTGCTGATGTCGTTCACTACAGCTTTCTTAAATCTGGCCAGACGATTACGGCAGATGTCTATTGTCAGCAACTGCAAACCATGATGGAAAAGCTAGCTGCTAAACAACCGAGGCTGGTTAATCGCTCTAGACCACTGCTGCTTCATGATAACGCTAGACCACACACTGCACAACAGACGGCTACCAAATTAGAAGAGCTTCAATTGGAATGTTTAAGACATCCACCGTACTCTCCGGACCTTGCCCCAAGAGATTACTATTTTTTTCGAAATTTGGATAACTTCTTGCAAGGGAAAAAATTCAACTCCGATGGGGCAGTCCAAACCGACTTCAAAGATTTTATCGATTCCCGTCCGAATGTTTTTTTTTAGTAAACGGATCGATGAACTACCTATGAGATGGCAAAAGTGCATAGATAGCAATGGTACATACTTTGATTAAATAAATATATGATATTAAAAAAAAATCAACTTTATGTTCCTCCCATACAAAACGCCAATTTCATATGTAAGGACCTAATATAATGTTTCCAAAAAGTTGAATTGTGAATCCACGACACAAAGTGATGTGAATATAGAAGAAATAATAATTCTCTTTATTTCTTTGAAAGTGAAGACAGTTTTGTTTCTTACTTTATAATCACATCGACATTTTCTAATAATTTTTAAAAAAATTGTCAAATTGTCCATATTTTGAATCGTTATAAACGTGTATAAAGGAATTGATCTGACTGTAGCGAAGAAACCATCATATTCGGTTACAACTGGAGCCCTCGGTTCCCTTCGCTCTAAAAGCAAAACCCTGTAGCAATTCTGACACCTCCAAGAGACAAGGGTTTCAAAGAGAAGTTATTATCTTCAAAATAAGATTTATACGTATGACATAAGTTCAATAAAACATTATTTATCTTTTAGGCGCTCTTGCGACCAAATTCCTTGTATTAAATCTAATTCGAAAGTTTTTCTTTGCGAGTAATATCAGCTCTGCTATAGTCCCAAGTCGTAATACGAGCGAAAGAATAATTATTTTTATTTCGCGTTAAATTCTTTGAAAGTAAAGGCAGATTTTTTTACTCAATAATTACATCGACATTTTCTTATAATTCTACAGAATCCTGTTTTGAAAATAATTTGGAATATTGATTTTGGTGATAACCGAATTCGGTTTTCCCCATCCATGTGGCTGCTAAGATCTGGAATCAAACAATCAGGGAAAACCGTAGAAGGAGATGCAAATCTTATGGACCAATAATAAAAACAAAAGTACCACTTTTTCAAACGTTATGTATAAATATGTCAGCCATAATAAAATTTCAAAACTAACTAACTAACTAACTAACCATCACGCCATTTCCCCGGAGGGGTAGGCAGAGAGGATGGATCGCCACACTGGCCTGTCCTGGCACACCTCTCTGGCTTCCTCCACATTCATACATCGCACCATGCACGCACGTCGATTATTCCGACTTCGAATTTGGCCGCCTTTTAGTAATTGGTTAATTTGGTCATGCCATGTTTTCCTCGGTCGTCCTCGGCTTCTTTTCCCACTCACACTGCTTGTGTACAACTTTTTAACCATTCTACTCTCATCCATTCGTTCCATATGTCCGAACCATCTCAGGGATCCTTTCTTAATTTTATTCATGATGCAGTCATCTGTCTTACATTTCTTTCTTATTTCATCGTTCGGTATTCTATCATACAACGTTTTCCCGCACATTCTTCTTAGTGATCTCATTTCTACGGCGTTTATCCTGCTTTCATCCTTCTTTTGCCAGCTCCAAGCTTCACTTCCATACATGAGAGTTGGCACTAGAACTCCATTGTGTACTGCCATCTTTGCTTCTGTGGATATATTTCTATTTGCAGTAATGACTTTGAGTGCGCCATTTCAAAACTATTGTATTGAATATGAATCTTCTTTTGTACCTGTAATACCAATATTTAAAATCAGTAAATTTTACATAAACATTTGAAGATTATTTTTGTATACAATCATGTATATGAATATAAAGGACTCGGTATGCAAAAGTGTCACCAGTCTGTCGATGCCAGCGAGCCTAGCGAAACCGGTCGCTGTCGAAATAAAGACAAAAGTGGAAGTAGTTAAAAAAACGTCGTTTTATTTAATTATTATTTATAATATATTGAGACAATCACCTCTGTTTGCTTTCGATAAACCGGGTGGATGCAGAGCAGAAGCTATGTAAACTTCACGAGGAAGCAGCAAAAGTAGGTCTCAAGATTAACATGTCCAAGACAGTAGACCTACGATTGTCCACAAATGACTCCACCCCAACCTTGCTCCACGGTGTCCTTCTTGTGACCACGACCAGCTTTTGCTACCTCCGTGGTATGATAGCAGGCTCGGAAGGTACGGAGGAAGATGTAGCCAGCAGACTTAACAAGGCAAAGGGAGCTTTCGCTATGAATCGCCCTGTATGGCGTTCCAGTATGATTTCGAGAAAGCTCAAGCTCCAAATATTCAGCATTAGCAAACTTCTGAAGACTGCACTGTACGGTCAGTCATTTCCTAGTGCGCCCTTGGAGTAATTGATTTTACAAAACGGCGCACTTAAAATACAAATCATGTTGTGCGGATGTGAAACTTGGAAATCTACCGCAGACGTTATTGGAAGTCTCCAGGTATTTATAAATAGGTGCCTTCGGTCAATATTCAAGATCTATTGGCCCCAAACAGTGTCAAATGCCGTTCTCTGGACCATGGCAGAGGTCGCTAGACGCAAATGGCAGTGGATCGGTCACACACTGGGACGGAACCCAGCCTGTATCGCTCAGGGCACACTAGACTGGTCCCCTATGGGGGGAAAGAGGAAGCGAGGCAGATCTAGAGCCACCTGGAGAAGAGCCCTGCAGAACGAGGTTAAAGCTGCAGGCCTCACTTGGGATGAAGTTAGGCATCAGGCATGTGATAGAGTCGGGTGGAGAAGGTTCCTTGAGGCCCTATGCACCACGGAGGTGTGACAGTACAAAAAGAAGAAGAAGAAGATATATTGGGGCAAATCCCACTTATGGAAAAATAATATCACAAACGTTATATACTCGTATAAATATGTCAGCTATAATATAACAAAAAAATTAATCCATTATATTGAAAACGAATCCTCTTCAATTCCATAATATGAATTACATTTATATTACGAAATATCATTATTCTGGTTAACCAAGTGGGAAGAACGCTCGATTCCTGATCCAGGTGACGTGGGTTCGATCCTCGACAGAATATGGGTCATCCCAAATATAAAAATACTATTATATAAGTTCATATCGTATATTCTTCAAAAACCCAATTTCTAAAAATACAAAGTGTGACCGATTTATTTAGCTTGTATAGAGGCGTAGGCAGTTAGAATGGACCGCTACATTGTTGACATACCTCTCTCGATTCCTCTTCATTCATACAACCTGTCGTGCACGCACGTCGATTTCTCCGACTCCTCACATTTGATTGATTTGATCATGCCACGTTTTCCTCGGTCTTCCTCTATTTTTAGCTCGTCGTTTACATATACTTTCTTCACCACTCATTCTTTCCATGTATCCAAACCATATTAACGACGCTTTCATAATTTTGTTCGGAACACTTTCATTCGTACCGCATTCACTTTTTATATTCGCATTTGACACTCTATCATATACAGCTTAATAACACGTTCGTCTTAGAGATCTCATTTCTACTGCATTCATTCTACTTTCATCCTTCTTTTGCCAGTTTAATGATTTACTTGTATACATAAGGGTCGACACAAGAACACCATTGTGCACTGCCATATTAGCTTTTTGGATAGGCTTTTGTTTGCGAGGACCACTTTAAGTGCACCGTTTACACTGTTGCCTGCCCCAACCCTTCTTTCAACATCCTTCTCCACTCTCTCATCCTCTGTTAACATACTTCCTAAATAAACAAATTCATTTACTTGTTCCAGATTTTCACCGAAAAATACGTCTTTCTTTAAATTTTTTCATATATTTTGTTTAATTTATAGCATTTTCTTATTGATTTGTGCAAATATAAACCATAGTTGAAAAAAGTTACTTGAAAGCTCATTAAACTGTTGAGTGTTGTATCAATTATGGATGCCGCTCCTATGGCGGCATTTAAGTGATGCGACAAACAACGAATGCCGTCTCTATGGCGGCATTGGTGTGCAAAAGGTTAAAATACACACTTTTCCAGTCCAGTGCAGCGGGTAAATGATTAATTTAGCCCGTAAATCGAATGTTGAATATATTTTATATGTAATGTAAATTTTCAACGCAGAGAATACAGTAAACGAATACGTAATAGAAGAAGTACAAAAATCGGGCGTTTTCAAAAATATATTAAATAAAATAATTTATTTTCGTAGCGGGAGGCACTTTGTACCTCAGCCGTTTCTTTAATAGGACCCTTATGGCTCCCTTCACAAACGGTCTTTAACGCTTGAAAAATAATCACGTGACGAAAGTCAAAATCGAAATATTTACCGAACACATTGTGCGACCCAACTTTATTCCAACCAACTCGTGATGTATATTTAAATATCGGCTTTTATATTGAATGCGGGAGAAAAGAACTTACAAATATTTCCTACACTTTAGGACCTCTCAAATCTGACCTTATTTCTCCTTACCCCAATCACAAATGTAACCCTTTAGGTTAGGTTAGGTTAGGCGTTAGACGATTTCGCGAAAACGGATCTTTTTTCAGACGAAACTTATTAAAATATTTTATGAGAGTTCTGCGAAAGTTCAGAGTGTCTGGGACATCCAGTTGATAACTTTTACAAGAATATTTTCAATCTGCAAAAAAATATTTGTATACGATTCTCACAAAATATAAATAAATTTTTCCTTTACAAATATTAATATAATACATTCATACGAAAATCATTTTTTGCATTTAAATAAAATGTATAATACCAATGGTATTATCATTTGATTCAAATTCAAAAAAAAATCGTAAATATTATCCTAGAAACACAAATTTCAGACATATACAAAAACAAGCTGGCAAAAAAGGATGCTTGTAGGATATATGCTTACAAATGAGATCACCGAAAAAATGTGCAGAAAACAATACTATAATAAGAGATATATCGTAGAATATCAATTGATTCAGTGTTAAATTAAAAACACTGTTTTAATATCAAAAATAGAGTTTACTATATAAATTAAATCTTTCTGTATTTATCTTTAGTTTATTGTAACACCTGACGTTGGTAACATCAGTTACAGAAACAGCTGTCGCGATGATATTATAAAAAATAAACTCAATTTTTTATATTAAAACAGTGTTTTTAATTTAACAGTGAATAATGTTAAAATATCAAAGTGTTTCCGCCAAAACAATGGATTACTTAATATCAATTGACGCTAAAAGTACAGTTGCATTCTAAGAAAAATTATAAAAAGAGCACTTTGATGGTTTGAACATATGGAACGAATGGATGAGACGACGAAGACGAGAAGACATGTCATGACCAAATTAATCAACTGCAAAAAGGCGGCTACATACAATATCGAAAAAATCGACGAGCGTTCGCGATACGATGTATTTGTAGAGCAGTCCATGCTCTTTGTATTCCTTTTCGGGGACACATGATAATGGTTAGTTAGTTAGCTAGTTACAAAAACGTTTGCTTTATGTTGATGAATTTTAGGTGTTAACACTGTAGAATTCCATAACATCGTTTTTTTTATCATAAAAGCACTATTATTTCATTTTCTCAATGAAAATAAAAGTAAATTCAGCTATTGAATGCGTACAAGTACATATAACATTTTTTTAAATGTATTTATTTTTCATGAACAATAATGTGAAACTCCATATTAAATTGTTTTCAGGGATTATCAATTATTAATATATAATGCCTTAGACAGGTGAAACATGTCATTCAAATAAATTATAGTAAAAGTCAACTCCATGAACAGACGGAAGCATTTGAAATGTGTCTCTATCTCCGAATGCTCAGAATTTCCTGGACAAGCATGCTTGCCAATACCGAAGTCCTGAGGCGAGCTAGAGTTGACAGGGAGCTGTTATCAACTATCAAGGTTCGGAAGATTTCATATCTGGGTCATGTACTGCGAGGGGAAAGTACCACCTTTTCCAACTGATATTGGAAGGGAAAATTGAGGAACGCCGAGGGTCCGGTAGGAGACAGATGTCCTGGCTGCGAAACGTGAGGGAGTGGACCGGCATCCGAAGTGTGGAAGTGCGCAGGATAGGGACAGGTTCGCCGAGGTGATCGCCAACGTCGGGGGGACCCGACAGGGCACTCGAAGAAGAAGAAGATAGTAAAACTTCTATAAAACAGACGTTTTAATTTGTAAATTTTAATAATTGTTATTAAAAATATTCAAAAGCCATCGAAACAAATGTCAAATATCGTGTAGCGATTTCGCAACTTTTTTTCTGTATTTGTTTTCGTTTTTCCAGCCGAGAGTAAATTTCAATTTACGAAATGTTAATACTGTTTTTATGACTCGCCGTAATCGTTTGGCTAAAACCGGTATCGCCTTACTTCGATGTCGTTTCCTCCCTTCAATATCACTATTATCGTAAAAGTTCTATCGGGATGTGCTTAATTTCAGCCATTTTAACTTTTAAATATATGAAGGTGAGTTCAGAAACAATAACGTATAAATTCTAGGAAAGGGTAGCGTTACGTCGGTCGGTTCAAATATAAACGCCGGAATCGTATAGCGGAATGATGTGGTTAAAACCAATTAAAATTTCCAGAATTTGTAGCCCGAGTAAATGAACGTAGTATGCAAACTTAGACCCTTTATTGGATTCACGTGTTTTGAATTGATATTCTTAAACTAACATCGCGCTTTGTTGTTTCAAGCAATATTAATGAATACTGCCCTTATGCCTACCTGTAACAAGCAATTCCGTTTGCTATTTTGCCTGCAAAACCGATAATGTATTTAATATTGGTGAAAATCCGTTATAATGGATGGGTTTGTGAAGGAAATTAAAATACTAAATAAAGGATACAAACAGGGAGAGAAGGACATAGACTGAATGTTATGCGGAGGACGGTATACCAAGATTATGGTAAACTCTCTTGAGATCCGGTGGGATGCAGCATGTCTGTGAAGGGCGTTTCAGTTGAACAATCTCGGGATGTTTGTATATTTCATTAAAGAAAATCCCTGACATGAAGATCAGCATCAAAGTAAGAATTTATAAGAATTGTGTGCGACCCAGCGTGACATATGGGATCGAATGCAGGTCGGACACGGCAATCACAAGAAACGACCTCAGAGTGTCAGAAATGTAGATGCTCAGAAACATATAACTACACGATAGAATTAGGAACTCTAGGATAAGGAAAATATATAGGAGGTAGCGAGGTCAAGGATGTCGATAGGTGGGGTAGGCAAAAGAGAAGATACTGGTATTCACAAGTGAGAAGATTGAATACACCCAGACTCCCTCCCGTTGTGTGGCACGACCTACCCCAAAATAGATGGCCCCCGGGCAGACCACCAAATATATATTTTTTCATTCATACATACATCTTGATTAAATTTTAACTTTCTTGAAGGTTTTATCAATAATTGTATCTGCATAGCGACTGCCTTCGTACGGGTTGTTGGTGTGGGGATACTAATAAGTCTAGACTTCTAGACGTTCAATTCGACATAAGGGGTGGTTTTGTATTTTCTTCGATTGGTTTAAAATATTATGCTTTTGCTTCGATGCTTTATGCTTTTGCTTTTTCTTCGATTGGTTTAAAAGATTGTGTTTGTGATTTAAATTTTTCAATTGATTTTTTTTGTGATTATATGTGAATCGTTTTACCGAGAACTGGAGATTCGCATATTTAAAGCGTATAAAATACTTTACAAACTAAGGGTCTGCTAAGAATATCTGAGATGAAGGTCCTAAGATCAATTACTAGAAAAACTCTCTGAGATCGTGTCCGAGACGTAAATTTAAGAAAAACTTGCGAAATGGGGGGTATTGTTCTGTGGAGTAGATCCAGAAGAAGATACTGGAGGGACCATGTAGCCAGAATGAATAGTGACAGATTTGCATATACAACCGCTTACGAACCGTCTACCTAGAAGACCAACTAAGAGATGGAGGGACAGCTGGTCCTCATTATCCAGGAGATATGATTTATATGCCACAGATCATCATATCTATTAAAAGAAGAGATGAAATGAAGATATTTAAGGCTACTTTATTAACATATTTGACCTTACTTGTGTTTCATTCAAGAAGTACAAATAAACTCGTTAACTGGGCGGTCATCTCTCCAATTACGCAACTTGCAACTTTTCATAGCCGTATTATAACGTCACTTCAGATATACTGACAAAAATAAACGTCCTGTCAGTTTCGAAATGTTTTTGATGACGTGCAAAAACGTCCTACGTGTAGTCACCAATTTTAATTAGACGTGTATATACGTCCTACCCGATTAACAGGTTAATGTTCAATGTAACATAATAAATCATCGAGTTTTTCGCTTAATTAGAGCATTATCAAATGCGTGGAAAAAATAAATACCGTATTTTTGTAATTGAGGTAGACCGAGGAAAACATAGCACGATCAAATTAATTAATTTTTAAAGATTGTTCATGTTAGAAGTCGGAGGTGGGGCGTGTATGACTCGTTGTATGAATGTGGAGGAATCTAGAGAGGTATGTCAGGATAGAGAAGTGAGGCGGTCTATTCTCTCTGCCAACCCCTGCGAGAAAACGGCGTTATGTTTTGTTGTTTTTGTTGTTGTTGATCTGTATGTATATAACGAAGTAAGTTTATAACAGTTACACCAGTCTGTCGATGCCAGCGAACCTGGCGAAACCGGTCGCTATCGAAATAAATATAAAAGTGGAAGCAGTTAAAAAGATCCCTTTATTTCATTATTAACTAGCTGACTCGGCAAACTTTGTACCGCCTCAGAATCAATAAATGTTGTGTTAACTTATTAGTTGAATTAAATGCAGTTATAAATTAAGTTAAAATGAATACTTAAAATGAATTTAGTTCAATAAATGTGAAAATATCAAAATAATAAGTATTTGAGTTACATTGATTTGAATGTAATTCACTTTAAAGCAATGGGATTTGCTTTATTGAAGCGAATCGAAATGATTCACGTGGCATTCTTTCGCTGCTTTCTGTTAAATTATTATATTTGCTGGATTGAAATATTGCTATTCGGGACAGAGACAAATACAACAAATCAAAGATCATCAAAATCGATCCAGCCGTTCTTGAGTTATAAATCGTGTAACTAACACGACTTTGTTTTATATTTAATATATAAATTAATATTATTGACCTTTTTGTTGGAGCAAGACCATCAATACGCTACAACCGCCAGATGTTCTACAATTACCGCGAAAGGGGTGGGGTCGTCCATGAACCCCTTTACACAACACAATAATATTTACCATAGACACCCGCGCGGCTTCCATAGATAATGATAAAACGTAATGATACACATTAAGAAATACAATCTACATAAATTATGTTAAAATGGCCCCAGAACAAGACATAACATTATAATACAACCAACAAACTTACATAATGCCATAATATTACGATTGTCTATGGGCTACACGTCTAAGCCGCACGTAAACTATGTACACGCCTCTATGGATTTATGTATCAATCTACTCACATACACCTTCAAGCCTTTAACATTTACAGAAAGTTTTATTCAAGTTAAAATATACTGAAAATGTTAACAATGTAACACCATTAATAGATACTTGTTGCAACCCGTGAAATATTCACGGAAGTAAAGATTTTCACCATTTAAAAACATGGTTCACTTTACAATCGTAATCAGTAATAAGTTTTAACTATTAATGTATCATAAAACTTTTTAAGAAAAGCTAAAATGGCAGTGCACAATGGTGTTCTTGTACCGACCGTTATGTATGGAAGCGAAGCATGGAACTGGCAAAAGAAGGATGAAAGTAGAATAAATGCAGTAGAAATGAGATATCTTAGACGAATATGGGGATACTGTGTGTATGATGGAGTGTTGAATCAAAATAAAAGAAGTGAATGCGGTGCGAATGATGGTGTTGTGAACAAAATAATGAAAGGATCATTAAGATGGTTTGGACACATGGAACAAATGAGTGAAGAAAGAATGGTAAAAAAAATATATGTTGACGAACGAGAAAGACCGAGTAAAACGTGGCACGATCAAATAAATCAAATATTGAATGTCGGACACGTGAGGAGTCAGAGAAATCGACGCGCGTGCATTACACGATGTATGAATGTTTTTTTTTTTTTTTTTTGTATACAACAGGTTTTTATGACCCTATTACTGTATACAATTTACATAAATTTTGCATGCATTTTACATACATTTTAAAATACATGTTAAAATAAAACAATTAAAATAAAATAAAACAATATTTAACAGTTGTGGTATGTACCTATATGTTCCTTAAAGGACGTATAGGTCATTTGAAAAATGTCCACATCGACTGACACCTCATTCAAGAGCACCATACCCCGAGTCATTGTATGCTGCGCCAAGACATTTGTCCTGCTATGCGGTATGCACAACAGATCGTGTCTTCTAGCGCGAGCATACCTGTCCGGTGCATTGAGACCATAACACTCTAAGAGGTATGGGCTATCAATGAGGTTACGGAGTATTTTAAATCCTAAGATCATCAATGTACCCTTTCTTCTTGATTCGAGACTGCGGTACTCTGTGTTAATCAATAGATCATTGTGGTGCATAAACCTCGGATATACCCCATTCATCCGCATGTAGAGGTATCTCATGTTGAGGAAGCGAGAGAAATATGTCAGGAAAGAAAAGTGTGGCAATCCATTATTTCTGCCTACCCCTTCGGAGAAACGGTGCGATGGTTAGTTAGTTAGTGAGTTATATTATGATCGTAAATTTGTGAAATTTCACGGTAGAAATTAGATTTAAATTTTAAATAATTTTGGTTATTATCATTTTCTTAAATGCCGATAGATAAGCTACCTTTCACATGTCACGAGAATCAATACGGTAGCTTTACCCTTTACATTGATTTGGCTCGAGCTGTAATGATGTAAAGAGCGATTCAATAAAATCATCATAATAATAGTAAACACACAAAATACTACAATATTTCGTTTTAATAATAATAAATTTATTCTAAGAAAGGGTTCATTTAAAAAAAATAATGTCTTTTTTTTTACGTATTCATTTCGAATTATCTCGAAAATAAATATTTTTGGACGGACATTTCCAAATAAGTATTTCATTTCCAGAGAGCCAAATTTCATATCCGAGATAAAATGTACAACGCGTTTTTCTTACTCGACGATTTTCCGCAAATTTTGTATTCTATTCACAACCGAGATGCCGCAAATCTTATAAGGATTGGAAAAATTACACGAAATTGCCCAATTCGCGTTTGCCTTGAAATTACCCCCGATAAGATTTTTTTTCAAGGCCTAAACTTGACCGCCAGGCGCAGAATTGATTCACTCCTAGTTAAGAAGAAAAAAAAAGATGCCCCGGCAAGACGAAACATGTCACACCTACTTTATAAAATAAATATAATACTCATGAAAATGTGTTTTATATAGAATTTGTATTATATTTAATATGAATGAATGGCTATGAGTTTTGCAACCCATCACACCGCGTCTCCCGCGGGGCGAAAAGTGAAGGATGGACTGCCGCATTGGTTAAAGTGTGACAGTCCATTCTTTCTGTCTACCCTTTCGGTGAGACGGCGCGATGGTTATTTAGTTAGTTAATTCATCTTCATTCGTTTTAATTATTAATTAGGAAGTTTTACATGATTGTTCAAGAAACAAAATAATTAAACTTTTAGATAACTGACGTTTTCATCAATATAAAGTCATTGTATTTATTTATTGTTTCTTGGACTGTGGTGTAACACTCCTGAATAAAAAAATGATATGATTGAAAACGTCTGTCTTCTAGAAGTTAAATTATATTTTAGATGGAATGACATGTTTCGCTCTTCGAAGGCATTTACAAATGCTTGACAATGCCTTAGAAGGACGAAACATTTAATTAGAATAAAACCCTAGAAGATAGACGTTTTCATTCCTATTAATTATTGAATTTATTGTTTTTTGAATATAATCTAATATAATAAAAAATAATACGAATGAAAAGGTCAGTCGTATACTAGTTTTAGAAGGATGGAGTGGTTAAAGTGAGGCACTCCATTCTTTCTCCTACCCCTTCGGGGAGACGGCGTGATGGTGTAATATTATTATTATTATATTGTGAGAATTACATGTTTTAATCTCATCTCTCTTAATCAAGTTTTACTTAATTAAACCTCATCAAGTCGAAACATCTCATTTCCATAAAATAAATTAGAACTTCTAGACAACGGTTATTAAATAATTATGTTTGTAAATTTAATGTAAATGAATGTTTATTTTTAATTTTTATTCATGTGTATTAAATCTTTTTAAGTTTAACATATTATATTAACATATACTTTCTTAACCATTCTTTGCATCCATGCGCACAAAAAGTCCGAACCATCACAGCGATCCTTTCATAATTTTGATCATAATACCTTCTTCTGCTCTACATTCCTTTCTGATACCGGCATTTGAGATTCTGTCGTAAATCGTTCTACTACACATACGTCTTAGGGACCTCATCTGTACCGCAATTATTCTGGTCTCATCCTTTATCTGCCAGTTCCATGCTTCGCTTCCATATATTAAAGTTGGGACCAGAACTCCATTGTGAACGGCCATTTTCGCTTTCTTTGAAAAATTCTTGTTTCCAATAACTACTTTTAAAGCTCCATTCACTTTGTTACCCGCACTAATCCTTCTTCCGACGTCACTATCCTTTCGGCCATCCGCTGTGAACATGTCACCTAAATACCCAAAATCACTCACCTGCTCCAAATTCTCTTCGTTCACACTTAGGTTACAAACTGTCATTTGCTCTTCCCTTTCAAAAACCATTACCTTTGACTTTCCGACATTCATCATTAAATCATTTAAGTTGCATACCTCATACATTCTCGAGACCAAGACTTGTAATTCATCCGCACTATCCGCAACGAGAACGGCATCGTCCGCGTTATCAGATAAATTAACTGTAAATAACTTAAATAACTAACTAACTAACTAACTAACCATCACGCCGTCTCTTCTACATTCATACATCTTATCATGCACGCACGTCGATTTCTCCGACTCCTCACGTGACCGACATTCAATATTTCATTGATTTGATCGTGCCTGTTTTCCTCGGCCTTCCTCTTTTTCTAGCTCCGTTCACGCCGTTTATATATACCTTCTTTACCATTCTGTCTTCACTCATTCTTTCCATGTGTCCAAATCATCTTAACGACCCTTTCATTATTTTGTTCGTAACACTTTCATTCGCACCGCATTCACTTATTATACTTGCATTTGTCACTCTATCATATACAGATTTGTCACACATTCGTCTTAGAGATCTCATTTATACTGCATTTATTCTACTTTCATCCTTTTTTTGCCAGTTCCATGCTTCACTTCCATACATAAGGATCTGCACAAGAACACCGTAGTAAAAATATGTCCGGTTGTTAAAATAATGTATATGTCTTCAATTTTCGTAGTATATCAGTTAACAACACTGAAAGCTCAGCTTTTAAAAGCTTTTTTTTATACAATGTGGCCAAGTTGGTATTAATATTATGCGTTTAAATTTCCGCTCGTCATCCGTTTCCGTCCTCAATAACGAATCCATAGTGTTCCGAGTATCGGCATTTTGCCACGTTCATTGATTTCCGATATTTATATTTTTCATTCACGCATTGTGGAGTACACCAGTAGCTTACTATTTGGTTCGATATGGCGCGATTTCACTTCATTCGCAGTCCTCATTGTGTTTAATGGCCCCGAAGTCTTGGCAACTGAGAGGAGCGTTATTTTAATGAAGCATCAAAAATTTATTCTAGTTTATAAGAAGCGATCGAATACGCGAAACGCTATGCTGGCAGCCAAAAAGCATGATCTTTGCGCTCCAGTTCAATGAAAACACGACTCAATGAGAATACAAATTTCCTTCGTGTTCTAAATTACATATAGTCCATTGTTTTGGCCGAAACACTATGATACCTTAACTTTTTAAACTGTTAAATTAAATAACTTTGTTTTATGTATCACAATTGTATTTTATTTTACGCGACAGCTGTTTCATCGTATTTGACTCTAAGCTATTGTTCCTTCTAATTACTGTTTTATTATTATTTTATTATTATATTTTCCACCTTCAATATTTTCTCCTATAAATAGTAACTAACCGTTCTTCTAATTAAAATACTTAGGAACCTAAGTTAACTTCATCAAGAATTTCAAAATTATATTTAAGAAATTATTCCAATAGACATAAACAAAAACACATAAAGGTTCGAAAAATCACGAAAATTTGATATTTGATATATTATTGTAGCACCTGATGATGTCAACATAGGTTGACGAAACAGCGGCCGCGTAAAATAAAATACAATTGTGATACGTAAAACCAAATTATTTAATTTAACATTTTAATTTTCATAAAAATATATTTATTTCTTCGTGGCAGAGTGGAAAGAGCTATAACTGCCACACTCAAATTCCCGGATTCGATTACCGCCAATGGCAGTGTGATTGTCGCACTGTTTTATTTAGTCTGGTGTAAAATTCACGTGACAATAAAATGGCGATCATGACCTCTCCCGTGTCATGATAATCAATAGCTCTAATATTAAATATAGTATTTCTTCTATGTTCGCCATACTTTGTGTTGTAGATGTTTTCTTTTTCTTTGTCTTTTTAGTATGCTTTGTTTACAATACTAACTTTTTAAAAAAAAACAATTAAATATCAGACATGTTTCGGACAACCTGGTCCTTCCTCGGTCATACTCAATTGTTTACAAATATGATCAGTTTTGACAGTCAAAACTGATCATATTTGTAAACAATTTTATAATATTTTAAATATCTTTATAATATCACTGAGGAAGGACTAGGTTTTCTGAAACATGTCTGATATTTAATTTAATGTTTTTTTAAAGTTAGTATTGAAAACAAAGTAAATAAAAAATAAAAAGACAAATTAAATATAGCAATTGGGTTTTAAAAATTATCACATTAAAAGGCCTAAGCGGCATCCCAAAAACTAGCAAGAATATTAGGCATTGCTGCAAACCAATCTCTTGGAAGGCAAGGAAGGTGGCTCCACGTGTGTCGTTACTATAACTGTAAAACCAGATTCCCCTGGAAACAATCCAAATTCAATAAAATCTTCTACCCCAAAGCATGGGAATAAGAGAGAGAAGCCAATTTTTCAGGTCATCGCTACTAAAATATTATGGCATTTACATAGAAACATAATACATTATAAATACATTCACATGAAGGAGTATAGTAGCTCTCCATGGCTCCATCCCACGGCGTTTCTTTTGGGAATGTTGGGGTCCAATTATCTGCAGCTTTGAAGAGACGGATTTCTCATTATCCATTTCTTTAGAATAATCGGGGGATATTTTGATAACTCGGTCATGATGGATGTTGTGGGTCTTTTTGTTCCTGACAGATATCTCCGATAGCGCCAGCATAGATTGTTATTTCTGCCGACCGCAAGAAACAACCTGCCTCAAACGACCGAAGACCAAACAGTCTGCTTAACAAGATTACCTCGAAGAATAACGTCCTTCTTATTGTCCTTCGTGTGAATGTGCGTTCAGAAGACAAATACTCTTGACTTTAGAGAGTATATTGTCTTCCTAAAGTAGAACCATCTCTCATGCGTTCCTGATACTTAACCTTTTCTCAAATAGATGTCTTAAACTTAAAATATATTTGGAATATCTTTTGAGTAAATATATAAACTGAAAAGAAACATGTAAGATTATTAGAGCAGAAGACATTGGATCAAATATTGAATGTTGGCCGAGTGAGTCAGAAAAATAGACGCGCGTGCATGAAACGATGCATGAATGTTGAAGAAGCTGGAGAAATATGTCAGGAAAGAAAAGAGTGGCAGTCCATTATTTCTGCCTACCCCTTCGGGGAGACGGCGTGATGGTTAGTTAGTGAGTTAAGACATTTGATACCGCCTTAGCCAGGCAAAACTTATCATTCATATAAATTATAATAAAACTTCTAGTATTCTTCTCTTCCATATTATTTATTAAATATGGAGTTGTACAACATTGTTCAATAAACAATAAAGGCAGAAACATACTATTAACACGCCACGCCACCCGATGCCACGTGATGCGTGTTGAGTCGAATCAAATTGTATTGTTTTCTATGAACAGAATCACACTACGAACACCCGACGCGACGCCATCACATCAGCGCGCACACGCCACCCGATCCAGACGAGCTAGATCGACGCCGACGTGTTGCCGATTGTGGGAGTAAACACGCCACGTCGCGTGTTAATAGTATGTTTCTGCCTTAAACATATTGTCTTTTGGGCTATGATAAGTATGTTAAGTGTTGTTATAGTCGTTCCATCCTAGTTAAGGATGGATTGCACGAACGCATAATTAACGGTTTTATACGTGGCTGTCAGTAAAATTACAGAATACTTTAAACTTTACTCCAAATTGTAATTGATCTAAAACGCTGATGCTGTTTGGATAATTCTCCGCTCTGTCCAGGGACCGCAGATGCCGCGGATCAGCGGTACGGTGGTAATCCCCGATCTTACGGACCATGTGTTCCAGGGTTCGCCTCGCAGCCGCGGGCAGGCCGGGACTAATGCCAAAGTTTCGGCGGTAAATATTACATCAGCGGAGGCGAACTAATGGCGAACTCGTGTTTGTGGCTAAAGTTTTTTTATCACTCTAGTTCGCCTCTCCTAGATAGACGGTGTCGAGTTAAAAGCTGTTAATCAAAGTGTTTAAAATACTCCCCTTAGTTACCTCTTAGTAAATAATCATAATACTGTTTTAAAACTTTGTGTTTTAGTGCAGTTAGGTTACCAAACTTTTTTGGGCCACCACCCCTATTACAATAGTTTAGCGTTCACCTATTACAATAGTTTAGCGTTCAGGCTATTCGATATTTAAATAGTCCATTGTTTTGGCCGAAACACTATGATACCTTAACATTTTAAACTGTTAAATTAAATAACTTGGTTTTTTGTATCACAATTGTATTTTATTTGACGCGACAGCTGTTTCATCAACCTATGTTAGCATCATCAGGTGCTACAATAAAATATCAAATGTCAAATTTTCGCGAT
The DNA here is from genome assembly GCA_022606425.2 of Lepidostoma basale. Classification (NCBI taxonomy): domain Eukaryota; kingdom Metazoa; phylum Arthropoda; class Insecta; order Trichoptera; family Lepidostomatidae; genus Lepidostoma; species Lepidostoma basale. The sequence continues at coordinate 55,073 of JAHDVF020000682.1, forward strand.
TTTTTTAATCTTTATGTGTATTTGTTCCTATGTCAATTTGAACAAATACACAAGAAGAACACACAATAAGAATTATTTATTCATTTAATTAAATTTTTGGATACTTGTAAATATAAAAGAAAGGGAAAATTTAAAGAAATTTGCTCATAAAATAACATTTCGTGTCTTCTGAATCACCATTTATAAATAAATTTGTTGAATTGAACCATAATCAATAAAAACACAAAGGTTTTTACTCGTCTTCAGTAATTAAATTCAAAATATTTATATTGCCCTGAAATGTTGATCAAAAATATTTACATATCAAACACTCTTCTTAGATATTATTTAATTTGGTATTCTTATTTAGTATGCAAAAAATATCGGAAATGGGTTGTTTTATTAATTTTGAATAATTTACGAGCTTACATTTTTCATCCCACAATAGGTTTTTTTAAATATTGTTTACCGCAAAATATTTATTATAATAAATATAAAATATGTAATTTCGAAGAAGCACTTAATTTGTGGTACAGAAATATAAATTCAGTTTGTTTTTGTAATCCTGACGAAGCTCCGGCGAGAGCGAAACCGGTTGGTTCGATAAAATACAGGAGAGTGTAAAGATATTAAAATTATTCTTAAAATAATATACTATGGTTCAATACATATTTTTTTTTTTTTTCAATCGTGATAATGTCGTGTTTACATCATGTATACATATAATTAAATCTATGTATTTAGATACAAAATTGATTTCGGATGAGCTATTGTCTTACAAATCGCAAGAAGATGCTGAATTCTCTACTACTTGCTTAACAGAATTTTTTTAAACCTTCACCAATAAAAATTTAAACTTTAAACATTTTTTATAAAACTTACGTCGCTAACACTGTTTAAATTCCATAATGAAGTGAATGAATTAAAACACTGATTTCCCACTTCAAAGTTTGTTTTTTCTCGACATAAGGTTTTACATGTCTATAATAAATTCAAAATTATTATAGAAAAAACAGTGTTCACTTTATAAAAAAAAACTTTATTTGGTTTATCAAAAATTAATATTATATTATCAATCAAAATACCAAACTGGAAATGATATAATGATATTCCAACAGCTCCTAGGTATCAATATTGAATTATAAATCCATCCTTTTCACTAGGCATCAAAAGTATTCAAATCCAATTAAGCTGAAAATTCCTTTTGTAAATTTATCGCTCAAAACATAATAATTCCAACGTAATTGGTTCACCGAATTGCAAAATACTAATTTAAAAAACGGAAATGAAAAATTACGCATACTAGAAAATACATTGTATATAAGCTTGGGTTTATATTGTTTTGAGTTGGAACTGTCGCAATTTTAATTTAAATCAAGGATAATATCCTTGCTAAAGATTTTATCACTCATTGTGGAATCACGCACTTCTAATGGGGTTGTATAATAACCCCTAATAAATGTTGTATTTTGTTATTCTCTATTTTAAAAGTCATCTGCTAACTTAGGTGACTCGTGCTTATGTGAAAACGAATATTTATCGTAGACACGCATTCTTTTGTATAATATTATATATGAAAATAATGTTTGAGAGATGAAAGTAGATAAACCAATAGACATGAGATCATTAATACAAATGAAAACGTCTGTTTTCTAGAAGATATATTATATTATATGGGATATACATGATTCGCCTCTATCAAGATTTTATAATGCCTCAGAAAGGCGACACATGTCATTCCTATAAAATAAATTACAACTACTAGAAAACAGAGGTTTTATATTATATTAATTATTTAATATGGTGTTTTACATAATTTTTCAAGAAATAATAAATTATATAAGATCACTTAGTAAAAAATGCTGAAAGACGATGTAATGTACAAAACAACAGAATAACAATGACGAAATAAAAATAACAAACTGATAATATTTCGTTATTTAATTTTTTAATTTAAACTAAGATGGCATATTCGTCGCACAAAAATATGGTATAATTTTCTTTAAAAAATAAATCTTATGAATTAACAAAACTACCTATTTTAATAAGCATATAAAACATGGAATTTTACATGATTTTTCAAGAAACTTCAAATAAATTTACCAACAGATATTTCTACAATACTTGGGATTATTTTGAAGGACATGTTTTAAAGATACTGAACATCGTTTGGTAAATATTTTTTTAATACTGAAAATGAGAATTTTTCATTTAATGATTTGAAATCCCTTATTGTATATACAATCTTCAATATTAGCAAAAAATAAAGATTGTGAATAAGGATTCGGGTCGTCTCCAGGATTTAACCAAGTCCCGAAATATCAAGATCCAAGCGTATTCTCCCCTAAGCCTACCATGTTATTTTTATCACCTTCAATAAGTGAAATAGTTTTCACTACATTATAAAAAAAATTATTTCTTCTTCATTCTTTCAGTGAAGAATAAAATTAATTATGTTAGTAATAGACCAAAGTTAATAATCTTAGCATTTACCTGGTTATCCTCGAATGATTAATATTCTCAAACACTCTTTTAACAATGCATCAAAAAATTTTAATATACTCAAATGATTAATTAACTATTTATTAAATATCCAACTACCAAAAATCTTAAGAATAAAAAAATAAAATTAATTATGTTAGTAATAGACCAAAGTTAATAATCTTAGCATTAACCTGGTTATCCTCGAAGGATTAATATTCTCAAACACTCCAATGCATCAATAAATCTTAATATACTCAAATGATTAATTAACAATTTATTAAATATCCAACTAACAAAAATCTTAATATCCCCAAATACGTATTAAATAATATTATATTTATTAAATGTCCAACTATTCTAAACACTCATTTGACAATTCATCAAAAATCATAATTTACTCAAATAATTATTTAACAATATATTAAATATCCAACTATTCTCAAACACTCATTTGACAAAACATCGAAAAATCCTACTATCCTCAAACACTCATTAAACAATACATAGGAAAATCCTGTTATCCTCAAACACTCATTTTACAATGCATCCAATATCTCAATATCCTGAAATACATTTTTAACAATATATTAAAATTATCCAACTATTCTCAAACACTCCTTTAACAATGCATCAAAAAATCTTAATAAACTCAAATAATTATTTAACAATATATTAAATATCCAACTATTCTCATGCACTCATTTAACAAAATATCGAAAAATACTACTATCCTCAAACACTTATTAAATAATACATACGAAAATCCTGTTATCCTCAAACACTCATTTTACTATGCATCCAATATCTTAATATCCATAAATACGTTTTTATTATATATTTAAAATATTCAACTATTCTCAAACACTCATTTAACAATGCATCAAAAATCTTAATATACTCAAAAAATTATTTAACAATATATTAAATATCATACTATTCTCAAACACTCATTTTACAAAACATCGAAAAATCCTACCATCCTCAAACATTCATTAATACCTCAAACATAAGAAAATCCTGTTTTCCTCAAACACTCATTTAAAATGCATCCAAAAATCTTTATATACTCAAATAATTATTTGACAATATATTAAATATCCAACTATTCTCAAACACTCATTTAATAAAACATCAAAAAATCTTACTATCCCTAAACCCTTATTTATCAATCCTATTATCCTCAAACACTCAAACAAACAATCTTTAACATAAAAATTTTACTATTATATTTGATTGTAATTTAGACAAATAACGTGTATTATGTTTGTAACTAATCTATTTCGATGATGAACGTATAAAAGGTATAAAAAATCAGGAATGGAAAAAGGTATATTTCATTTCATAAAAATTATTGAATATAAAAATGTTAAAATATAGCTGGGAAATAAAACGCGTACTAAATTTTATTCTGACACTTTACCTGGCTAATAGCATTACGAACATCATTCTAAACTATAGAAATTGAATTACACCTGCCCCTTGAAAAAATTCACGCTTCGTTATTACATTTTATAATTTATGTTGCCCATATCGCCTAGTTACGAGGTAATTTCATAGTTCAAAAATGTTACCATTTAGAAAGGAAGGTACTTACTTTCGGCAGACTCTTAAGCCCTTTAAGGGAAGGGTAGGCGACGAAAAGGTGAACGTTTTTTACTTCGTCACCCCAGCGGCATCATATTGCAGACACTTAAACCTCAACTACCCTTAAGATCTCAATGGAAGGGTGGTTTTATTATAAGTGTTCCAACATACTCGCTCTACGCAGTTTTACAGAATTTTCCGTTTCAGTTTTAATAATTATTATTAAGCACTTACAACCTAATTTATTTATACACACTATTTTCTTATCCTTATATCTACAATAATATTATTTTATTATTTATAATATTGGTTTATGTTTTCAATCACTGATACATGACATAATATACATACGTCAAAAATTTATTCAAAAGTTGTAACGTTTATTTACATTATTTGTCTCATAGTAGAAGTACATTTAACATGAAATAAATATGTAATGAGAATTTAATTATTTATTTTTAAAGAAATATCTATTATTCCTTAGAAACGAAATTGTGAATATTTTTTTTAACACTTAATAATACGAATAATTAAATTTTCTATTATTTTATTTCATTAAAATATTATATTTATGAATTTTTAATCTAAAAATTGATATATAATTTTTTTATATACAGTGCGAAATTTGTTTAAGATAAAACTCCACTTTTAATTTTACTTAATCATTTTATTTGTTTTAAGTTTTTTTGCTATTATAATATAGACAACTGTTAATTATGAATATTTAAAATTTCCGTAATTACACTTTTTTTTTACTGTAAAAGAGTTCTCCTCAATTTCGGGATGGCATCTAGAATATAGAGGAATTTATTTATGGGTCGCTAAGATTCACACGTTCGATACACGCATTTTCGGAACGAGCGAAATATTACGCGATTTCTTAAACCGGCGGGAAAAGCGGCGCCGCGACGCGCGAACGTGGCGTCGGTGTAGCGCGGACGGCGGTCCGTCGAGCACTGAACCTCCCTTCGCGCAACAGCCTCCTAAGGGTTAGAGGAAGCATCTGGGCACGCCGGGCGCATGCGCCAACAGGTGTATAGCACACCTCACGCACCCAGAGGAATTCGAATTTGCGGCGGATCCTTTAAGTTTCGACTTTTAAAAGATAAACTGGAGCTCCAAGTATCAAAAACATCTAATACTTTGCTAAGTACATATTGTCTATCCCACGTGAATTCCTTGGAGAAGATGTATCCTTACATGTGTTTTAATACGTATATAAGGACATCCACCGGAAGAATTTTATAATGACCATCGATTGCATATTAAAATCTTAGTCATAGCCAATAAAGCAAGTTTTTACGAGCGAGCTTTCAGCATCGCGCGTCCGTTGGGATGAAATAGCCTTCATGTTAGTATTAAGTATAAGAATAGTGACGTTAAATTTAAGAGACAACTAAAGACTCCGTAGTGCACGCTTGGAGTAATTGATTTTCCAAAATATAATAATAAAATTAACCCTCATAATTAATACTACTACTACTACGACTACAACTACAACTACAACGACTACTACTACAACTGCAACTACTACAACTACTACTACTACTACTACCAATACTACTACTACTACCAATACTACTACTACTACTACCAATACTACTACTACTACTACTACTACTACTACCAATACTTCTACTACTACTACCAATACTACTACTACTACTACTACTACCAATAGTACTACTACTACTACTACCAATACTTCTACTACTACTACCAATACTACTACTACTACTACTACTACTACTACCAATACTACTACTACTACTACTACCAATACTACAACTACCAATACTACTACTACTACTACTACTACCAATACTTCTACTACTACTACCAATACTACTACTACTACTACTACTACCAATACTACTACTACTACTACTACTACTACTACTACTACATCTCAGCGGTACATGCCTGTGTGAGACTTGGCCTCCTCCAAAATAGTCCTCCACTGGCTTCTGTCTATGACCATCTCTCTCCATTAATCATCATTATTAAAAATAAACATAACATTCTTCTTTAGCCTCTTGTTGCCGTTCGCTTCTCCTACATATACCTCCTCTCCTATTTGATCTTGAGCGATCAAATACGAGAGGAGGTACACACAAATACCGTCCTCGTTCACCAGCATACCAATCGCTGTGTCCACTCTTCATCTGGGTCAGAACATGTCAAACATATCGCTACTTAGGAGTTGCGGCCACCTCGATGACGTATGAAACCTTTGTGCTGACTCGTATATGAGCTTTTTTTTCAATAATAATAAGGATCACAAAAGTTCCCGCCACATACGCGAGGCTGTTATAGGACGTAGCGGCGCCCTTTCGTCAGCCTCGCTCATATGTGAGCTCAACTTTTTGATGACTATACTTTTTCATTTCTTTTAACTATTTACTTCCACGCTTAATATGTTCACTCGTGACAGAAATCCACCGTTAAAATATTGTTATGTAAAATAGAAGCAAGTTACCATCAGAGAAACATGCTTGACTTGGCACGCTCCAGAATCAATAAATTATTCATTGGGCGATCCGTAGTTATTGTCCACTAGCCTCAAGATTTTCCCGAAGTCTTGGGAGTAACGTTCGCTTGTCATCAATTTTAATTTGATTCTCTCCTTTCAAATTTGGTTGGGACCACTTTAATCAATAGAAGTTTTCCAATCACCTTTTTATAAAAATATACATTTTTCTTTATTATGAAACGATTATGTAAGTGATAAATATAGTAATATTAACATAAACATGTAAATGTTTCACATCGTATTTTATTAATTGTTCCTTTTTAAATGTACATATAGGTATGTATTTTTTTAATTAGTGCATAATGGATCATTAATTTACTTGAAAAGACTACTGCAAAGTTCCAAAAAGAGATGTTGGTAAGGCAAGGAGATACTTCTTCTTCTTCTTCTTTTCCCTCGCCTCTTCCCATCACTCGGGGTCGGCTTTTCTTATCATTTCTTCTTCTTTCTGTGTCCTGTCAGGTCTCCCTAACGTTGACTATCACCCTTGAGTAGGCTTCATAGTGATGACCTGGGGAAAAATATCCAAAGTGGTATCCCCTTTCCTTCTCTGGAGGATTTTCTGTCGGGATTACCTTCCCTTAGCTGGGTGTATCCAGTTTTGTGGCGCTGGAAGCTCGCCATTCGTCCTCTCCCTATCTGCTATGGCACTAAGTTATATGTGCCACAATGCCCGGGGTTCGCGGGGTCTTTAAAAAGACCTCTCGTTGACGCTAGAGAGTTGGACTTGACAGTAGTGTTGCTGTTGTAAATGCAACATGGCGCCTTACGACATTTTGTAGAGGCATATTTTCCAGCAAAACATACCCCATCGTAGCTCTACTACCCTTTTAAACCCCTCTTATCTAGGTATTTCTATCGTAGGCAGCTTCCTCCTTAAGGCCTAGGGCCTTCGCATCCCTCTGCATATTCGTTAGCCCAGTAGTTTGAGGTCTCCCTCTCCCTCTCCTACTAGTCACGGAAAGACTCTTTTTCACGACATGGTCGTGAGGTCTCCCCATCACGTGACCATACCACCGGAGCCTTGTTTCTGAAAACTTTTGTTTATTAAGGAGCTTGTCAAGGAAAGGAGATACAATATAGCTTTGAAAATCTGAAGAGGGAAGAAAAAGGTTTCATTGCGAATGGAATTAATTTTAATAATTTAAGATTCAAAAATGACATTGTATTGATATCTGAAGATCTAGATGAAGCACGTGTCTTGCTGAAAGAGCATACGGAAGAGACAATTAAGCGGGACTCCGTATTATCACAAGTAAGACAAAAATATTGTCGAGTTTGACCCTCGGCGATGCTTTCGACATTGACAATCGGCGAATAGAAGAAGTCAATGAATTTATACTTTCGTATGAAGCACTTAATTTGTTGTGTGGCATTTATTGTAAATAATCATAAATCACTTTTTCTAGTTTAAACACCACCTTATTTTAAACAGTCCATTGTTTTGGCCGAAACACTATGATACGTTACTGATAAAATTTAAAACACTGTTACAATATCACATTTTCTTTTTATTCACTGACAGTGTCGCGACAGCTGTTTCGCCAACCGATGTTGGCATCATCAGGTTTTACAATAAATTTTTATTATTAATAGTTTTTTTGTAACACCTGATGATGCCAACATCGGTTGGCGAAACAGCTGTCGCGAGACTCTCAGTGAATAAAGAGAAATTGTGATATTATACGCTTGCGGAGAAGTTTATGGCCAAAAACCGTAAGCTTTTCTGTGCGTTTGTCGATTTGCAAAAAGCCTATGATCGAGTGAACAGAGAAAAACTGTGGTCAATCTTGTCCGAATACGGAGTGAGCACAAAACTGATACGGGCGGTTGCTTCTCTCTACGAAGGGAGCACTGCCAGTGTTAGGGTAAATGGGGACATCACGCCCTGGTTTGATATCACGAAGGGTGTTAAGCAGGGCTGCGTGATGTCCCCTTGGTTGTTCAATCTGTATATGGACAAGTGTATGAAAGAACTTAAAGGTATAAATGCTGGTGCTAAGATGAGTGATCTGTCTGTAAACTGTCTGCTTTACGCGGACGACGCCGTTCTCGTTGCGGATAGTGCGGACGAATTACAAGTCTTGGTGTCGAGAATGTATGAGGTATGCAAGTCGAACGATTTAATGATGAATGTCGGAAAGTCAAAGGTGTTAGTTTTTGAAAGGGAAGAGCAAATGACAGTTTGTAATATAGGTGTAAATGAAGAGAACTTGGAACAGGTGAGCGAATTTGTGTATTTAGGTAGCATGTTCACAGCGGATGGCCGAACGGACAGTGATATTGAAAGAAGGGTTGGTGCGGGTAACAAAGTGAATGGAGCTTTAAAAGTAGTTATTGGAAACAAGAATTTATCAATGAAAGCGAAAATGGCCGTTCACAATGGAGTTCTGGTTCCAACCCTTATGTATGGAAGCGAAGCATGGAACTGGCAGAAGAAAGATGAGAGCAGAATAAATGCGGTAGAGATGAGGTCCCTAAGACGTATGTGCGGTAGAACGATGTACGACAGAATCTCAAATGCTGATATTAGGAAAGAGTGTAGAGCGAAAGAAGGTATTATGAACAAAATTATGAAAGGTTCGCTTCGTTGGTTCGGACATATGGAGCGCATGGGTGAAGAAAGAATGGTTAAAAGGGTATACGTTGGCGATGTGAATGGAGTAAGGAGTCGAGGTAGACCGAGGAAAACATGGCATGACCAAATTAATCAAATATTAAAAGTTGGTCATGTCAGAAGCCGGAAGAATCGACGTGCGTGTATGACTCGATGTATGAATGTGGAGGAAGCTAGAGAGGTGTGCCAGGATAGAGTAGTGTGGCGGTCCATTCTCTCTGCCTACCCCTGCGGGGAAACGGCGTGATGGTTTTTTTTTTTTTTTGTGATATTATAGCAGTGTTTTAAATTTTAACAGTAACCACTTTATTTTTATCAAAACTTAAAGAGCTTGAACCCTGACGAAGCGAGCAAAATCGATTGGTTTTAACAAAAATAAAGTAGTGTAAAAACTAGTAAAAGCGGTTTTAAATTATTTTTATCCATGAATACATGTATAGTACGTCAGACACAACATTTAACTAACTGTACAATAGTCATCAAGAGTGTTCTAACCGATAGATTCCCATAGGAAGCGGCATCGCCCCCCAGGGGACTCTGGAATCTTCAATGGGGGCTATAGCGAGCCCAGAGGCAAATGTGGGATGTTCAGTCAAAGAGTTTAAAAAATAAAAATTTTGAAAATTCTGTTTTCATGAATAAACATTTTTTTCTAACAAAATGTTCGACTTCTCTTTATTGCTTAAATAAGCTCTTATTTTTTATTACTTATTATTTTTTATGTTAATTATCAATAGATATTTGATAACCTTTTTAAGCTATGCTTTGTGATTGATTATAGATAGATAGATAAAATATAGACAATGTACAAACATTTTAATATTTAGGGTATTTACTGTTTGTTGAACAATGATGTAAAACTCTAACTAACTAACCATCACGCCGTCTCCCCGAAGGGGTAGGCAGAAAGAATTGACTGCCACACTTTTCTTTCCTGACATATTTCTCTCGATTCCTCAACATTCATATATCGGGTCATGGACGCTCGTCGATTTCTTTGACTCTGACTGATTTGATTTATTTGACGTTTTTCTCGGTCTCCCTCTATTTCTAGTTCCATTTATAATACATCGTTAACATAATTCTTTACCGTTCTTTTTTCATTCATTCTTTCTTTTGTCAGTTCTATGCTTCGCTTCTATACATAAGGATCGGTAGAAGAACACCATTGTGCACATTCTAGCTTTTTTGGATAGGTTTTTGTTTGCGATGACAACTTTAAGTGCACCATTCACTTTGCTGCCTGCCCCAACCCTTCTTTCAATATCCCTCTCCACTCGCCCACCTTTTGTAATCACGCTACCTAAATACACGCTTCAAATTTTCACCATTCACGCTAATGTTTCAGACTGTCATGATTTCTTATTTTTCAAAAATCATTACCTTGGACTTATTCACATTCATCGTCAGATCATTTCGCATGCATAACTTATAAATACTATTCACCAGGACTTGTAGTTCATGCTCGTTGTCTGCAAGTAGGACAGCTTACTGACACTCCGCTCATTTTGGCACCTACATCCAACCCTTTCTAGATGTTTTATTGTAGTAGGAATGACATATTTTGTCTTTCTACTTCTGCTCTAGCAAGGCAAAACATGTCATTCCCATAAACAATTATGAAACTAATAAAAAAACAGACGTTTTCGTTAATATTAACTATGTTTGATGTAATAATAAAAGAAGGAGGGTTGGAAATTGTGTTTTTATAAGGCGGATGTTTGTCCAGAAAGGGTTTAGAACCTATACTCGAAACCCAGAAAACGATTTTGACCAAATACGCCAAATTGTAAACTATTCATCAATTGTATCAAAGTCATTCATTAAACAAAAACTATAACCTCACACATAAAAGGATTGATCGGAGAATTAAATTTTATTACTGCTAACGAAATTAGTATATAACGCAAACAAAACCTATCCTGCGCCCTTCGATGTTTGTAATGTTATACGGGAGAGAAATCAAACATTAGACCAACTCGAAGCCAATTTTGAATTCTACATTTCGGAGTTATAATTTATTAATCGGGGCCATGGGGCCGAAGTGGCTAAAGGCAAACGTTTGCTCTGGGTATATGCGAGGAAGATAAAATGGCAGACGGCAGAGTACAATTTCACATTTATATAATTTATTCAATAATTCCTTGACCTAATTAAAAATTTATTAGGTTAGAATATTTTACAAAATTAATCACGCAATTCAAACAGTGTTCAGTTCGTTTCCAAATTTTTAAATCTCTCAAAGTTTGTTCGCCGATTGCTTCGAAATTTTACACAGTGTTGCATTCGAATACGCGCGTGTTTTTATGTACAGATGTTTTTACCTTAGATGCTGTCTTGTAAATGTAAATGTAAAATTCGAATGTTAATAACGACAACGAGAGAGTTGGAGGGAATCGAACTAAAGGTTCGATTCCCGCTGTTGGCAATGTGATTCTCACACTGTCTTTGGTCTGGTGTAGAATTCACATAACAATAAAATGGCGATAGATTAGCTACCTAGCACGTGTCATGAGAATCAATATAATAGGTAAATAACAATTTGTATACAGTCTTCTTCTTATTTTAATAAATCTGACGATCTGTGACACAGAAATCATGTCTCGTCGGATGATGAGATCCAGCTGCCCCTCCATCTCTTAGGCGGTCTTCCAGGTGGGCGGTGTCCGGAAGGGATTTCATAAGCGGCTGTATATGCAAGTCTGTCACCATCCATTCCGGCTACATGGTCCCTCCAGTATCTTCTTCTGGATCTACTCCACTGAACGATATCCTCTATTTCGCAAGTTTTTCTTATGTCTACGTTGCGGAAGGGTTTTTCCAGTAATTGATCTTAGGACCTTCAACTCCGATGTTCTTAGTAGTTCCTTGGTTCGCACAGTGTCAGCCCGCGTCTCTACAGCGTTCGTCATGATAGGTCGCACGCATGTTTTATAGATTCTGATCTTGCTCTCGACACGCATGTGCTTGTTCTTCCAGTAATACAGTAATAATGTATACAGTAATATTTATATATAATCGGATTCAAACGACCTGTTGTATGTTATCAACGTAAACAAAATAAAAATTATTTAAGAAATGCCATTGATTATATGTAGCTTCATTCCACTTGATTTATGGCTTCGGCCGGTTTTGGTAGCTTGCAGCCATTTTCCGTTACTTACATCAAAGTTTGTTAGGCTTATATAAAATTATTAGGTTCGAAAAATTACCAAAAATAATTTTAACACTTGAAAAATTGTTGTAACATCTGATGATGTCAACATAGGTGTGCGAAACAGCTGTCGCGAATAATATTTTTTTTTAAATGTGATACCATTAACAGAGTTTTATAATTTAACACTTAATAATGTTGAAATATCATAGTGTTTCGTGTAACATAAATTAAATAAACACAAAATTCCGGATCGCCCATGTCACCATGTCCAACATCGAAAAAAACATTATGTGCTAAATTAAAAAAAAACGGTGGATTCGTGAAACATAAATAAAAAAGACAATATGTGCACCATCTAAAAAGAACATTTTGTGTTAAATTATTTTTATTTTATATGATTGTATTTTATATTTTTTGTTTTAGATTTATTTTGTGGGTGTTGGACGATCGAAGTGTGCGCGGGAGATGCCTATTGGTGGCGATGAGGTTCGCAACCCATCACACCGCGTCTCCCGCGGAGCGAAAAGGGAAGGTTGGAGTGCCGCATCAGTAAAAGTGTGACAGTCCATTCTTTATGCCAACCCTTTCGGGGAGACGGCGTGATGGTTAGTTAATTAGTTAGTTATAAAGGAATTTATTGTTTTAATCATTTATTTTAGTTAATAAATAGATGTTTTATTTTTACCAACACGCATACTATAAACTATGTTTTCTTTTGTGGAGAAATATATACTCTTATCTATAATTCGTATAAATATCTGGAAGCTCCCATCCAGCCGCGTCGGAGGCGGGTAAATTTCCTAGCTTAAGGTTTTCGATAATTTAATTTTCAGAAAGCTTACACACTAAAATAGTACATTGTAGTGAGGGCTGGATGTAAGTAATAGAAAGTGAGATTGTGAATATAGTTCTGGAGTTTCAAAGGTCAGGGTCCCGTGGGAATACTTCTTGTAAACCTGTTGTATTATATATTGTATATATTATATTAAATGTATAGTAACTAGTGATGTAACGATTTTTCTCATTTTATATCATAGTACGCGTTAAAATAATACACAACATATGTTATTATTAAAAATAATATTAACACACTTTTACAGGTTTTAAAACCAAATTTGTTGTTTTGTTAAAAAAAAAACGGTTTGGTTCCCGTCAGGGTTACAAAATAAACTATGAGCTCCGGAGGGAGCGAAACCAGTTAGCTTTAACAAAATAATAAATTAATATTTTTAATTTAATTTTCTTGGTCGAAGTTCATTTCAAATAATGAAAACAAAAAAAATATATACAAAATTTCTTTATTTTTATATATTTAGTGTACTTCCACTTGTTTTTGACGTCGACCGATGTCGTCGAAGAGATGATATTTCTTCACTTATCTTTTGTTTATTGAAACAATAATTATACATGTATATAATTCCATGCTTAGAATATAACAACAGCAATAAAAAAACATCTTAAAAATGTATAAAAAATTTTAAGAAACTAACTTACTAACTAACCATCACGCCGTTTCTCCGAAGACGTAGTCAGAAAGAATGGACTGCTACACTTTTCTTTCCTGACATATTTCTCCCGCTTCATCAACATTTATACATCATGTTATGCACGCGCGTCGATTTCTCTGACTCCTCACGTGGCCGACATTCTATATTTGATTTATTTGAACGTGCCACGTTTTCGTCGATCTACGTCTTTTTCTAGTTCCATTTACATCGTTCACGTTTATGTTTTTTACCATTCTTTCTACATTCATTATTTCCATGTGTCCAAACAATCTTAATGATCATTTCATTATTTGTTCATAACATCATCATTCGCACCGCATTCACTTCTTATATTTTCATTCGACACTCTATCATACACAGAGTATCCCCACATTCGTCTAAGAGATCTCATTGACATGTTTTAGTTGTATTGAAATTAATTAGTTGATTTTTATCAAAAAACACAATTATTTGCTAGAAAATGGAGTTAAAACTATACAACTAAAACAACTAAAACAACTAAAACATGTCAATGAGTCTATAAGACTTACCTTTGCACCAAATAAATTTTCTGGTAATATATAAAAAATAATAAATAAAAGCATCCACTTAATAAGATATAGGAATATATCCATGACCAGATTAACGAAATGACTGACGGAGACCTCTACTCGGTGCGGGCTGCGGTGAACAGAGTGGATTGGAGGCATTTTGATTTAGCCACAGACAACTCTATGGGTCACGACCCTCAGTAATGAGAAAACGAAGAATGGCATCCCTATATTGACCTGATTTATTAATATAATAATAACGAAATATTAAACCACTTATTTATAACATCACTAATTCCTACCTGCGTAAATTTCGGGTACCTGGCTGAAAGTAATGTACCTACGTTAATTTTGTTTCTACCGAAAAGGTCAAAATAATAAGCGTTGACATCTCAAACACTTTGTTTTAGGGGATATCGCGTACTCGTATTCCTGAAAATATTACAGGATACCTAGCCTCGCTAGTTTCACTATGTCTAAAAACAAGTTAGTTATCAAGGTAGTTATCCGTGGCTCTATCCCACGGCATTTCTTCTGGGAATGCTCGGAACCAATTATCTACAGCTTCGAAGAGATGGACATCTGATAACCCATTTCTTCAGATTAATTAGGGGATACTTCGAGAACTCGGCCGTACTGGAGGATGTTGGTGTTTTTGTCCCCGATAGATATCTCCGACAGCGACAGCACAGATTGTTTTACCTACCAGCCGCCAGAACCAATCTGCCTCTGGTGACGCCGGTGGGAAGAGCAATTAGTCTGCTGAACGCGGTCTCCTCGGAGATCGACGTCTTTCATGTTAGTGAAAGTACGTTCAGGGGACAAATACTCTTGACTTTGGAAAGTATCTTGTATTCCTAATGTCGAACCATCACTAATGCGTTCCTGGTATTATGTTGTATATGTATAATATTTTACCTGTACTCAATAGATGCCTTAAACATTTATGCTGTTTGTAATGCCTTTTGAGTAAATAAACTGATTTAATTTGATTTGATTTGAAGTTTGAATAAGATATTATTACGTAATCTTACTGCCTTGGCCGAGAACATTTTATTCGTATGTAACTATGGCCCTCGCGCCAACTTCACAATCTTATATCATTAAGCTAGATATAAATAATTTCTGATTTGCATCCTTCATGCACACAGGGTGGTTCGTACTTCATAAAAAGTTACACTTACTTTGAATTAGAAATTTGTATAGGATGTTTTATTTAGAGGTCTCAGTCTTCCTCGGTTTTCTGGTTCCATTTACATCGTTAACATATATTATTTTACCATTCTTTCTTCATTCATTCTTTTCATATGTCCCAACCATCTTAATGATCCCTCCCCTAGTCCTGGTGAGTAGCCCTAGTATGGTATGTATGAGGTATGCATGCGAAATGATCTGATGATGCATGTTAATAATTCTAAGGTAATGATTTTGGAAAAAGAAGAAATCATGACAGTCTGCAACATAAGCGTGAATGGTGAAAATTTGGAGCAAGTAGATTAGTTCGTGTATTTAGGTAGTATGTTTACAAGAGATGGGTTAAGGAGAGGGATATTAAAAGAAGGGTTGGGGCAGGCAACAAAGAGAATGGTGCACTTAAAGTTGTCATCGCAAACAAAAACCTATCCAAAAAAGCTAGAATGGCAGTGCACAATGGTGTTCTTCTACCGACCCTTATGTATGGAAGCAAAGCATGGAACTGGCGATGAAAGTAGAATAAATGCAGTAAAAATTAGATCTCTTAGACGAATGTGGGGATACTCGGTGTATGATAGAGTGTCGAATGAAAATATAAGGAGTGAATACGGTGCGAATGATGGTGTTATGAACAAAATAATGAAAGATCATTTAGATGGTTTGGACATATGGAAAGAATGAATGAAGAATGTATGGTAAAAAAATTATATGTTAACCATGTAAATGGAACCAGAAATAGAGGGAGACCGAGGAAAACGTGGCACGATCAAATAAATCAAATATTGAATGTCGGCCATGTGAGGAGTCAGAGAAATGTTGAGGAAGCGAGAGAAATATGTCAATGTGTCAGGAAAGAAAAGTGTGGCAGTCCATTCTTTCTGCCTACCCCTTCGGGGAGACGACGTAATTGTTAGTTAGTTAGTTTTAACTATTTAAGATTTCAGTAAAATCATTATATAACCTGTATTAAAATTATTATATTTTGGTTAAAAAATAATGGTGAGCCCATTAATAGCTCCCCTGCCATATTTGAGTTCGATTAATGGTTTCAATTAGCTGATTTAAGGGCGTTACACATTATATCCATTAAATAATGTCTTACTTCTAATTTCGCGTGGGTCTCGTAATGTTTGCCCAATACCAATACTGCTTCTACCATTATTTAATCGCATTACCTACAGGTTGGCTGTAATTAATAAAACATTTTCGCTTTATAAGCCCTATGTCTTTCGGCCGAATTATTAAAGATAAACTACCCAACAAGGCTTGGTCTGCCCCATAAATCTGGACCTTATCTGCCTCTAATAATAGGCAGATCCTAGGGTGGGTAATCCCTAATCTCAATTTCAATTTTCGATTTATCGAATATTAATTAGGTTATTCGATTAGATTAGACTTCGACTTACAGAAAGATATATAAAAATTAAATGTTAAAATACCTAACTAACTAGGAGTAGGCAGAAAGGATGGACCGCTACAATCCTCTATCCTGGCAGACCTTTCGGGCTTCCTCTATATTCGTATACCGACACTCGCAAGCTCATAGATTTTTCGTTAGTCTTTAATAAAAGGGGACTCTTTAAATTCAGGTAAAATGCATGCAATTAAATGGATGTTTTCTCTCCGAAGAAAACGAATAAATATTTACTGAATGTTGAAACACATCTAGGAGGTTTCAAAATGGCGCCCATGGGCGGCTGTCATTTGAAGCTTTTCACAAAAAATTAAATTTCGGCAATCCTTTAAGATAAAAATCGGCTCTATATACAAGTACATAGAAGTTCCCGCCACATACCCGAGTCTGTTATAGGGCGTAGCGTACCCTTTTATCAGCCTCGCTCGTACACTCCCTGGGCCTGTCCCCGGTCGATCCGGGACTTACATTTAAATACGGCAACGACAAGGGGGTGCCAGACCACATTTAATCTACTCAATCTCACTTCTATGCTCCGCTGTACTTTATTGAATAAATAAATAATCATAATATATAATGCATGAACATTTGAGGAACATTATATAAAAGATAAAATATACACCACAGGAATATACAGCGGGAAGAACAGGAGAGGCAGAAGAGATAAATGCGGGATGGGAAAAAAATAATAATAATAATAACGTAGAGTACAGTTTTCGGCATGTAGGACAAAGGACGAGGTTTAGGAAGCATTTCATAAATAAATAAATAAAACCACTGCACAAATTATTGTTATGGCCAACAGGGAGAGGAACGAGACCCGTCACAGAGGGGCAACCTCCCTCTCCCAGCTGGAAAACAGCGCACCCTCAGAGGGCAAGAAACAGCACAAGTACATGCATCATCATGTGTGGTTACATATACAAGTACATGCATCATCATGTGTGGTTTATTGATTTTTATTGGTGCACACTCTCATATTCAAATTGTACATCGCTCTGCACGCCTTCCCATCAGCCAGGCAATTAAAATGACAACCTCTGCCTGAATAAGCTTTTACCTCCGGTGCTGCCGCCACAGTTCCTGACCATCGTAATCGCTGACTATTCATTTTATTTTTTGTTTGCTATCATGTCTGCTGGCGTTCCTCGAACGCCTCCATCCCTTGCTTCTCCTGCCGCCGTCGACGCCGCCTCCTCCTGCCCCGCCGCCGCCATCGCTGCCGTCCCACTGTTTACTCCAACGCTTCATGCCTAAACCTTTCCTTTCTACCATCCTGTATCTCAACCCCATGGCCATATCGGTCCCCACCCAAGGCCAACGGCCCACGCCCAAGACCACTCCCTGTCACCGTCCCTCAGTCTCTACCCATGACCTCGGCCCCTTTCCAAGGTCATCCCCAACCCCTCAACACTCCTCCCTACCCGGGTAGTCAGGTCCAAGTGTCAGAAACAACCCACTACATCCTCCAAGTAACCCTCCCCTCACCTTCCAACAAATCCAATTTTATCTCCAAGAAAGAAATTTCCAAGATGTGGGGGAGCAATAGCCTTCGGGCTGGTACTCCCGAAAAGACAATATCCAAGAAATGAAACACATCTATCGATTCAATTTCAAAATTCGAATGAAAACTTCTTCAGATTTTACCCATCCCTAGTGAGTGTGTAAGTAGGTACCCACTTTTAATCCGGCCAACGTGTATAAAATGTCACACGAATATTCTCATGGGGCACAAAAGTTGGGCAAAAACAAAACACTCCAAAGAAAGGATACAACTGTTAGATTTACTGTCTAAAGTTTTATTCTATTAATCACCAATACCGCCATCTCGCCTCGAGTAACCCTTTCCTCCTCTCTTCGGAACTTTCCTCGAGAAGAACAATATTTATTTGCCGTGGAGTGGAGTTCTGAAGATGGAAGGTTGGGTGCAAATTTGACTAGGAGTTATCTAGGGGTCAACTATATACAACAATATTCTTTGCCTAAAAGGTGCTTGAATGTAAAGTCAGATATTTATATATAGATAAAGTACATATGATTCTAAAATCGTCTTAACTTTTTTTTCAAGTCTTCATAAAAAATATGCAATTAAACTTCAATGTTCTAATCTCAAATAAAATTTAATTAAATACGTATTTTTTATATGAATTATTAGAGATTAGATTATTTATTTAAAACACGCTCAAATCTAACATATCGCACGCTTAATAGTAAACTGCCCGATTATGGTTTAGGTCATAATTGAGTTAACATTAGACAGAGGCTTGTGTTAACGCTATCCATCTATTTTTCACAATGTTAACGCTATCCATTCGTACGTACGATAATCGTTCACAATGTTAACGCTATCCATTCGTACGTGTTTTTCGACTGTTTTTGTTAAAACACCGACTCATGTCAGATTGAGTTAAGCCAGTGTTCTTTGAATCGTGCGATATGTAATAAGTACTCGTATATATTTCGTAAATAAAGATATACTTAGGAAATTGAAAATAACCTCGTTTAATCCACAAAATATTATAAAAAACGACATGTTTCGGAGGATACCTCCATCTTCAGGTGTAAAAATATAATAAAAACTAAACAAAGAAAGACTAATATAAGAACACATTTAAAATTCGATACAATAATTCAAATTTAAAAATTAACCAAACTTAAAAATTTTGAAATCCTCAAGTCGGTGAAATTGGGTGAAAACATAATTAATAATCAGATTCCTCCTTGTACTCCTTTCTCCTTAAATACTTTGTCTACATTTAATCTCTCAAGCTCCCATTCCCAATCAAATGCAAATTGATCATTTATTAATTTCTGTAAAATTCTTCCACCCTAATGTATGGAAGCGAAGCATGGAACTGGCAGAAGAAGGATGAGAGTAGAATAAATGCAGTAGAGATGAGGTCCCTATGACGTATGTGTGGTAGAACGATATACGACAGAATCTCAAATGCTGATATAAGAAAGGAATGTAGAGCGGAAGAAGGTATTATGAACAAAATTATGAAAGGATCGCTGCATTGGTTCGGACATATGGAACGCATGGATGGAGAAAGAATGGTTAAGAAAGTATACGTTAATGATGTAAATGGGGTACGAAGTCGAGGCAGACCGAGGAAAACATGGCATGACCAAATAAATCAAATTTTAAAGGTTGGTCATGTTAGAAGTCGGATAAATCGACGTGCGTGTATGACTCGTTGTATGAATGTGGAGGAAGCTAGTGAGGTTTGCCAGGATAGAGTAGTGTGGCGGTCCATTCTCTCTGCCTACCCCTGCGGGGAAACGGCGTGATGGTTTGTTGTTGTTGTTGTTGTTAATTTCTGTATAAATTATGTCTTTTCAAATGTATGTTTTTTTTATAAAAAAAATTTCATATATTTTTTTATAATATCATCATGTATTGTTATTATTTAATATTATTTATTAGTTCTTACTGATAAAAATATAAATAATAAAATATTATTAATACTTATAACAAAGAGTCCAGGTTATTTTTAAAGTTGAATTATTGTATCGAATTTTAAATGCATTTTTATTAGTCTTTCTTTGTTTATTTTTCATTATATTTTTACACCTGAAGTTTGAAGAATCCTTCGAAACATGTCGTGTTTTTTAATATTTTGTGGATTAAACAAAGTCATTTTCAATTTCCTAAGTATATTACTATGGAATTCCACAGTGTTAATGCCTTAGCGTTCAATAAATAAAGATATACATGGTTGCATTTAGTTATTTTCACACAAGAATTTATCTGGCCGTATATATAAATTATGTGTTCATCTTCTTAAAAATGTGACATTTTCATATTTTTGAGTAGTTGTGCAAACTAGCGCCGCAACGAAAAATATTGAAAGTTGTTTATTCGAGACGCAAACCATTTACGCAGATACCTTTACTAAATATTTCACTTTCATATCACGGTGTGGCAGCACCACCCTCGTACGTGGGTGTCACGCCCATTGCTCTTGAAATATTTATGTTGTAATATCGATATATTGACATTGATTCCCCATGTTTTAGATGGGGGTATTTATTTTTAAAAATATAATTATTTTTTAAGCTTTTCATGTCGAAAATTCCGCTTGTTATTTTGATATTGTTATTGTGTGATTATTTTGAGCTGTGGAAATGACATTAGAGTTGCACTTGACGACAGTTAGATATTTCTTTTCTCTCTCGCACTTGACTAGCGATCGTGAGTAAATAGAGATAAATATACAATGTGAACTTCGCCTCAAATTATTGCCGGCCGTATCAGCTGACAACCAAAGCAAAACAGAAGGTCCGCTACCATCTTGTCAAATCTGCGAAACTCTGTGACCAAATAATTAGTTTAAAGTTGTATAAACCTGATACAATGACATAATGCGTTAGTCTAATGTACTAACACATCGATAGGTTTTAGTGATTGTGATATTTACAGTGCCCTTTCTTGTCAATCTTGCTGATTTGTTTAATATTTTGGGAATGTGTTGCGTTAAATGACGTCATGTGTATGATTATACACGTCGTAACGCTGTGGAGCAGCCTGTAAGTATTTTTCTCCATTTTCTTTTATCTTATTCTGTATAAAATCATATTTTTTCGACGGCTACATCCACGTTTACTATTCGACCTTTTCATTCATGACTTTCCAAAGGAGTCGTTTTATATTTCTCGGCGTTCTGTGTATATAAAACACTACAAGTCGGTACTCGCAGAGTACTTATAAAGATATGTATCCCATTTGTGAAATGCCCTTGAAAACAATGCAGCGAAATATCTTTGTTGCGAAGTCAATACTGACTTGTGATCCGATCTAAATTGGGCTTACTTTGCCACAAAATGACCAGTCTATTTTCCGTATTATCACCGATTAAATAAATGTTATTCGTATGTAAACATTCGTCGCTTCAGTCAAAAATGGAATAGTCTCGCTTTGTAGAAAGTTTATAAGTAGGCCGTGATCGGTATTGCAATAAATTAACACTGGAATTCAACGGTTTTTTTAATTCCATCATTCGTTTAATTAATTTAATTACTTATTTCATTGATATGACTATTCCGTTTCAATGTCGAGTTTGACAGGATGTTATTGGCCGACAGTATTTTGCACAGATTCATTCAATGTATTAATAACATTGTATACATTTTGATCAACAATTACTCTTAAAATCTAGTGAATTCCAATGTTTAACGAATCGATCTGTTGATTACTTGTTATGTTAACGTTTATATTTGATGTGTTGATTCTTTTTTAATTCATCGCAGACATTTTTACTGAATGTGCAATCGGGTGCATAGTGGAAAATCAAACAAGATTTTACAGTAAATCGACCTAACTGAACACGGTTTCAAGATAACGAATATTATCTGGTTCGCGCGAAGAAAGATCCAATTATTTATTCATCAATTTGCCGCATAATTAAATATCATACAGAGGTCGAATGGCGTCCACTCTTTTTGCTTCGTTTTCCGATGCAAATAAGTGAGTACCTACCGCTATATAGGTACCACCTTGCAGCGGCAACTCGGCGTACTTTTTCTTTTAATTTTCCGCAGAGTGGCGCTAGTAGTACTAATAATCATTCCATACATATTTCTATTTTCGTGGCGGATGGCACCGCATGCATATTTTTTTCCATGTTTATCAACTTTACAGTTTTTTCATCGTTTGCAAAATTTGTTCTGTGTTTTCGTTCGGCATTTATGTAATGACAACGCAACAACACAATCAAGTGTATCCAGCAAAAATATCTAAACTTAAGTTGATATTGTGAATTCATACATTGAAAAATAGTTTCGGAATTGATCGTACATAGGTGCGAATCCTGTCGGTCACATCGTCTGTGTATGTTTATCAATAAAAGTAATTTCAAACAGATAACAATTATTTTATCGGCATAAAAGTTTTAGGGGGAAATTTGTAATATAATCCTATAATATTTATCACATAAATTAATTTTCGTTATTTGGTGGTTTTACTGCCCTTTGTCGCTGTTTTATTATTATATTTCCAATATATGTAATGTTCATGTATGGAAGTGAAGCTTGGAGCTGGCAAAAGAAGGATGAAAGCAGGATAAACGCCGTAGAAATGAGATCACTAAGAATAATGTGCGGGAAAACGTTGTATGATAGAATACCGAACGATGAAATAAGAAAGAAATGTAAGGCAGATGACTGCATCATGAATAAAATTAAAAAAGGATCCCTTGGATGGTTTGGACATATGGAACGAATGGATGAGAGTAGAATGGTTAAAAATTTGTACACAAGCAGCGTGAGTGGGTAAAGAAGCCGAGGACGACCGAAGAAAACATGGCATGACCAAATTAATCAATTACTAAAAGGCGGCCACATTCGAAGTCGGAATAATATATGTGCGTGCATGGTACGATGTATGAATGTAGAGGAAGCCCGAGAGGTATGCCAGGACAGGGCATTGTGGCGATCCATCCTCTCTGCCTACCCCTCCGGGGAAATGGCGTGATGGTTAGTTAGTTAGTTAGTTATATGTAATGAGAGTGGAGGCAGGATAAATAAAAAATAAAAAATAGTTATGAAACAAGCGATTAATGTATATATTTTTTAATTGTACTCCATCATTTAAAATTATGATCATTTTTTTTTTTTTTAATTATCTTCTTCTTCAGCCTTCTTCCCTCCACTGCTGGATATAGGCCTCTTCCATTTTCTTCCACTCCTCCCTGTCTTGTCCCTTCCGCATTCAGATCGTTCCATCTTTTCGGACAATATCCTCAATCCATATTTTTGATGGCCTCCCGATTCTTTGTTCAAGGCATCCACTGAAGTATCCTGGATGTCCATCGAGTATTGCCCTGTCTTGGTATATTTCCAGCCCATTGCCACATTAATTTATCTGACCATTGACCATTGGAAATTAATACCTTTGTATCTCTTACATATAAGTTGGGTTATATATTCCTCAAATAATGGGTTTTATGGCTGTGTTTTTAAAGGAAAATAATGACACTCAAAACATTGGAACGTTTTACCACCCTGCTAATACCACTGTAAAGATTGACGATTTATTTATATTATAAATGGCTTTTTTTATATATTTTATTCAATTAGTTTATGTGATTGCATGACAAACGAAAGCATAATGAACAGAATCACTAAAGCAATTTGGACCAATGAAAATAATGAATGAAGAAAATAGGTATACGTTAATCAGTTTATCAGTTTATTTATTCACTCAAAAGATATTACAAACATAATAACAGTTTAGGGCACATATTTGAGTAAGGGTAAAGAATCAGGAACGCATGAGAGATGGTTCAACTTTAAGAAGACAAAATACTATATAATGTTAAGAGTATTTTTCTTCTGAACGTACTTTCACTAATATCTCCGAGGTAATCTTGTTCAGCAGACTGATTGCTCTTCCCACCGACATTATTAGAGGAAGGTTGGTTCTTGCGGCCGGAAGAAAGAACAATCTATGCTGGCGCTGTTGGAGATATCTGTCGGGAACAAAAAGACCTACACCCTCCAGCACGGCTGAGTTTTCAAAATATCCCCTTATTAATCTAAAGAAATGGATTATGAGAAACTCGTCTGATGTAAATAGAGCACGAATGCTATGAGAAAAACGTAACTTGATCAGAATTTAAATGTCGACAACGTGAGATGTCGGCGAAATCATTTGTGACGTCCTTCCATGACGCCATTATGTATGAATGTTGAAATAAGTAAATCAGGATAGAACAATCCGGTGGCTCGTCTTCTCTGCCTGCTCCGGAGAAACGGCTTAATTGGTTAGTAAGTTGAGAAATCGTTAAGTCAAACTATGAACCTTTGTTGTCCTGTGTTTACTCGTGCTTATCTGTGCATTTATTTTTACAACTTGACTCTAACAATGTTATAAGGGTAATTAAGTACTTTTAACATAATTATTACGGACCTACCTATTGATTTTTCATCGAGTACTTACCCTCAGGTCCTTAGTTCGTGAGTTTACTCTCATGCGCCTTCACGTTTCATACAACCAATCACTTCCCTCGCTGAAGTGTATTTTTTTATATTCCTATAACATTGGACATTATTGATCCTAAAATAACACATTTTAATACCGCATAAAAATATACATTATCAGTTGATGGTATTTCGGGTAGGAAAAGAAAGAATAGTTGGCCATTTGATGCGTAAATAAATGTCTATATACAATGTTTAAAACAATTCCACACAAAAGTATTTCATAAAATAATCTTAATTTTTTTCTTACGTTGAATCCTCTCGATAATACATATAAACCAGTGTTTCTTAACCATATTGAAAGATTCGCCCCCTTTACCACAGTAAAATTTTCCAGCCCCCCAACCAAAAACGAAATATAAAATTTAAAAAAAATTGTAGGAATATTTTTCATGCAAAGGATTTCCTACTACAAATAAATAAAAGCCTCGGACGGTACAAACCTATAAATCATAGGCGATATTTTGTTTGTTTATTATTATGAAATTAATTTGGAAACATAAAACTCTTTTAATCCGGAAAAGTACAGTATCGTGACCCTCTACTAATATTATAAAACAAAAAAATCGGACGGGCTTGCCTTACTGGTTGACCCTAGGCACGCCACTGTTTACTACCCCTGGTCTGTATGGATATAAAGGAGTAAGGTTATAAAAGTGTCACTAGTCTGTCGATGCCAGCGAGGCTGGCGAAACCGGTCGCTGTCAAAATAAAGGCAACAAGTGGAAGTAGTTAATTAATAAAAACATCGCTTTATTTAATTATTATGTTATATTATTCGCTTTTGTTTTCAAAGCAAACAAACGCCTATCCAAAAAGGTACAATGGCAGTACACAATGTTGTTCTTGTACCGACCTTTGTGTGTGGCAGCGAAGCATGGAACTGGCAAAAAATGATGAAAGTAGAAAATGTAAGAAGGGTATGCAGTGCGAATGAAATTGTTATGAACAAAATAATGAAAGGAAAATTAAGATGGTTTTGAAGAAAGATTGGTAAAAATATATATATATGTTAACGATGTTAATGGATGTGGCGATGAGGTTCCCAACCCATCACACCGCGTCTCCCGCGGGGCGAAAAGAGAAGGATGGAGTGCCGCATCAGTAAAAGTGTGACAGTTCATTCTTTCTGTCTACCCTTTCGGAGAGACGGTGTGATGGTTAGTTAGTTAGTTAGTTATGTTAATGGAACTAGAAATAAAGAAAGACCTAGGAAACGTCACGATAAAATTAATCAAATAGTGAATGGCCACTACGTGAGGAGTCGGAGAAATCGAAGTGCGTGCATGACACGATGTATGAATGTTGAGGAACCGAGAGAAGTATGTCAGGAAAGAAAAGTGTGACAGTCCATTATTTCTGCCTACCCCTTCGAAGAGACGGCGTGATAGTTAGTTAGTTAGTTATCGTAATATGGGGAATTCCTGCTATCGGACCATACAAAGCACACATAATAATAAGGCAGTCTGGTAACACCGCCTTTATCTTATTGGGCGGTCGATCCTCTTATCGAAAAGTGATAAGTAATAAGAAAACGTGAGATAATGTAGGAATCTGCATTATCCGCGCGGCCGGCCCCGTGCCGGGACAATGGAGCGTGTGACGCGTAAACCAAAGTAATTGTATGTAATAATCACTTTCGATAAGTAACCGAAAGCAATAACAACTCGGAACTGTTTTGTTTCATTGTTGCCGTACTAATATACATCATTTGCCTGCATTAAAGGCGGGCCAGACTGTGATAAACATCGGTTTCCAACCAACGAGCCAGACTATCTATCTCATTCTACGCCGGGTAAAATAATGCGAGGAAGAGAGATAAACGTACCATGTTTGTTGAATAGTTTGAAAGGATAACCGTATGCAGAAACATCCGCGGTTTAACTAAAATCGACGTTTTTACTACGTCTAGAACATGGTTTAAGTTTGAGTAATAACATTCAGTATACAAATTTTGGTTTCAAACCAGCTTGTTTATCACAGTGTGGCCCGCCTTTTAGTGTCGCCGAGTAGTCGAGCAATTGTTAACACATATATATACGAGTATGATATGCACATATGAAACATTAAACTACTCGTAGTATTGTTATGTATTTAGACCATGCACATTATTTATTTTTTTACAAACCTTTTTGCCCGCCGGTTGCAAGATTATAATTCAGATTTAAATAATTATTTATAATTATACAGTAGATGCTCTCTTAACCCTTAACGTACCGTGTTCAAAACAAAACGCTCGCTCCCATGTGGTAAGTTCAGTTTACCGCTAACTTTATCTAAATATCAAGCATATGACTAGATGAATCAAAATTTAATTTATGTCATCTTGTAGGGAATTTCATTAGGAATAGATCGATATCTATAACATACATGGATTATTTGAAAAACATATCATTATTAATTTTTTTCTGGAACCATGCGATTTCTGATATGTAATGCGTCATAGCATACGGGCGACTGGACATACGGGTATATACTTGTCTTGCGGCCGGCGCGGCGGGGCGAAACTCTACGAGATTTTACGTATGATAAAGGCACCTAGGCAAAATGTATAGTACGTTCAAGATAACGAGTACGTATTAATATTTGTCCCTTTTGGTAAAGTGTTAATATTTTCACAGTTCTGATATTATTAAGTTGCATGCTGCGTTTTCATCCACAGTCTCTATTATTACGTATCTATTGAAAAGGCCAGACATATAATTTATAATACGTTCAAAACAGCGAGTAAGTATTTGTCACTTTTGATAAAGTTGTAAATATTAGCAAAACAAATTCTACCTTAACACGAATGAAGGTGAGGGCAGTCTTAGAAAAAAAAATTTTTGGGATGAAGGAAGTAATTTTTTGCTTTTTTTTATTACGAAATATTGAGAACACTTCAATGGAGGATTACAATTTTTTTTATAATATAAGGGTCCATAGGTTTTAAGAAAATCAACTTTAAATTGGCAGTGGAAACTCAATTTACCACATGGCAACGCGACGGTTAACCGGCGCCGCTTTAACCGTCCAACCGCTTTAACCGGGCTCTTCTAGGAAGTCTTCGACGACCTTCGTGGCAGAGTGGTAAGAGCTCTGACTTCCATACGGAAGGTCGCGGGTTCGATTCCCGGCGATGGCAGTGTGATTGTCACACTGTCTTTGGTCTGGTGTAGAATTCACGTGACAATAAAATGACGATAGATTGGCTACCTATCACATGTCACAAGAATCAATAAAATAGCTTAAAAAAATAAATTGTACACAGTAATTGGGTACATACGACCTGTTGTATACATAAAAAAATTAATAATAAAAAAAGTCTAGGAGACAAGTAGCAACTTGAACGTCTGGCGGCGTCTGTTCAGGAATGAGTTCTTGGAGGTGATGACCCTCTTGAAAATTATTTGTCTTCTCCTTTCTCCGTAGTCGGGCTTCTGATTTCAGCGGGCATTTAATTTCAGGAGGCATCTAATTTCAAAAGGCATCTACTATAATTTCAGATGGACGCAAGATTCCTACGCTGTAGCATACTGGAACAATTTAGCTCTTGATCTTAAATCTTAAAATCTGTTATTAATGAGAATGAAACCATCTATTTTCTAGAAGTTTTGTTGTATTTTATGAGAATGAATTGTTTCGCTTTTTTAACCGTCGCGTTGCCATGTGGTCAATTGAGTTTCCACTGCCAATTTAAAGTTGATTTTCTTAAAACCCATGGACCCTAATATTATAAAAAAAATTGTAATCCTCCATTGAAGTGTTCTCAATATTTCGTAATAAAAAAAAAGCAAAAAATTACTTCCTTCATCCCAAAAAAAAATATTTTCTAAGACTGCCCTCACCTTCATTCGTGTTAAGGTAGAATTTGTTTTGCTTATATTTACAACTTTATCAAAAGTGACAAATACTTACTCGCTGTTTTGAACGTATTATAAATTATATCTTTGACCTTTTCAATAGGTACGTAATAATACCGACTGGATGGAAACGCAGCACGTAACTTAATAATATCAGAACTGTGAAAATATTAACTATTACCAAAAGGGACAAATATTAATACGTACTCGTTGTCTTGAACGTACTATACATTTTGCCTAGGTGCCTTTATCCTCGCCCCGCCGGCCGCGGCGCGCAGACAAGTTTATACCTGATGTCCAGTCGCTCGTATGCTGTGACGCATTACATATCAGAAATCGCATGGTTCCAGAAAAAATTAATAATGATATGTTTTTCAAATAATCCATGTATGTTATAGATATCGATCTATTCCTAATGAAATTCCCTACAAGATGACATAAATTAAATTTTGATTCATCGAGTCATATGCTTGATATTTAGATAAAGTTAGCGGTAAACTGAATTTACCACATGGGAGCGAGCGTTTTGTTTTGAACACGGTACGTTAAGGGTTAAGACACAGAAACGCGTAACGTAATCAAAATACTTTCTTACTTACTTCCTATGGCCATACAACTCTTGAAGAGTTTTAGCCTCCTTGATGATTTTTCGCCAATCTCCTCGATTCTGCGCCTTTTGCTCCCAGCAGTCCGATTCGCCCAACCTAGCCAGATCCTAGGCCTTTCTAGAGGTCTTACTCCAGTCGGTCTAGACGCGTACAGGGTCTTGATTGCTCTGGTCTCTTCGGCTCGGCATACGTGCCCAATCCATGCTAGGCGACCGGCTCTCACGGTGCTCGTTATAAGGGGCTGCTGGGTCATCGTACGGATCTCTTGGTTGGTTCTATGCCTCGCAAGTTCCCGCTGCAACACCGGGTCTGGGTCCCAGGATAATTCTAAGTATTTTATTCTCAAATCAGTAGATTATTTGTTGTTCTTTTAGAGTCATTGTCCATGACTCAGAACCATATGTCACCACTGGCTCAAATACATTTGAAACGTAATCAAAATACATTTGATGAAGGGCGTAACAAGTCATTCCTGTAAAATATCATAAGACTTCTTGAAAGCAAACCTTTGCATTCTGATTATTAAATATCATTGTTCAAAAAACAATAAATTAAAATCTGTACACAAATCTTTTCACATTAAAAACTGCATTATCATGAATATTGGAATTATCTTTATTTTTTTCTCTTTTGCATCTGTACTATGTTCAGACATATTTTCTTTTCACTGTTGCTTTTTCATCGAGATTTTCTGCAAAATATCAACAGTCCTTCCTTCCCTACGTAATTTTGTTTATGAATATTCATACTTGACTTCATTTTATTCGTGATTTTTTAAACGTCTCATCTAAATAATTATTCTTGATGTTTGGGACGCGGAAATGTGTCAAAGATGTCTGACCATGTCTTACCACCCTAATGGATCCGAGGATTTTCCTTTCTTAACTATTTATTTTGTTAAATCACGTGTCCAGGTCTCCAATTATGCTAAAACTGGTATAATTAATGTTCTACGAGTATATAAATGGTTTATTTCTCTTTTTCTTTTGTATTTACTTTGTATATACAACACTTATATTAAAAAATAAAATTACATAGACATGTTTCGGACCAACAGTCCTTCTTCAGTAATTACACATTTTTAAAAATATTAGGAAATTGTTTTTCATGATCTGACAGATGTTATAAATATTTATTTTGGAACGTTTATGCTATTGTTATAACAAATATTATGATTCAATTTAAAATAATAATGTAAAGTTATTATTGGGGTTCAGGTACTTACAACAAAGGAAATAAATGAAAGATTGAACTTGACGTTAAATTTATTTGATTATTTATAATATTTTCTTTATTTTTAATTATTTTTTTAATTTCTAAAATTTCGAGATTACTCAAAGTTATATTTCTATTATTAACATGCAAAATTTCAACGCCAATATCTGTATTAAATGAATGATTAAGAAAAATTCAGTAAAAATGTTATTAGAGAGACATAAATAAGAGACATAGAAAGAAAAATAGAAATAAACCATCGTAACAACATAAAGTATGGCGTATATCGAAGAAATATATAAATTTTCTTTATTTTTCTGGATAGTAGAAGTTGACTTTACTAAAAAACAGTATTTTGTATATTGCTATAACTAAAACAAACAGGGGTTAGTTATCTTCCTCCTCATTACTACATATTCCTAAAAATACCCCTTCTAATCTCTCTGCCAAGCATCCTTATCAACTCGTTTGTGTTATAAGCCAGAGATAAAACAACATTCGACAAATTGGTACGAATAAACCTCTAACCCTTAGATAATATTAATTCAATTCGTTTTTTTTAATGTAATCTATGAATAGTCGATAATAAAAGCTGGGTTGTTAAAAAAAAGTATACCTATTATTTTATTTTCGCTTATTTAAATGGCCGTTCACGATTGAGTTCTGGTTCCAATCCCCTTCTGTATGGAAGCGAAGCATGGAACAAAAGATGTATGAGAGCAGAATAAATGCGGTAGATACGAGATCCATAAAACGTATGCGACGACCTTCGTGGCAGAGTGGTAAGAGCTCTGACTTCCATACCGAAGGTCCCGGGTTTGAATCCCGGCGATGGCAGTGTGATTGTCACAATGTCTTTGGTCTGGTGTAGAATTCACTTGACAATAAAATGGCGATAGATTGGCTACCCATCGCATGTCACGAGAATCAATGTAATAGCTAAAAATAAATTGTATACAGTAATTGGGCTCAAACGACTTGTTGTATACATAAAAAAAAAAATTAAAAATGACGTGGAGGAATCTAGACAGGTGTGATGTGTCAGGATCGAATAGTGTGACGGTCCATTATATCTGCCCACCCTTCTGGGGAAACGATGTGATGGTTTGTTTGTTTGCTAAATAAAGCAACCGCGAATTTCGATGGATTATTTCATTTATTCGCCTGTCTTAAATCTCAGCCCAAGTCCGATGTCCGTCATTGTGTTATAATACACCGGAAACGGTCAATTATCTATGACCTTCAAATTCTCTCTGGGCACATCATTTTGTATTATCGCCACATTGTAATTTTACAAATCTATTATTTTACTATTATATAATATAGACACAAAAAAATATATTTCATCTAAACTAACTAACTAACTAACCATCACGCCGTCTCCCCGAAAGGGTACGCAGAAAGAATGGACTGTCACTCTTTTACTGATGCGGCCCTCCATCCTTCTCTTTTCGCCCCGCGGGAGACGCGGTGTGATGGGTTGCGAACCTCATTGCCACCAATAGGCATCTCCCGCGCACACTTCGATCGTCCGACACCCACAAAATAAATCTAAAACAAATAATATAAAATAAAATAACAAAATAAAGATTATTTAACACAAAATGTTCTTTTTAGATGGTGCACATATTGACTTTTTAATTTTTGTTCCACTAATCCACCGTTTTTTTAATTTAGCACATAATGTTTTTTTCGATGTTGCACATGTTGACATGGACGATCCGGACTTTTGTGTTTATTTAATGTATGTTACACGTATCCACCGTTTTTTAAATTAGCTGTAATTAGGCACTTAACCAGCAAGAACTTGAAAATAATATTGAAGGAATTATTCAAATTGTCATTGGAACAAATGAAAAATTTATTTTTACAACTGTCAAATTTCTTCATAAAAACGATAAAACTAATATAATTTTAACAGCAAAACAGATATATAATATAGACACGAAAAAAAAATTCATCTAATAATATAATATAATATTTTACGTGAATATAATTACGTAATAACTTTTTTTTTAATCAATGATTTTTTTATTTCTCTTTTTTTATACACTTTGTTTATACTCGTACAACACTTACACTAAAAAAAATATTACATAGACATTACTGTTCCCAGAAAAACAATTTACATCTTCGTCTCTATTGAGATACAATTGATCCTTATAAAAAAAATATTTATCCGCAATGGGTAAAATCCAATATTTGTCTACAAGAATTTGTTAACATTCAAAATGTTTTACATAGACATGTTTCGGACAACCAGTCCTTCTTCAGTGATACATATTATATAGATACATATTTAAATTATTATAAAACAGCAGATCATGACAACAATTTTATAATATTTTAAATATGTATCACAGAAGAAGGACTGGTTGTCCGAAACATTTCTATGTAATTTTAATTTTTTTAATGTAAGTGTAGTTTAAACAAAGTGTATAAAAAATAAAAAAAAGCAATTACAACACAAAGTATGGCGAATATAGAAGAAAAATGTTTTTTTTTTCTCAAATTATGAATTAATCTTATTTTGAAATATAACCAATACAAGTTTTTTTTTGTTTTAACATTAATTAATTAATTTAATAACATTTAAAATTTTAATAGTGATTACTACCGTAACTAAGTTTTCAGTAACTAACCATTCTTGTGTGTGACGTCATAATGTTAAAAAAATTTTACATTTGTAGTCTATCATATTTTGTTTTGATATAAAAAATCGAACACAATTTTGTCAAAAAACTGCAAACCAATCCGAAGCATTTATGAAATAATATTTTTTAAACCAAAAATTGTATTGGATTTTTTTTAGTTCATGTTTAAATATATTATATAACAATTTTACATGAACATATATTATTTATTTGATTTTTTTTTTAATACTTTATGTATTGAGGAAGGCACCATATAAGTCATACAACAAAATTTCTTAGGTGAACTACTAATTCTTTCAATATTAGAATTACACAATCAAATGAAACCTTAAACATGTTTTTGCGCAGAGCATTTGCATTATTAATTTATTTTTTTATGAAGTTAAAACATTTCAACTATATTCTAGATTTTTTTATTATTATTTATTATTTGTTACACCTGAGTGATTTTTTACTTACATAATTTATAAGTATCAAGTAATGTTTTGTATTACAAAGATAAACATAATTAATTCATAAAATATAATAACTCGTTGATTTTAATTATTTAAGATGGAGTCTACAACAATGCTCAAGAAACAATAAATATATAAATATGTGTAGCTATACCACACCAAAATTTAAAAAAAAAATTACCAGTCTGTCGATGTCAACTAGCCTGGCGAAACCAGTCGCTTTCAAAATAAAGGCAATTAGTAGAAGTAGTTAATTTTAAAAAAATATATAATTTTATTATTATTTAAAATAACCTTCCATCAAGCGATTTCTGTATCGTAAATAAAAAGTGAATTAAGGTTACTTTTTTTTATCTCGGCATGTTTCGACAGTGGTATATTTTCATCATTCATTTAAACGAATAAAAAAAAATTTAATAAAATTAAACACTTTTAACTTAGTATAAACCATTTAATTGAGTTAGTAGCGTCAACCGGTTTCACTTTGTAGAGAGATTCATCTGGGCTATACAAAAAAAAAACTAAATAAAATATTACATAGTAGATTATGCTCTCTGAAGAGTGAAACCGGTTGGCGCTACTTACTCAATATAAGAGTGTTTAATTTTATTTTATAAATATGTCCAAGTAATTGCTCCCTATCAAAGAATAAATGCTTTGTCATTTTTACATCGTTCTACCGAGGATATAGATATTATTATTCGAAACATCACTAACTAACAAACCATCACGCCGTCTCCCCAAAGGGGTAGGCAGAAAGAATCGACTGCCACACTTTTCTTTCCTGACATATTTCTCTCGCTTCCTCAACATTCATACATCGTGTCATGCACGCGCGTCGATTTCTCTGACTCCTCACATGACCGACGTTCAATATTTGATTTATTATCGAAACATGTAATATAAATTTATTTATTAAAATTATGTTTTAAATCAGGTTGCAATTTATTTATTTTTTTATTATTTATTTTAATTATTGCGTCTATGTCAACAATAAAATCTAGTAGGTAGGTACCTATTTATAACAATAGTGGCTAGAAAATTCGTCGCATGTTACGAAATGTTATCCTTCACTCCGAATAATTCAATTTCTGTGTTTTGTCAGCAGAAAAACACGAATTTCTATACTTTAGTAAATTTCCTCGCTTGAGTTCGCTATTTCAAGGAAAAATATTGGCTTTCGTATCGCATTGCTGCCTGCGTAAAAAAATATATTTTTTCGTTTTCGTCATAATTTTTGTTTATTGGTTCTTGAATAATAGTGTTAATTCCATATTTAATATTTATATTAATTAACTAACTAATTACCACTCCGCTTGTAAACAATATTTTAACCATGCTTCTTTCGTCCAGTCGTTCTATATTATAAAGGATTAGAATAAAACTAAATACATAGTGTCTGAAAGAGTTAGATGGCATAAACGCTGGTGCGAAAATGAAAGACATGTCTATCAGCTGTTTGTTGTATGCAGACGACGCTGTTTTAATCGCTGACAACATGGACGATCTACAAGTCTTAGTGTCAAGAATGTACGAACTATGCAATAAGTATGACCATGTGACGAACGTGTCAAAGTCTAAAGTTATGGTATTTGTAAAGGAAGAATGTATGACAGATTGTGACATAAGTACGAACGGTGAGAAATAAGAGCAAGTTACCGAATTTGTCTACCTGGGAAGCATACAAGAGATGGAAAAATGGAGAAAGATATCGGAAGAAGGGCTGGAGCTGGAAACAAAATAAATGGTGCACTCAAAGTCATTACCGCAAATAGAAATATATCGACTGAAGCAAAGATGGCAGTGCACAATGGAGTTCTAGTGCAGACCCTTATGTATGGAAGTGAAGCTTGGAGTTGACAGAAGAAGGATGAAAGTAGGATAAATACCGTAGAAATGAGGTCACTAAGAAGGATGTGCGGAAAAACAATGTATGAAAGAATATCTAATGATAAAGTAAGAAAGGAATATAAAGCGGATGAATGCGTGATAAATAAAATCAAAAAGGGTCACTAAGATGGTTTGGACATATGGAACGAATGGATGAGGGAAGAATGGTTAAAAAAATATATACAAGTCGTGTGAATTGAAAAATAAGTCGAGGAAGGCCAAGGAAGACATGGCATGACCAAATTAATCAATTACTGAAAGGCGGCCATGTTCGAAGTAGGAACAATCGACGAGCGTGCATGTCACGATGTGTGGATGTAGAAGAGGCGCGAGAGTTATGTCAGGATAGAATAATGTGGCGATCCATCCTCTCTGCCTACCCCTCCGGGGAAACGGCGTGACGGTTAGTTAATTAGTTAGTCATATTATGAAGGGTTTTTTATTGATTAAAAAAAAAATTACATGTAAGATGGAGCAGACAGCGAAAAAGGGACTGGTACGGTCATGTTCAAAGAATGGACACCACCAGACTCCCCTATATTACATTGCATAATCAACCTCATGGGACTCGTCCTCGTGGAAGACCTCCTAAAAAATGGAAGGACAGCTGGGAATCTACCTCACAGGAGGAGCAACACTCTGGAGAACAGACCACATAGGTCTACAATAAGGAAGAAGAAGAAGAAGAGGAAAAAATTTAGCTTTAGTATTTTATTAATTGGTATTTTAAAATGTTTGTTTCTTGCATATTAAATAATCATATCGTGTTTTTTTAGTGTACCAGTAATTATTTGTCCTCGTTCATTCTGGCATTGTGCGTGTCTTTACCATGCCATGCGCCAAGCAGACAGCTCTTGTTTGAACGAATGCTTTGTACGCCAGACGCATATTGACCGTCTTAATTGTGTTTCCTTTCAATTACATTACCTGTTTACTCTAGTGATGGGTTGACGAATGCAATTATCGAGTTTTAGAATATTTTTTTAATCCTGCCTTTATCTCGGATTGATCAATCATCACTATTAATAATAAATCACCAGACTCCCCTATATTGCATTGCATAATCAGCCTCACGGGACTCGTCCTCGTGAAAGAACTCCTAGATGGAAGGACAGCTGGTGTTCCACCACGCAGGAGGAGCAACCCTCTGGAAAACAGACCACATAAGTCTTTAGCAAGGAAAAAGAAAAATACTGAAAAGAAAAATTAAATTATGCATAATTTATTTATTATTATATATTAAGTGTGCTTCCACTTGTGTTTAACGTCGACCGGTTTCGGCAGCTTGCTGCCATTTTCTAGCGCAAGCTGCCGAAACCGGTCGACGTTAAACACAAGTGGAAACACACTTAATAAACGAGAATAATAATAAATAAATTATGTATCACAATTTTTTTGTTTTCATTATTTAAAATGAAACCAAGAAATTTTAATTAATAATTTAAAGAAGAACTCTTTATCGCAAGTGCATAGTTTAAATAGTAGAACGCTGTATAAATATGTTGGGAGACATAATTTATACAAAACTATGGGTATCTAAAACATAATATTCATAAGATGGCAGAAAGCTACTGAAACCGGTCATTACTTCCAAAAAATCTAATAAAACTAAATACAAATTATATATTTTTTTCACTCAAAGAAAGTTGGTATTAATTAATACTGTTTAAGAAAATTGATATTAATAAATTATTCTTCAAAATTAATATTGGAATTCAACGTCATACATATCCTTAAATTTAGGGATTAAAAATGAATAGTATTTTTTTATATACATTTTAAGTTTTATTAACTAACTATCACGCCGTCTCACTGAATGGATAGATATGATGAATATACTGCCACATTGTACTTTCCTGACATACTTCTTTCACTTCCTCATGCACCCACGATATATTTTATTTTATTTTTAACTAACTAACCGTCACGCCGTTTCCCCGAAGAGATAGACAACAAAATTGATAAACTATTTACACTATTCTTTCGTAGTATACTTTTCGCACGTCCTCGAAATTCACACATCGTGTAATGCGCGCACGTAGATTTCGCCGACTCCTCACGTACCCGACTTTCAAAATTCAATTGATTTGATAGTACGAAGTTTTTCTCTGCCTTGCTCTATTTCTTCCTCCATTCACATCGCTAACGTATGCTTTCTACACCATTATTTCTTCATTCCGTGTGTGATTTCAATATTTCACACTGTAATTGAAATAAAATTGGACAAAAAAAAAATATTAGGTATAATACTTCAAATAAAACGATGTTTTTTTGACTACTTCCACTTTTGTCTTTATTTCGACAGCAACCGGTTTCGCCAGACTCGCTGGCATCAACAGACTGGTGACACTATTGTAAACTTAGTCCTATATACATACAGATCAGGGGTGGAAAACATGATTCTATACAAACATAAATATTTGAAAATTTGTATAGAATCATGTTTACCACCCCAGATCTGTATGTATATAAAGGACTATGTTTACAATAGTGTCACCAGTCTGTCAATGCCAGCGAGCCTGGCGAAACCGGTCGCTGTCGTAATAAAGACAAAAGTGGAAGTAGTTAAAAAACATCGTTTTATTTAAGTATTATTTAAAATGAACTTCTATCAAGAGATTTCAGTAAATTCATTTGATTATTGAACGCGTTCAAATATTATAGATAGTAAAAAAAAAAATTCCTTAGTCGATAAAATGTTTTTTTTTTCTATCTGCAATCTTGCATAGTTTTAAAAATTACCACACTACGCAAATGAAAAAATATGCTAAATTTTCTCATGAGTAGACGATACGCGTCAGGCCCACACGGCGCATAAGTGTGATTTTTTTTTCGCAATTTGTGCATTTGTGCAAATATCGCATGACGCTATGCTAATCATTGGTTTATAAATTGAGCTCAATACTAAAACAAGGTAACTAAAAAACGTTTTTGAGCTCTTGTCATTTAAGAAATGCTGAAAAAGAGACTTTCCCTTCCTTGACAGGTATCTTTCTCTCATATAATATTTTTTCTCATCTTAATTATTTCACAACGTGAAAACAAAAAATAGCTTGAAATTGATTTGTTAATATGAATGAAAACGTATGTTTTAAGAAGAGTTAATGTAAGTAGAAATAAGTTTTTTTTCCACTTTTGTCTTTATTTCGACAGCGACCGGTTTCGCCTGGCTGGCTGTCATCGTCAGACTGATCCGTCAAAATAAAGATAAAGTGTAAGTTATTTTTTAAAAAAACACCGTTTTATTGCATATTTTAAAATTAAAAAGGGACTTATATCAAGAGATATCTGAAAAGTCGTTAGCTTATCTAGAAAAATAGTTGTTTAATTAATCCGTAAAAACTCTGTTATAAAAAATGTGTAATTTTACAGTGTACCTACGTTTTAGTTTATAAAAGATAATCAATAATTGTGTTCTTGTACCGACCCTTATGTATGGAACTGGCAGAAGAAGGATAAAAGTAGAATACATGCAGTAGAAATGAAATCTCTTAGACGAATGTGTCGAAAATTTGTGTATGATGAATGAATGTATAAAAAGTGAATGCGGTGCGAATGAATGTGCTATGAACAAAATAATTAAACATAAAAATGGTTTGGACACATGTAAAGAATGAATGAAAAATTATCTTAAAAAAGTATATGTTAATGATGTAATGGAACAAGCAATAGAGGAAGACTAGAAATTGGAAACGTGGCACGATCAAATAAATCAAATATTGACACAATGTGTGAATGTTGAGTGAGTGAGAGAAGTATTTCAGGAAAGAAAAATGTGGGAGTCCATTATATCTGCTTACTCCTTATCGTAAATGGCTTGATGGTTAATTAGTTAGTTAGTTTTAATAATTCTTTTAAAAAAATAAGCCATTAATATCCCATTAAACTTAACTCCCATCAAGAAATGAAACTTATCCAACTCATAAGATTTTATTATTCTTATTTTCAATGCCAATTTTCGAAATGGCGGTGCCGTCTTCGCTGATGGAATGGAACGTTGATTGATTAACCCTCTCGTTCCCAGGGGGCGGGGAGGGGGGCGAGCGTGTCGCGACCCCCATTTTTAGAACCGCAGGCCGACAATGTTGCCCGCCTGACCGTAACAGGCGGCACTCTTGTAATGATTGCTATTCATACATTTTTATACGGAGAAACACAGAGGCTGGCGGTTGACATCTCCCACAATGGCGGCTAACGAGTCGTGTTTTATTACAGGGATAGCGAATGCACAAGTAATTTCAATTATCGCGGGTATCAAAATGTATTGTATGTATTTTTAAATACAATATATTTCCAATTAATATCAATCCAATCATTTGGACAAAGCATGCCTTTTTATAATTGTTAAACATTTTATATGGAGTTTAACAACAAAAATCAAGTGGATTTCAAAATAATAAAAGAAAATTTGCTTTGTAATAAAAATTATTTTAAAAAAATTTATAATTTTTTTGGTACTTCACCGGTTTCAACAAGCAATATTGCTGTCAAACATTTCAGTTTTTTTTTAGTTTTATTTATTTATACGATTTAATATGGGAGTATCGTGAGAGGACTCTTAATACTGATACCCCACTATTTATGACGTGAATTTTTTATACATTTTTATAACCAGTAAATATAATACTTATTGTAGATTGTGAAAATTTATACATAGAATTACTTAAAACTAACTAAACTAAACAATCGAGCAAATAACAAATTACGGCAAGTAAAAATTACATTCAAATTTAAGTTTTTTAAACGTTAAATATAAATTACGATGATAATACATCTATAATATTTACTACACAGATAATAAATGGAGAATGAAATGAAGAAATATGAGAGTTTAAATATGAGAGTTTTGAAAAATCACGAAATAATTGATACAAAGAAAACATAGAATATGAGTTGGAAAATTAATATCATTTTAAATAAATTGCGGTATCATAATAGTATTCCAAAATCGGTTCAGAAATATTCGGTTGTTTTAAGTTACAAAAACATGTAATTGCGTAGATTTTCACGGTTGGTAGCAATATTTTTGATGTGTTTTTGGGTAACACCGTGTGATAACTCCTTCTCGACCGACGTTTCGGAGATCGTTGCAGTCTTCATCTTCAGGGTAATGAATGTGATATGTGTTGTGTCTTTTAGCAGACGGTTCTACCCAAAAATACACCAAAAATATTACAAAAACATATTAAAGAAAATTCAAAAATAATTACAGCGATTGAATTGAAGATATTCCAACGGAAATTAGTTTTATTGTTATATTTATTTATTTTGGCGCTAGCCGTACCGGTTTCGTGAAACAATTGTTCCAATCTCGTTATTTTTCACTAACATCCGATTAAATAATTAAGTGGGTTTTTTACAGAAACCGATAATGTTTGTTAGTATAATAACATATATTAAATACTATCTGCTTACTACTCCGAGGAAATTACATGTTTCGGAAACATATCGAAAATAGGGCTAGAAGTAAAATATTATCAAGACGGTTTTGTTATATGTATTCAAATATAAATTCACATCGGTATATGAATAAAAATAAAGTATAGATTCTACATCATTTTTCGTGAAACTATTCCAGGAAATTACATATTTTGGGAACATATCGAAAATAGGGCTAGAAGTAAAATGTTATCAAAACGGTTTTGTAATATTTATTCAAATATAAATTCACAACGGTGTGTGAATAAAAATAAAGTATAGATTCTACATCATTTTTCATGAAACGATAATTAAATACATATCAGATATGAGCGATTTAAATTTAATCAAATAAAATGTTTCTTCATCATTACTATATAATCTCGTCAATTATGAAATATGTTTTCAATTAATTTCTTGTAATATTCTAACACTAACAGATAAGTCTGGTTATACTTTGCGTCATTCCGTTATAATGAAAACGATTCATAGGGGTCAAATGCAAAACTCACAGGTCAAATAACCACAGTTCTGTCCGGAATAATAATGCATCTGTACTATTTAACGTAAAACTAAATTTGAACCCTTCATTTGGCATTTGAAATCCAGAGCTATACTATAAATGCATATCGTAATATCTAAAAATAAAATTAAACACTTTTCAATTACAATTGTGTTTAGCCCTGATGAATCTCACTACAGAGTGAAACCGGTTGGCGCTGAAAATGAAAATAATAATAAATAATAATAATATGCTAACTTTTAAAGCACCGTTTTTGTGATGTAATCACCTCAAGGGCGCATTAAGACGTGTTTTAAATCTTAAAAATCTAAATGTGACCGCTTAAAAAACGATCGGTTTGAAAGTATAGTAGAACAAAGTATAAATGTTTAAATTGGGTATGAAATATGAAAAAGATGGGTTTTCAATTTAGATCTGAAATCTGTTGGATCATTTATGCATCTAAGGTGTGAAGGGAGATTGTTCCAAGCTGATGGACCGGCTACCGCGAACGCTCGATCCCCGAAATTTGTACTGGGGCAACGCTTCGGCTCAACTAATCTTCCTATTGCTGAGGAGTTCGCCGAGCGAAGTGTGGATTTCCGTGAATTTAGGCTGTCCGTTATACAGAGTTCAGATATATAACTTGGTGCCATTCCATGTAGCGCTTTGAAGACTGTCCAGCAGAGTTTATACTGGATTCTTTCTGGACTTTTAAGCCAGTGAAGTTCTTTGAGATGTTGTGTTATATGAGACTTTTTTGGAATGCCTTTAATGAGCCTTGCTGCTGCAATGTGCTGAAAAGTGTTCAATTTTATTTTTAAATTTATCAAACCACCAATTAATGGCTTCCTTTCAAAGTTATCTTCATATTTATGTGCCATATCAGGTTTCCTCAACATCAACGAAAATCCGGATATTCGAGATTCTACTGTATCTGGTAACTTTAATTCTAACAAATATTAAATTTCATGAGTATAATTTTGCTGATACTAAAGAATAATTCAAAATTAATCAAAACCTTTGTTTTCTTTAAGTTTTTTTTCTAATATTTATTTGACCATTATTTGTTTCGCCTTATTGGGGCATTATCGAATGTCACAAAACGGTCGTTTATTTATCTTTTTTTGGTAATCCACTGTGTAAACGCCTTAAGTTTATCGAAATATTTTTTTTAAATTCATTCTTAATTCTGAAATTAATATAGATTTAGTTGAATAATATATTTTAGTTGATTTAGTTGTAATTGAATTATTGTATGTTATTACTTAATGGGTAATGTGGCCACTCGGCTTGTAAAACCTTTCCCGAGGTCATGTTTACCTGCTTCCTATGTAAATATGTAAAGTTCAGCCAACACGCATCGACGAACACGTAATGGCGGCGAGGTAATTTGAATAATGTACCAAGAAAAATAATCATTTTATGAGATACCAATTTTCAGATTTGTGTTATACTTTTTTTGTTATAAAATTTGTATCAAAATTCAAAACAAATTTTATTCTTACTTATTTCGGATGGCCATATAATTCATAAAGAATTTCGGCCCCTTAGATGAATTTTTTCAAACGCCTATTGCTTCCAGCAGTCCTTTCCGCCCAGCTTTGTCATATCAGGCATAATTATTATCAAATGAACGCTACCTAGGTATTCCTAGAAATCTTACTCAAACTGTACGCGTACAGATTTTTAATTACTCTGGTCTTGAGTTTGGCATATGTGACCAAATCCATACCAGGCAGCTGGCTTTCTCGTTAATAATAAAAATAATATGCTAACTTTTAAAGCGCTGTTTTTGTGATGTAATCACCTCAAGGGCGCATTAAAACGTGTTTTAAATTTAAATGTGAACGCTGCATCTGATTGATATTCGCGATCGATTAGAAAGTATAATAGAACAAAATATACAAGTTTTTAAATTGGG
This sequence comes from Lepidostoma basale, assembly GCA_022606425.2. Classification (NCBI taxonomy): domain Eukaryota; kingdom Metazoa; phylum Arthropoda; class Insecta; order Trichoptera; family Lepidostomatidae; genus Lepidostoma; species Lepidostoma basale. The sequence continues at coordinate 98,561 of JAHDVF020000682.1, forward strand.
TATGAAATACGAAAAAGATGGGTTTTCAACTTAGATCTGAAGTCTGTCGGATCATTTATGCATCTGAGGTGTGAAGGAAGATTGTTCCAAGCTGATGGACCGGCTACCGCAAACGCTCGATCCCCTAAAGTTGTACTAGGGCAACGCTTTAGCTCAACTAATCTTCCTATTGCCAAGGAGTTCGCTGAGCGCTGTCCGTTATACAGAGTTCGGATATATAATTTGGAGCCGTTCAATGTAGCGCTTTGAAGACTGTCCAGCAGAGTTTATACTGGATTCTTTCTGGACTCTTAAGCTTTTCTTTGAGATGTTCTGTTAGATGGGACTTTTTTGGAATGCCTTTAATGAGTCTTGCTGCTGCATTGAACGCAGATTGAAGTTTGTTTAATTGTTGTTTTGGAATGTTTGCATAAACTCCATTACAATAGTCAAGTCGTTGTTCGTTGTAATGAGCTGCTGGATGATTGTATGAATTATTAATCTTATGTTTCAATCCTAGGTATTGGTTTGCAGTATATAAACATATTTGCTGATTCTTTGGATGACCTTTTCAATGCGATAGTTTCCCGTTGCTTTCCACATGTTTATATACTACAGGCTATTTGAACCCAATTACTGTATTCAATATTGATTCTAATGACATGTGATAATTAGCTATTCTATCGCCATTTTTATTGTCACGTGGATTCTACCAGAACAAAGACAGTGGATTTTTTATTGAACCCAGGACCTTAGCTATGGCAGTCATGGCTGTTGGCACACTGCCACGAAGGTCGTCCGAATTGCTCTTACGCCTCTTTTCAACAAGATCATTTTAAGACCCTATTCTCAAATCAGTGGCTTTGAGAGTCGTTATCCACAATTTCGAACCATATCGGTTTGATGATCGTGTCGTAGATGCCTAGAGCTTAATTGTATTAAAATTAATTGTGATATTTGCTCATTTCGAGTTGGTCGGCCTCTATGTGTTCGCACAGTATCTATTTATTATTCATAATCATAATGTTATGTAATACACTGTTAGTACAATGTACACAAGAACATTATATTTTATATGTGTATGTGGATTTCAAGATTTGTAATACATTAAAATAAAAACTACTACAAAATATATAATTACTTTCAATTTCACAAGTGAATCAATCCTGTGATTTGTTTTATACTGTAAAGGCAGAAAGAATGGTGCTGTTCTTTCCTGACATGCTTATCTCGCTTCCTCAATCTCATCGTCTCATGCACTCTGGTCGATTTCTTCGACTCTTTAAGTGGCTGACATTTAATATTGAATTTGATCGTGCCATATTTTCCTCGGCCTTCCTCTATTCCGTTTGCATTATTGACATATTTTTTTTTTACAATTCTTTCTTCGTTTATTATTTCCGTGTGTTCAAACCATCTTAATTTACCTTACATTATTTTTTCAGTAATACTTTATTCATTTTTTATAGCAAACAATTCAGAAGCCGAAATTTATACCCTTAATATCAAATATATTTTAACAAATCCAAACAGATTTCCGTTCCAGATTAATTTCGTTATAAGTAATGTATTTTTATTCATATTGTAAAATACTTTTTATGAAAAGCATTTATTGTTAATTGTTCAGTCTGACATATTTCCATTGAATGACCCAAATATTTTACGTTTTTCATAACCCCTATAGCTAATAAAGGTTATATATTATATAAATACACCGTATTCCCATTTCTCAAGAGGGTAACAACCTGTTGAATTTAGAACATTATTTCAAAGCAATTCTTGCTTCAAGTACAGTCAGCTGAAATTAATCATACATAACATTATTGTAGCATACAGCCTATGGACCAACAGTGTAAAATTCAATATCTTATCAGGCATTTATTAGTTTACGTTTTTAATTCCTTTAGTTTATTGCATTTTAACACATTTCGCAATACATTATGCCATTTCCCTTGATAAGTGATAAATAACTTACTTTGTTGATGGTTACTGTGGAATTGCATTGTTTATTTGGAAGGAAAATGTATATAGGTTGTCCCAGAGATCAACGTCAAGCCGGAAACAGATGATAGGGCAAGTCATGCTAGTTATGAGAAAAATGTAAAAAAAATCTAAATTTTGTATTTTTGAAATTATAGGCATTTAAAAAAAATCGAGAAAATCAACACCCTGTGGTGGTCTTTTAACTCCCATTACTACAAATCTTTACTTTTTATCAATTTTATTTTTATTATGTAATCCTGAATAATGCTTCTGTAAATTGTTGCCTAAAATGTAAAGTTAACTGCTCCTGCTTGGAAGAAAATGTTACTTTTTGCCCAACCAAGTATTCAAAATTATTACTCCCCCAAATTTTAACTGACTGTACTGAAAATAAAATGTAATATGCTATTTGAGCAGGTAACTTTAAAAGTTGGCGCATTTAATAAGGATTCCAAAATGGCATGACACTTGATTGATTATTTCTTAAATTAGGTGTGGACAATTTTTTTTGTAATGAAATCCAGTTTTGAACATTTTTCAGCTTGTGTTTCCTATAGTATATAATTCTTTTTTACAGAATACCATTTTTACTACTATTTAAATTCGCCGTGGAGAAGGCGATTATCTCGGAAATTAAATATAATACGAACGGAATCGGCATTAATTAAAAGTAACAAGACACCATCAAAACAAACAAAACGATTATTTGCTCAACGCAAACGCGTGACGTGTCGGTATCGGCTGATGACGGTCCAGTGTAAATGGACCTTAAAACCTAAATCTTCCCTCGCCCTCTTTTCTTTTAGCCTTCGCATTAAACCACTACCAAATCACATTTCCAACAATGTTTCCTACAAACGTAAGAGGAATATCAATAAGAGGTGAACCTCTGTAAGCGTGAAGTTCAACTTTTTCTGAGTCTGACTGTACATATGAATGTATTTTCCTCGGAGTTTTCATTTTTGTGATTTCAGAAAACCTACAAAATATTTTTAATTAAAGAACTTTTTGTATCGATTGCATAAACAAACTCCACGATTTTTCCTCGACCCGAGTATATAATTAAAGACCAGTGTTGAAACGGCAGGGGTTAAAGGGGTCATTAAGATGGTTTGGACGCATGATTTTATCAATGAAAGCGAAAATGGCCGTTCACAATGGAGTTCTGGTCCCAACCCTATGTATGGAAGCGAAGCATGGAACTAGCAGAAGATAGATGAGAGCAGAATAAATGCGGTAGAGATGAGGTCCCTAAGACGTATGTGCAGTAGAAGGATGTACTACAGAATCTCAAATGCTGATATTAGAAAGAAATGTAGAGCGAAAGAAGGTATTATGAACAAAATTATGAAAGGATCGCTGCGTTGGTTCGGACATATGGAGCGCATGGATGGAGAAAGAATGGTTAAGAAAACTAACTAACTAACCATCACGCCATTTCCCCGGAGGGGTAGGCAGAGAGGATGGATCGCCACACTGGCCAGTCCTGGCACACCTCTCGGGCTTCCTCCACATTCATACATCGCACCATGCACGCACGTCGATTATTCCGACTTCGAATGTGGCTGCGAATGTTAAGAAAGTTTACGTTAATGATGTAAATGGAGTCGAGGCAGACCGAGGAAAACATGGCATGACTAAATTAATCAAATATTAACGGTTGGTCATGTCAGAAGCCGGAAGAATCGACGTGCGTGTATGACTCGATGTATGAATGTGGAGGAAGCTAGAGAGGTGTGCCAGGATAGAGTACTGTGGTGGTCCATTCTCTCTGCCTATCCCTACGGAGAAACGGCGTGATGGTTTGTTGTTAATTTGCATTATCATCGCATAATTTCGTATTTATTAGCTTGTATTTATTATCTCATTTGATAATGGAATTTATTTACTTAATTAATAAAGGCACGTATGTTTGATCAAGAAACAATATCCTTTTAAATTGCCCTAATATATTACCGTCCCGCTCTAGCAGCGACGTTGTGCATTAACACGAAAGAGATGCACGCTCAATTAGTACAAGTGATACAAACTATAAATGCGCCTATTTAAATATGTAAAGATTCCAAAAAATAAAACAAATACACTAAAAAGAGAACACGTATAGTACTATCTCGCTCTTGTCGCGTTTTGTATTTAATTAAATATCATATGTGCCGTGCTGTCAATTTTCATCTAATTGTACGTACAAATTTGCAATTCCCGATCAACCGACACGGATTCGATATCTTGTGCGCGGCCGGCGGCGCAGCAGAGTATTCTCAGTACAAACTCATCATGGCTTCGAAGGTGTACATGTGCATCTCGCGTCCGGCGCATAGACGGTTCTACCGTTTCAGTCAGGTCCGATCGGCCGCGCCGGCGTCGCCTGTTCCCGCCGTACAGCGGGGTTCGCTATCTGCATCCAGCGACGGCGGAGTATGACGTCACGACTACGTCAGAGACAATTAGTTCGCCCTGTCTGTGGTAGTGTTCACTGGAGCCCTAGGGGATAACATATTATTTATCTGAAGTATGTAAAAACTGCATATAAACGTATGTATTCCTGGTATCATTGTTATTTTATATGTATAAAAATCGTTTCAACCGCGATTTTACATACCTCTTTAAGTGAATTTGGTTCACACTGCATGAATAGTTATGAACTAGCTTATTGAAAATATAAAGTGACGTCCGTGCATTTTTTTCAAGTTTTGTAATAAAACTTAATATTTGACGTATATTTTTTTATCATTATTTCATAATCAAACAAACCTTCACGCATTTTCTCTGCAGGGGTAGGCAGAGATAATGGACTGCCACACTTCTCTATCCTGACACACCTCTCCAGTTTCCTCAACATTCATACAACGAGTAATACACGCACGTCGATTCTTCCGACTTCTAACATGACCAGCCCTTGAAATTTGATTAATTTGGTCATGCCATGCTCTCCTTGGTCTTCTCACAATGCTTGTATACAACATTTTAACCATTCTTATCTCGTCCATTCGTTCCATATGTCTAAACCATCTCAGTGATCCTTTTTTAATTTTACTTATGATGCAATCATCTGCTTTACATTTCTCCCTTATTTTGTCGTTCGGTATTGCATCGTTTTCCCGCATATTCTTCTCAGTGATCTCATTTATACGGCATTTATCCTACTTTCATCCTTTTCTGGCCAGCTCCAAGCTTCACTTCCATACATAAGGTTTGGCACTAAAACTCCATTATGTACTGCCATTTTTACTTTAGGTGTATGTCTTCTTCGTATACTGGTCGCTAGGTCCTGTATGTGCAGAGGTTACCGCCTCTTGGAGGGCATACTTCTTCCCTCTGATTTCCCATATAAGGCAAGATGTGGTAGTCTTTAGGCGTCCAATCTTTCCCCGTGGTCTCTCCAATACCTTCTTCTTCATCTTCCCCATCTGACAACATCCTGGATATTACACATTTCTCTGATCGTGGTGTTTCTTTTTCTGTCACGTAGAGTCCTGTCTGTAATATGTAATAATTTTATATGTCTAACCGCAAGTGAGAGATTGATATGAAATTTATTTTTAAGAAATATTTTTTTAAGCATTATGTCATTATTATTGTCATCGTGTTAAGCTTTATCTGTTTTTAGGACCACCAAAAGGTATTATTATTTTCTACCGAAACTAACTAACTAACCATCACGCCGTCTCTCCTAAGGGGTAGGCAGAAAGAATGAACTGCCACACATTTCTTTCCTGACATTTTTCTCTCGCTTCCTCAATATTCATGCATCGTGTCATGTACTCGCGTCGATTTCTCTGACTCCTCACGTGGCCGACATTCAATATTTGATTTTTTTTATCGTGCCACGTTTTCCTCGGTCTTCCTCTATTTCTGGTTCCATTTACATCGTTAACATATATATATATTTTACCATTCTATCTTCATTCATTCTTTCCATATGTCCAAACCATCTTTATGATCCTTTCATTATTTTGTTCAAAACACCATCATTCGCACCGCATTCACTTCTTATATTTTCATTCGACACTCTATCATACACAGAGTATCTACACATTCGTCTAAGAGATCTCATTTCTACTGCATTTATTCTACTTTCATCCTTCTTTTGCCAGTTCCATGCTTCGCTTCCATACATAAGGGTCGGTAGAAGAACACCATTCTGCACTGCCATTCTAGCTTTTTTGGATAGGTTTTTGTTTGCGATGACAACTTTAAGAGAACAATTCACTTTGTTGCCTGCCCCAACCCTTCTTTTAATATGCCTCTCCGAAACTTTATTATTATTATTTAGGTAGGTTAGGGCAGCCAACCAAACAATAATCTGATTTGGGCTGGCCTGTACTTGTTTGACCTAAAATATGTTTCCAACAATCTCAAATAAACATTCCGTGCAATTTTGTATGCAATGTAGTTTAAAATTTTAATCATACAAAGTTGCATTTCCTACAAAAACACTACATTGGTAATAAGAAGAGTTTTTTCGTGAATGTATACTTATACTAACGTGCGCTTAACCCAACCAATGACAGGTCATAAGTCCTGTAAACACCTTGATCATCCATATTCAGTTTCCAGTTTGCATCTTCGTCTCTATTGAGATACAATTAAATTTCAAGAAGAGTTTTTTTGTGTTTTTGTATGCTTACCTCTTATCAACCATGTACTGTTTAATTTATATAATTAGACATCACGCCTAATCGTCTAGGAAGTAGCTGTAAAAAAAAAAGGGTAATTAGACTTTACTTTACGTACCTCGTTATATTCATCAACATCCATATATCGTGCACACGCATTCGTTGATTGCTCAGACATCGAACATGAATTCCTTTTATTATTGTTTTATTTATTTTTTGTTGACAAACTTAAGGCGTTAACACTGTGGAATTTCATAATGACGAATTTTTTTTATGAAAATAAAACCCTGTTTTTTCCACTATTGAGTTTATTTTGCTCGTCGTGTTTGGAAGGTTTTTTTCGTTCTCCCGATGATGAAGGTGTAATACCTTCAAAACATGTCAAGGAAAATAAACTCAGTATTGAAAAAACATTGTTTTATTTCATAAAAAAATATCGTTATTGTTTTATTTTCTTTCTTCTTCGATGGCCCTACAGCCCATATCGAGCCTAAGCCTCCAGTATTCTTCGCCTCCAACTCCTCCTGTCCTCCGCTTCGACCCTCCAATCTGACACTCCTAACAATCCTGCTCCATCTCTCCCAACTTCATCCTCCCATCGCAGCCTTGGTCGTCCAATTGGTCTTCTACCACCTGGGTGCCACTCCAGCAATCTTTTTGGGGTTCGCGATGAAGGCATCCTCTGCACGTGACCGGCCCATCTCAGTCTATTCAGTCTGACCTGTGTAGAGAGACTGGGAGCTTTGTAAATATTGTACAGCTCGTCATTATGCCGCACTCTCCAGCCTTCACCGTCATTCACAGGCCCCAGAATTCTGCGCAGCACCCTTCTCTCAAAAGTATCCAGTCGTTCTGCAGATTTCGCTGTCATTTTCCACGCCTCACACCCATAGGTCACTACTGTTCGGATGATTGTTTTATACAGGGTGATTTTGGTTTTCCAGTGTACGTTTCTTGATTTGAGCGCTGGTAGTAGAGAGAAGAATGTTTTGTTACCAATTGTGATTCTTCTTTCGATTTCCTTGTGATCTTCGTTTTCTTTTGTTATAGACGAACCCAGGTAAGTGAATGTTTATTTTATAATACAAATTATTTCTTGGCCTTCTTCGACTATATTACCATTGCATGCATCCTTTCGTGCGTCTAAACTATAGGTTTACAATCTTTTCTGGGACACTGCCCCCCTTTACAAGAAAAATAAACGTTCAACGCCCCCCTCCCATAAAAGTGGTTCGAAATATGGGAAATGATTACAATACATACAATAACAAAATAAACCAATAGTTAAGTTTAATTTGCTTTATTAGTACCTACGTGATTAGCGTGTTTTTTTTTTCTTTTTAGACTATATTTTTTTTATCTGCCCACGCTCTCTATTTTTCTTCTATGAGTCTTCTACTGCCCCTCTGAAAGTCTGAAACGCCCACAAGGGGGCGTTATCGCCCGCTTTGAGAACCTAGGGTCTAAACCATCTATCATCATTTAAGTTCATTCAGCAAATTTTACATAAATATTCAGTAAATTTGACATAAATATTTGAAGATTATTTTTTTATAGAATCATGTTTACTACCCCTGATCTGTATGTATATAAAGGACTCGGTTTGCAATAGCGTCACCAGTCTGTCGATGCCAACGAGCCTGGCGAAACCGGTCGCTGTCGAAATAAAAACAGCAATCGTTCATTGGCAGGAATCTAATCACATACACATTTTCCATGCTTGCTATGTAGATTTATTTTTCAGATTTTTCATCGATAGGTTAACTGGTTAACTAAAAACCCAGTATATATGCCTCACTGGTCTAAAACGTATTTGAATTACGAACAAGTTTACATGCGATATTACATGTCGGATCAAATATTTACATCGCAATGTTGCAGAAACCCCAATTAGTGCATTATAACAATAAAAATTATTGGTAAAAATATAAAATATACAATCATTCGAGGAAGTGACTACTTATCACAATGCATACCGGAAATCTAGTTCAATTCCTAATTTGTAACTACTGTATTATTGAAGCAGCAGAAGTTCACAACCAATGCTACGCGAATTATGTTCGCATTTTATAACATCGTGAGCTTATAGTTCTTATATATTTACATTTTAAAAAAATCACAAAAGATAACGTTTATTTCAAAACATCGTATTTTACAACTTTTTTTTAACACCTTTCGGACTCCTTCTTTGTAACTTTTTAACAATAAAAAGGTACAACATCTAAAAAAACTAAATGAATGAGGATGGATGTATGCCTAAAGATAGAGGTTATTCTTATTTAATTAGGAACGCATAAAATATTGGACTTGAAGTTACGTTTATTTGTTTAAAATATTCCTTTTCTCATTTATTGTTTCTTAAACAATGATGTAAAACTCCATATTAAATAAATAATACGAATGAAAACTTCCGTTTTCTAGAAGTTTTATTATATTTAATGGGAATGACATGTTTTGCCCTTCCAAGGCATTATCAAATGCTGACATTTGATAATGCCTTTGAAGAGCGAAACATGTCATTCCAATAAAATATAATAAAAGTTCTAGAAAACTGACGTTTTCATTCATATTAATTCATTTTTCTCCATTTTTACACTCAATAATTAAAGTTGGGTTTTTTTTATACAAACTATACAAGATGTAGAAACTATACAATTTCATAGAATTTAAATAAATATCATATACATATTGCTAAATTTAAAAAAAACTGTGGATACGTGGAACATAAATTGAATAGACAAAATGTGCACAATCTAAAAAGACCATTTTGTGTTAAATTATTTTTAATTTGTTATTTTATTTTATATCATTGTATTTTATATTATTTGTTTTAGATTTATTTTGTGGGTGTTGGACGATCGAAGTGTGCGCGGGAGATGCCTATTGGTGGCGATGAGGCTCGCAACCCATCACACCGCGTCTCCCGCGGGGCGAAAAGAGAAGGATGGAGTGCCGCATCAGTAAAAGTGTGACATTCCATTCTTTCTGCCTACCCTTCCGGGGAGACGGCGTGATGGTTAGTTAGTTAGTTAGTTTACATATTGTAATATTATAACAGTCTTCCAAATTAAGCATTTAATTTAATTGTATTGTTTTAACCTAAATGTTTATTTTTCTTTTAAAAGTTCATTTTTAACAAAATGGTTATTTTTAACAAAATTTTTATTTTTAACAAAATTTTTATTTTTAACAAAAAGGTTATTCTTAACAATGTCTATTTTAACTAAAATGTATATCTTTAACTAGTTTATACAGCGCCCTTGAGATGATTAATTCATAAAAATGGCGCTCTATAAATCATCCAATTTATTATTATATTATTATGAAGCACTTCATTTGTGATGTGGCATTATTAAAAATAATTTATAACACTTGTGTACTTTGTTTTTCCCCCATTTCATTTTGTTTTAGCAAACCGCTACTCCTGAGCAAACTATACAGTTTGTTTTCGTAACCCTGACGTAGCTCCGGTGGTAACGAAACCGGTTAGTTTGATACAATAAAATTAAGTGGTGTAAATACAAAGTACACATGCATTATTTTTTTAAATTTTATTTCTTTTTTTATTCTTTCTCTAACATATGTATTTATGTATCAATTGTGTATTTTCTTTTTCTGTTGTATTGTTATGTGTGTACGGCGGGACATCGAGGGAGAGTAGCGTAGCTTAAATGTGGTCTGGGTCCCCCTTGGTTGCAAATATACATATATATTTTTTTTAACGTAAGTCCCGCATGGACGGGGGACTGACCTAGGGAGTGCACGAGTGAAGCTGACGAATGGCACCGCTGCGCCTATAACAGCTTCAGGTAAGCGGAGAGAGCCCCTGTGGCTCGGCCATTAATAAAAATGTTGTACCTTTTGTATTATGATATTATTATTGTTTTTCAATAATTTGCGAGATTATCAAAATATAGACATGTGGTTTGGAAAGCAACTGGTTGCCGACCCGTGGCGCATTGTATTGTGTGAGCATACGTGCCATTTAAGGTGTTCCCAGACTAACGCTAACTAGGCGGTACTAACCGTGAAATGTGACGGTTGTACTTGAGACTTGGAAGTACCCCCGTCGTCCAATTTGTGTGAACAGACCTTTACGGCCAGAAACTGGGTCACGGCTGGAGGCTCGTTAGAGAATTGATAAATACATAATCCTTAGATACGGAAAATTCTTTCTACAACATAACCTAATAGTATTCCGAATCCTTTACGTCTAATATTATTAAACTCACTAACTAACTAACCACCACGCCGTCTCCCCGAAGGGATAGGCAGAAATAATGGACTGCCACACTATTCTTTCTTGGCATATTTCTCTCGCTTCTTCAACATTTATACATCGTGTCACGCACGCGCGTCGATTTTGAAAAATGTTTGCGGTTTTTTGGCCAGAATCTTCTCTGTCATTGTACGAAGTCTAAAAATTTTATCCATACATCCTCCGCCATTCATAAAGGCACCTTGCACATCCAAAACTTTGTCACTCGGCAATTTTCTTACTCTTTCTATTAAAATTCTGCCATAGACTTTACCAACGACACTCAAAAGACTAATAGCTCTGTGATTTCCACATTCCATACACGACCCTTTTCCTTTGTACAGGGGCGTAATTACTGCTCTCCTCCTCCAAGCACTGGTTAAATAACTTACATTACCATGCAAAAACCACTTCGCCACCGCTTTTAATAAAATCTATGGCGATACAATCAAACCCATCATTGTATTTCTAATATTATACCTACCTGCATTAATTTTGTTCGTCGGAACAGGTCACTATATATTTATTCTAATCAACAAGCTAAATTATCATCACGATATTCCTCCTGAAGAGTAGACTGAGAGGGTGGTCCGCCACACCGTTCTACCCTTACGAAATTCCCGAGATTCCTCTGCAGATTCATACACAGTTTTTTTTTTTGATAAATTTAAGGCGTTACCACTGGGAAAATCCATAATGATTTTTTAAAATAAAACACTCTTTTTAAATTTATTTTTCGTCAGTATCATATGAGTATTTTATTTATACAATGTGTTTTTTCGACACTTGATCAAACGAAATGTGCGAATATTAGAAAAAAAATTATCGTTAAAAATGCGAATTTTTTTTTTGGAAAAGTTACCTACTAGAAATAGAGGCGCTTTATTATTTTTTTTTTTTTGTTGGAAAAAGTGATCTTTTCTTTCTCTCTTCCATTAATCGGCTTATTTTCTTCGTAGTCTCATTTGAATGCTAGAAAGTCTACCTAGCTAAAAAAAAATAACAACATCGAACAGAAACTTATTTAAAAAAATCGCTTAGAAATTTGTAAAAAAAAATATTTCACATCTGTAACTTTAAAACTCGGTCATTGAGGTATATATTTTTACATTTTTTATTAAATTTCATGATTTAATCAACAAATTCACAAAAATAACTATGGGTCGATCTCTTCTCGTTGTCATGATATTCACCGCTTAATATTTTTTTGTCTAATATTCGCACATTTCGTTTGATCAAGTGTCGAAAATACACATTGTATGAGTAAACTCGTATAAAGTAATTTCTAACAATTTAACGAAATCAAAATTTTAATAGTATTTTTTTTATTCTTACCTAACTAACTTATTAACTATCACGCCGTCTCCCCGAAAAAGTAGGCAGAAATAATGGATTCACTGTTTTTTTCTGACATACTTCTCTCGTTTCCTCAACATTCATACATCGTATCATGCGCACACGACGGTTTCTCCGAATCCAAACGTTGCCGACATTTTATTATTTTTAACTTCCGCCTCATTTTACTTATTATTATATATGTGTATTTTTAAAACAATTTCTGAACGAAATACTTCTTTCCCGCGGCTGAGGTAATTCCGCAACTTTTTCAGTGAGAATTCTTCTAGTCCGGTTTTTACTTGAATATTTAGCATCACGTGCATTTCCTTATTCCCAGAATTCACGAACTTGTTCAAGAATGCAGCGTGTCCGTGTATACGTTGTACTCCTAAATTACAATTTACTACCGACAAGTTTCTACTTATCGCTGTACTATTTTATTCACGGCGGGTGTTTATGTATTTATATATTATGTATTCATTTACCAAGTGCATGGTTTCAATACCCTCCAACTGGGGTACCCATTCAAGAGAGGCATTTTTGGCACAATACGAGTATATGAAGACTACAGGGGAAAAACAAGGAATGTCAGTTAAAATTCAAAATAAATGTAATAATGCCATCTAGCGGCATTTGTACGTATCCACAGTAAAAATTTCATATTCAAAAATCATCTGTGTCATCGACTATGGCCAGATAATCGATTGCTAATTGCTAAGAAATGTATAGACTTTGATTAGCTTTACATCATTCTACTGACATTCCTTGTTTTTCCCCTGTAGTCTTCATATAATCTAACTAACCAACTAACCATCACGCCGTTTCTCCGGATGAGTAGGCAGAAAGGATGGACCGCTCTATCCTGACATAACTCTCGCGTCTCTTCTACATTCACACACCGTGACACGCTCATCGATTGTTCCTACTTTGAACATGGCGGCCTTTTAATTTTTTTTATTAATTTGGTCATGCCATGTCTTCCTTGCTCTTCCTCGAGTTCTTTTTCCATTCTCACTATTTGTAAATATCGTTTTGACTATTCTTCCCTCATCCATTAGTTCCATATATCCAAACCGTCTTAATGACCGTTTCTTAATTTTATTTAGGAAGCATTCATCCGCCTTCTAACTTCTTCATTGAGTATTCTATCACGCATTGTTTTTTGCACATTATTCTAAGTGATCTAATTTCTACGTCATTTATTCTACTTTCATCCTTCTTCTGTCAGCTCCAAGCTTCACTTCCATACATAAGGGTCGGCATTAGAAGTTTCAATAGAAAAAATAGAAAATTAGGAAAAAGGTGAAACAAAACGTAGTATCTTTACTTGTATTATTGTAGATAAAAATTATTTGTCTTATTATTATTATTTATTATAGCTTCAATCCTAGGGATTGGTTTTCAGCAAAGTTTAACATCTTTGCTAGTTCTTGGAATGCCACTTGGGCATTTTTAATTTGGTAGTTTCCCGTTGCTTTCCACAATTTTTGTATACAACAGGTCATTTGAACCCAATTACGGTGTACAACTTTTTTATCTATTGATCCTCATGACATGTGATAGGTGGGTTTATTTATAGCCATTTTAATGTCACGTGAATTCTAAACCAGACCAAAGACCGTGATTTTTTTTATATCTGAAATTATACAAGATATATTATACAGATTAACACAAACAACGGAGAGGAACCAATGAAGGCATGCAATATAATAAGTGGAATTCAAAAATATATATAATATTATTTAAAAATAATTATCACAGTGGTGACATTATACGATCTTGATTATTAGATAATCTCTTATACTTTGATGCCTTAAATTGTAAACAAAATATTATTTTACAGTTTGATAATCTCTTCCCAAGCTAATTAACTTGATAATGAAAATTGATGATTTTAAAAATATATATAATATATTATAACTATTCGGACTCTATTTTGATTTTTACTCTTGCAAAATATTTTCTTTAAATAATCTAAAATAATGTAGATACAGCCCAAAACCTAGAATCTTTCATTTATATTTTCATATCATATACTTATAATAAAAAAAATGTTTTTTTAAACAAAAGTATTCTTAGAATATAAATATGTACACACTTTCCAAATGTCGTTAATTTTGAATTACACCAGGATAAAATAACAATAAAATGGCGATAGATAAGCTACCTATCACCGTGTCACGAGAATCAAAATGATAGCTATACCCTTTACATCGATTTGGCTCGCGCTGTAATGATGTGAAGAGCTATTCAACAAAATAATAATAATACTTACTTCATAAAAATAGTAAAATTTATTGTTTCTTGAACATTAATGTAAGACTCCATTTCCAATAATTAATAAGAATGAAAACGTAGGGTCGAAGCACCAGTATTTGACCGCCCCCCAGTAAATGACCGTTGGTTAATAAAATAAAATATATTAAGAATTGCTCTATGTGTCCAGTCAAAAAACTTTTATCCCAAGAAACTATGACAAAAGAGGTAGGCAGAGACAACTGTTGGTAAGAAACAAAACTATCAGTTTTGGACTGTGCCTTGTCAAACGGTAAAAGTGCGTCTTCCCGTTGTTGTTTTGAGATTGTTAGTAGTTTTTTATAAGGAAAAGTGTGGTAAGTGTTTTTTTAATGTTATTTCTTATGCAATTCTTTGAATATTTACATATTTTTATATGTTAGGGTGTTTCATAATGTGACAAAGTAACAAAATCTATGTATTGTATCAATATAACCTGAAGTGGTCATTTACTGGTGATAGTGCTATTTTTTTAGAGAAATATTAATTTTAATAGTAATACTCATATTTCAATAAAAAAAGTTAGAGAATTTAGAGAAGTCAATGTGTTTTTTATTGTTTTCTTTTATTTTGTACACTAAAATAATGAAATTAATGCCTTTAATGTGGATTTCAGTACAAGCTGAACCTTAAACGGTCATTCATTGGTGCTTTGACTTTATTATATTTTATGGGAATTTCTTGTTTCGCCTTGCTAACGCATTACATAATGTATCATTCGTGTATCATTTAACGCATTAAAATATAACTAAACTTCTAGAAAACAGACGTTTTCTTTAGTATTAATCATCCGGATAGTACTTTACTTATCACAAATTCAATGTCTCAACATTTCAAATATTTATCATTCATTTTTTTCAATGTGTGATTCAATGAATATTTGTTCCATTCCTTTGTGGCGGTTGTATCGTTAAATTTAAGGTCAGACGTAACAGCCATTTAAAAATTCAGACGATTATCGATTTGTTTCCGATGCAGTGAGCGGCCTCTGGGTTTCTTATCGTTTATCTACGAGTCGACTTTTCTTTGTCAATTCAATCAATTGTGTAATATCACAATTAGTGCCACGATATACTCAAAATGGCGTATATGATTATTTCATTTTACTTACTTTATAATAAATAGTCTTTTATTTTACTTTACATGCAGCTTATCTCACGGTACGTCAGTTCAGTGACCTTTCAACATCGATGTTTGCGTTTTTAATATACAAAAAACATATGTTACTAAGAAAAGGATCGATTACGACAATATTAGCTTAAATGATCAGTATAGGTAGACAAATGATTTTTCTGAAATCTCTTGATGGAAGTTCATTAAAACTAACTAACTAACCAACCATCACGCCGTCTCCCCGAAGGGGTAGGCAGAAAGAATGGACTGCCTTACTTTTCTTTCCTGACATATTTCTCTCGATTCCTCAACATTCATACATCGTGTCACGCACGCGCGTCGATTTCTCTGACTCCTCACATGGCCGACATTCAATATTTGATTTATTTGATCGTGCCACGTTTTCCTCGGTCTTCCTCTATTTCGGGTTCCATTTACATCATTAACATATAATTTTTTTACCATTCTTTCTTCATTCATTCTTTCCATATGTCCAAACCATCTTAATGATCCTTTCATTATTTTGTTCATGACACCATCATTCGCACCGCATTCACTTCTTATATTTTCATTCGACACTCTATCATACACAGAGTATCCACACATTCGTCTAAAAGATCTCATTTCTACTGCATTTATTCTACTTTCATCCTTCTTTTGCCAGTTCCATGCTTCGCTTCCATACATAAGGGTCGGTAGAAGAACACCATTGTGCACTGCCAAGTTCCTTAAATAATTATTAAATAAATCGATGTTTTTTTACTACTTCCAATTTGTCTTTATTTCGAAAGAGACCGGTTTCGCCAGGCTCGCTTGCATCGACAGACTGGTGACACTATTGCAAACCGAGTCCTTTATATACATACAGATCAGGGATGTTAGAAACGTAAGAGGAAGAGGAATAACCACAAGAACCAAGAACTGAACCTCTGTCAGAACATCCAAGTCCAGGTCAAATCATTAACATCTTAAATTAATGTAGATATATTTTTTTTTACGTTTTTTATATCTTCTTCTCCAAGCGCCGTCTCTTCTGCGAAGGTTGGCAATCATCAGGACTATTTCCACCTTGTTGACTGCGGCCCTGAACAGCGATGTGGTGCTACTTTTGAACCATTGTCTTAAATTTTGCATCCAAGACATTCTTCTCCGAGCTGGTCCTCTTCTTTCTGGTATTTTTCCCCTGAATCATCAGTTGTAGGAGTTGGTATTCTTCTCCTCTCATCACGTGACCAGAGTATTGCACTATTTTTTTTATATGCAATGTGTTATTGGTCTTCGAAGAATGGATTCAGATGTTTTCAAATGAATTAATTAATATTGTATGCATCCTGAAACCGCACCACTAGAACAATTCAACAGAGTGGTACACTTCGTGGCAGAGTGGTAAGAGCTCTGACTTCCATACCGAAGGTCCCGGGTTCGATTCCCGGCGATGGCAGTGTGATTTTCACACTGCCTTTGGTCTGGTGTAGAATTCACGTGACAATAAAATGGCGATTGATTGGCTACCTATCACATTTCACTAGAATCAATATAATAGCTAAAAAAATAAATTTTATACAGTAATCGCTTAAAAAAAAAAATATTCTGATTTAGTTATTATTGTTCAGAAGCATATGATTTACAATAAAAACATACAATATAACAAGAAAACTTGCATTTCTTGTACAATTAATTATCCGCTTTTTTGCTGCGTATTGTATTTACATACTCGGCTTCAATACCGATAGTTTTCCGATGTCCGCGGAAGTCCACACTACAAGAGCATACGAGACATCTGGTTCCGAATCCACGCTCCCCAGCCATTGGAAATATTTATAGAAAACAATTTATTCACAACACCTGAACATTCAGCCCGCGGTGAACGCGGTCTGGTAATTAATTAAACACCACTACACCGATGCAATCGAACATAAACGGTTTTACGCGCGTGTGTGTGCGAATTACTCATACCAATGTATTTTGACGATTTTTACATATCACGTTCTTTCCATTCGTTTATTTATAATTAGATTACTGATTATTCAATGAATGATTTAACGCCAGCTAACTTACATTCAGCAGATTAAACACGCTAACGTTATAAATTTTATTTTATAGTTTACTAGCTAATGCCCGGGATGCGTTCCAATGCCCCTTTCAATTATTTATTATTATTCATCCCCCGTCCCTCGTGTCCGACGAAGACTGTCCTTCACGGTTGTGGGTCCGCATGTGACTGATGAGCCCGATCCTGGACCCATATATTTTGGGGCATCTGGGGCAGGGGAAGGCGCCTGTAGTGGAGCCGTCACCGTCTCCCAGTGGTCTCTCCTTTCTCCTCCTCTCTGCGACGTCGTCTCTGCGCTGTGCTTCAGAGTCTTGTGTGCCTTTATGTACTGCTGTTCTCCACTTAGGTCTGTCCTCTGCAGTCTTTTCCCAGCAATCACAGTCGATGCCAGTCTTTTATAGGTTTCCTTTAAGGGAGTCCCTAAAGCGCTTCCTCTGGCCACCGTATGAGCGTTTTCCTTGGGTAAGCTGAGAGTACATAATCTTCCTTGGGAGTCTTGCCTCAGGCTTTCTACCGACGTGTCCAGCCCAGCGCAGTTGTTTTTGAATTTTTATTATTAATATATCTGCTCTAAAATATGTTAATTGAAACGCCAATATTGCCAACAACAACTGTACAAAGTTTCAACTCAATCGGATGAATGATACGCGAATGCATAGGGAACGAACACACAGATATTAATGTTTATACTCGTATATGAGATGTAATTTAAGGAACTAGTTATTCCAACAAATACTTTCTGTATTATGGGGTTTATCCCTTAATCGTTTTCAACAATGTTTTGGACGATTTCAATTCCTTAATAACCGTATTCTGCTCCTTTAACTTCTCTTCTCCGGTCTCAATCTAATGACTGGTCTGCAGCAAGGCGACGCATCTCCTCCGCTCGGTCCTCGGCAACTCTCTTCAACTCAACTAAGAGATCAGACTTTGACAGACGAAACATACCATTCACATAAAATAAAATATAAATTCTAGAAAACAGACGTTTTTATTCGTATTAATTATATATGGAGTTTTACCTCATTGTTCAAGAAACAATAAACAAGATAGATAGGTATAATTAAAACCTAGGTCGACCTTCGTGGCAGAGTGGTAAGAGCTCTGACTTCCATACCGAAGGTCCCGGGTTCGATTCCCGGCGATGGCAGTGTGATTGTCACATTGTCACACTGGTCTGGTGTAGAATTCTCGTGACAATAAAATAGTGATAGATTGGCTACCTATCACATGTCATATAATAGCTCAAATAAATTTATACAGTAATTGCGTCCGAACGACCTGTTGTATACAAGGAAAAAATAAATAAATAAAAAATGTAAACAAAAATTTTTTTAAATTGGCTTTATTCTATTGACACAACAAAAACGAGAACCTTAGTATATTATATGTCACATGTGCTAGTTAAAATTAGCCAGAATACCAGGGACATATCACTAACAAGAAGTCAATGGGTGAATAATATGTTTTGTGTTTTGAAAGGGATTTTTTAAACGGAAGTTTTTGTCTTAAAATTGATTAACCTTCGAATCGTGTCAAAATAAATGTTTATTTCCCAATGGTGGAAAAAACAGCGTTTGAATTCATTTAAAAAAATTGTCATTATGGAATTCCACAGTTAACCCCTTAAGTTTATGAATAAAATTGTATCTTTTATTCACTACGTATTGTTATGTCAGATAAGAAACGATAAGTGATGTTTGTATTGAAAAAAAATAAAACATTTTGATGTGGTGAATCATGGCTAAAGATGACAATACGTTATCGGTACTACCAATTGCATCATCATCGTAATAACTCGATCAGAACAACTGTGAAATAATATTATTTGTCATTGTTTTGTTATAATAAGACTTATCTTATTTCAAAATATTTTAATTCATATAAAAATCGTCATTAACCTCTCCGATAGTGAATTATTTTGAACTTAACAAAATAAAAAGAATTCAATGCCAAATCCTAGAATACGAAATTTCAAACTACTAAAAAAAAACATATAATGTTATTTAGAGGGAAAAATAAATGCTTTTTAATAAATAGTCTACCATTGGTCTATCAGAACAGATCATGTTTATTTAACACAATTGATTATACTCGTATACTTGGACTTGGATCTTCTGGCTTACAGAGGTTCAGCTCATGTGGCTATTCCTCTTACGTCTGATGGGAACATTGTTGGAAGGTGATTTGGTGGGTTGTTAGTTTATTCGGGGGCATGATTTGTGTGGCCCGGAGTGTTCCTCTGAAGGAGAATCGATTTTGGGCGCTTGTGGCGGCTGGAAGTGTTTGGGTCGTAATTAGAGAGGTCTTTTATTGTGGGGTTGGGATGTGAAGGGAGTCCTTTGTAAAAACGTTCGGCAAGTTTCAGAATGAATTCATCTATCATCGGGATTCCCGATTCTAGGTGCAGTTGTGTAATCCTGGTCCATGAAGGCGCACCAAGCGATAAACGGATAGCCTTATTTTGCAGGATTTGGAGTTTTTGTATGTGACTCGAAGCTGCATAGCCCCAGATTGGGGCTGCATAAGTGAAGATCGGCCTTATAACCGTTTTGTATATCAGGAGTTTATTGTCGATGCTTAGTTTACTGTTTCTAGCTAACATTGGGTAGAGGGCTGAGATTGCTTTTGACGCGGCTTTGACTTTATTTGTAATGTGTGGCCTCCATGTCAGCTTAGAATCCAAGGTAACCCCAAGGTATTTGATTGTTTTGGTCCAAGGAACGTCTTGGCCGAACATTTTTATGTTGGAAATGTTTGGAGGAATGTGTCTTTTACTGAAAAGGGTCGCTGCGCTTTTACTCGGATTGATGGTAATGCGCCAGTTTCTGCACCACACCTCTAGCACATCGGCCTGTTTTTGCACCCTGCGGGTCGCGAGAAGCGGCCTTTTAGCACTGGAGATGATGCCCGTATCGTCAGCGAATTGGGCAATGTGGGTGTTCTGATCTCGGGGAAGAGGGATATCACTGCAGTAGATGTTGAACAGAGTAGGAGCCATTACTGAACCTTGGGGAACTCCTGCTCTGATAGGGCGTACAAGGGATTTGGCCTTGTTGATTTTGACGCTGAAAAGGCGATCGGACAGAAAGCTGGCTATGAGTTGAATCATAGGCAGTGGGATGTTTGCTTTTCCCATTTTGTATAACAGGCCGGTGTGCCAGACGCGGTCGAATGCTTTACTGACATCTAGGGAAAAGAAAGTGGTGAATTTGTGCGTGTTAAAGTTTGTGGCAATAAGTTCAACTACACGAAGTAGTTGATGTTGTGTGGAGTGTTGGGCACGGAAACCGTGTTGAAAATCTGGAATGGTACTCTGTTCGTGAAGTGTTGTTTTGAGTCTTGATTGTATGAGTTTTTCCAACAATTTACCAGTGCAAGGAAGAAGACTAATTGGTCTATGATTTGAAGGAGCTGTTGGGTCCTTGCCTGGCTTGGGAAGAAGGATAACGTCTGCGATTTTGTAGGGTTTCGGGAAGTATCGGAGTCTAAGGGATGCGTTGAAGATCGCTGTCAGGGCACAGATGCCTTTGAGAGGGAGAGATTTGAGAATTTTGTTAGATATTGAGTCAGGACCTGGTGATTTGCGGGTATTAAGATATTTTATTTGTTGTTTCACCTCTTTAGGTGAGGTGAATGGGATCGGTGGGGATGAAGGAGTTTTGGCTAAGAGTTGTGAAACGTGAGATTCGATCGAGGCCACGAATAATGGATTGTCATGTTCGTTATTTGTCGTGAATTGGTCTTCTAGGCTCGATGCAAATGTTTCTGCCCTGTCGGCGTCGGAGTACACTAATCCATTTGGACCTTGTAACGGTGTGATTCTTGAGTGGGGTTTGCGAAGATTTTTGGATAATTTCCAGAAGGCTGTCTTGTCGTCATCGTTTAATGACTCTAGATAATCCATCCAGCGGTCATTGCGTAAGTCGGTGATGGCTTTTTTGACGTCAATGTTTAGTTTGTTGAGAAGTGTTTTATCCTGAGGTTGTCGATATTTTTGCCATCTTTTTCTAATGGTATTTTTGTGGCGTATTATCTGTTGGATATCGGCAGGTAGATTTGGTCTGTATATGTCGTTGTCTACAACTGTGGTTGCATTTTTTAGAGCAGTCTGTAGGATAAATGTCATTTCATTCGTGACCTGATCGAGAGATTCTGGGTCTGGAATTTTTGTTGGGATTTTGATCATTTCGTGGATGATTTCGGGAAGAGAATACCAATTAATTTTATTTCTGGTGGGGAAATGGGGGTCACGGTGGAATGGTTCATCAGAGATGTAGATAAGTATAGGAATATGATCAGAGGATAGTTCGTCTACTACCTGTAGGGTGAGAGGGAGGGTAAAGTTTTTAGTCATGACAATATCGATGACGTCCGGGGAATGTTTTGGATTTTTATTGAAAATTGTCGGAGTATCGGGAGCTGTGATGAATATGTCTGGTCGATTTTGGAAATAGTCGAAAAGATCTTTGCCTTTCTTATTATCTTTGAGACTGTGCCAGGCGCCATGTTTGGAATTTAGGTCTCCAGCTAGGACTGTGGGAATGTTTTCGAAGAAAATATCGTCCAGTTCTATTGGAGTGAATCGTCTACGAGGTGGAGAGTAGGCGGAAATGAATTTAAGGGGAATATACTCGTATATTAAGATAAATGATAATTACAATTTTTTTTTTTTTTTCTCATAAAATTTTCTTCCTTTTTTGCTTAATTGCACATAAATAGCATACTGACATTAATATGTTGACAAGCAACATGAAAGTGATGATTTTAATAGTTATTCTTTCTGCTATTCGGGACGGAAACAAATCCAACAAATCAAAGATCATCAAAATCGGTCCAGCCGTTCTTGAGTTATAAATGGTGTATCTTTCACGACTTTGTTTTATATATATAGATATTTATTATTTTGATATGAAATGTATTTTCAAATGTAAATAATGATAGGAATATTTGGTTCTTATAATATAATTTCAGAAAATGACACATGAAAAATATATTATCCATAAAATAAAACAATGATTTTATAAACTGAACATGTTATTGTAATGCATAATTACCAATCAACCACCTGTGGACAACCGCCAATGAAAAGATTATAGAACATTTTTATTGTATTTTGAATGTTGCGATAAGAATCAGGTAGGTATCACGGAATTGTACATGTGTGAACCGTCCATTAGGTGATAAGTGATAACAGTGTGCATGCATCTTTACTCCGCCTTATCTCGTATCATTTAGTCATGACCTTTCTTGAATATCAGGTCGTTGACTTTTTCACACACGTACTCTGAATAAATAGATATTTTTAAATTAATTAATAAGTATACAACGGCGCGAATAGAATCATTCCATCTAACATGTGGTATTTTTAAACGACATTTTTGAACATTAATGTTTGTGTCCTCGACCATTTTCGGCATCTGATGGGAGATGGCAGCGAGCTTCCGAAACCGGTCGAAAACACGAACATTGGTGGATTTTCTCTAAATTTACATTTAAAATTTTTTTTTTCAAATTCAAAAATTGAAAATTCAATTTATCCAAAAAAAAATTAACATTATAGAATAATATCAATTCCAAATCGTTTATAATCACAATATACAAAATAATAACAGTTTTTTAAAAAAAGAAATACAAACAATATAATAAGAAAATAAACAGAAGACAATTACAATAGAAAAAATATTCGAGAATAATTTAGTAAAAATAAACATTGTTGTACAATAAGAAGAGAAGCAAATAGCAATTTAATACATAAGAGATAGATGCTTTTTGAGGGTAGTCTCACTATCGTGAAAAATTTTCACATCCGAATAGATGCGGTTTAATAGGATTATTGCCCTGCCCACGGGCATTGCCTTAGATAAATTGATTCTACACAGTGACAGGTGAAATAATCTATGTTGCCTTTGTCGCAAATAATTTTCGGGGACAAACAAAGTCAAGTCATTCAAAATATCAGGGTTATATATTCGACCACGAATCAGTTGAAAAAATGAACACCCAGGTGGATAGTTCGTCTAATTTCCAATGATTGGTAGTCCAGCATACCCAGCAAGAAATTAGTTGGGTATAGCCAGGGGTAGTAGGCGTTTTCTTTGAGGTACAGAGAGCGTAAGAACTTTTTCTGTACCTTCTATTCGTTATTTCCAATCAACTTCTACCATGAAATTTCAAATAACAAAATTAAGCTACAATTGTGATTAATCACTAAAATATATTATATGTTTACCCAATAATTTCCAAGTATTCCTCACAGGTGCGCTTCCACGCTACGTGCCACAGGCAGTGGCGGTACTTCCATACAAGCCGAAAAGCCGGCCTTGCCTTAAAAAATCTATAATAAAACAATGTTTTTTGCGCGTTTGAGCCGTCTACGAATAAAATAATATTTTGAATTTTCGTGCGAGTTAAAAGGATTTAATTCGTTGCGTTGCAAATGACTCCGCTAACATGCGGAGAAATGACCCACGTGTATGTTTTGTTCCACTCATACGCGCCGTATTTCACTCATACGCACCGTAGGTGAGATGCCCACGAAATCGCCTACGTCCACATGTTTTGTTTCATATTTTCGATGGACTTCATATTGGGCTTGCAAAATGTATTAGGGTCTTTGTCTCACTTATGTATTTTTGTCTTGTAACCATATAGCCACGAAGATTCCGGGTTCGATTCCCGGCGAGGGCAGTGTGATTGTCACACTGTCTTTGGTCTGGTGTAGAATTCACGTGACAATAAAATGGCGATAGATTAGCTACCTATCACATGTCACGAGAATCACTATGATAGCTATAATACCCTTTACATCGATTTAGCTCATGCTGTCATGATGTAATGAGCGATTCAACAAAATAATAATAATATATACCAGAAGATATCTAAATATTTTGTATGGATTTGAAGCTGGGCTTTATCACTCTGAAGTATGTTACTATTCGATGTGTCGCGAACTTCATTTCTATTGTTAGAATGTTATCTGTAATTTACGTTTTGTGCAGAAATGTTATGAAAAGAAAGATTATGTAATTTCTCTACTAACATTTATTTATAATTCGTGTTTCGGTGTTAACAAATTTATTATAATTGCCTATTGACAGCTTATTTATTATTTATTATATTTCTTCTTGTATTTGTAAATACATCATTATATTATACAATTTTTTTTTTAACACAGTAAAATATTTTTTGTATAGATTTAAAATCCGCCTAAAATGCATTATAAAATCAATTAATTTCCGAAAATAATTTAGAAAGATAAAACTCTTTTAATCCGGAAAAATACATTATCGTGACCCTCTACTAATATTATAACACAAAAAAGTCTAACGGGCTTGCCTTACCGGTTGACCCTAGGCACGCCACTGGCCACAGGTAAACATATTGATGAGAGCGTACGTGAACACATACATCTATTTATTTATTTTACCTTCATTTATGTACTCAATATTAAAACGTGATTACCTCTCGAGTGTTCTAGATTAATTATCCGTGCATAAATTAATATTTTATATTGTTTTTTTTATGCATATCCGGTGCCTTTGTTTAAATATACCGGTGAAAATATGATTATTCTGATTTTATAATTAATCCGTATGTTTTCTAGAATTTTATTATATTTTATGGGAATGGCAAGTTTCTTTTTACTATGGCATTATTAAATGACATCTAACCAAAGTATAACTTCCTTCCTTGTAATGGAATCTAAGTAACTAACCATCACGCCGTCTCCCCGAAGGGGTAGGCAGAAATAATGGACTGCCGCACTTTTCTTTCCTGACATATTTCTCGCGTTCCTCAACATTCATACATCGTGTCATGCACCCGCGTCGATTTCTCTGACTCCTCACATGGCCGACATTCAATATTTGATTAATTTGATCGTGCCACGTTTTCCTCGGTCTTCCTCTATTTCGGGTTCCATTTACATCATTAACATATATTTTTTTTACCATTCTTTCTTCATTCATTCTTTCCATATGTCCAAAACCATCTTAATGATCCTTTCATTATTTTGTTCATGACACCATCATTCGCACCGCATTCACTTCTTATATTTTCATTCGACACTCTATCATACACAGAATATTCACACATTCGTCTAAGAGATCTCATTTCTACTGCATTTATTCTACTTTCATCCTTCCTTTGCCAGTTCCATGCTTCGCTTCCATACATAAGGGTCGGTAGAAGAACACCATTGTACACTGCCATTCTAACTTTTTTGGATAGGTTTTTGTTTGCGATGACAACTTTAAGTGCACCATTCACTTAATGGAATCTTTCAGTTCCACTTTTCATCCACTTCCCGAACTGCCGAAATATGTGAATTCATACATACAATAACAAAAATTTAACAATATTAAAGTTTAATTTGCTTTATTTTTCCATGATAAGCGTTTTTTTTTTGTCTTTTTTGGACTATATTTTTTTTACCTGCCCACGCCCTCACTGTGCCATCTCAACGCCCCCTAATTTTCTCTGGGTCTTCTACTGCCCCCCTAAAAGTCTCAAACGCCCACTAGGGGGCGTTATCGCCCACTTTGAAAACCTAGGCTCTAGAGAGCAAAGGAGGAACTCGCCGAAAATTCGAACATCGATGTTCATATTCCGCAGACGTCTTCATTCGTATTCATGATTTAATATGGAGTTTTACATAATTGTTCAAGAAACAATAAATTTGTGTTTACTCGTATAGATTGACAAACATATGATGGCGCAAAACGAGGGCGCCGTAATGCAATTTAGGGTTGCCAGATCGAAATTTTTTCCCGAATATTTGAAGGAAATTCCGAATGGTCATGCGGAATATTTTTATTGAGATGAAATAAATATGGCACAAAAACGATTTATGTAATAATTTAGAAATTATTTTAATCGAACATTTTCATAGTGGCCGTCAAAATATACAAATACTTGAATTATTTTTTTTCAACATAATTTTAGATAAGTGTGATCCATCAATGAACTCCGATTTAATAATTTTCCTCGTCTGAAGAGTTTGATGATTCGGTGTCCCTATCAATTGAAAAAAGTAATTCCTCGTTTTCATCTAGTTTATTATATTATTGTTTTCTCGTTTATTATATTATTGTTTTATCTTTTCCTCTTCTTTCCGGGTGTGCTAATTTTTGTTGAAGGACTCGCGGCTCCATTTCCCTCGGTAACAATTCTCTGGACCGAATGTTCAGATACACCTATATAATCAATACAAAATATACAATAAATATTTTTATTATTATTACACTAATCGTAAATCAGTTATTTAATCTCTACGCATGACCACACTTATCTGTCATTTTACCAACACGCGCGTTGACCCTTAATGGCGCAAATACTCAATGTTCTTCTCACAAAAGGGCTTTTACTTTTAGAGTAGTCTCTCTTATACTACTTTTTATAACTTTGGCCATTGTTTATCTCAAATTACTAAAAAAAACTAAAATCACGGCGACAATGCAAACAAAAACTCAAATCTGTCACTTTGACATATTGCGTTTAGTTCACATTTGCACCACCGCCAATTTGCGTTTGTGGCTCTATAGTTACAGAAAGGAATCCAGTGTTTGAAAGAGATGCTATAAGTATCATATTATACAAAAGCATTTTATTCTAAACTTCTCATAGATGTCGCTAATGTACATTTGTTGTCGAGTTCTGTTTTGCCAATATTCAAATAATTAATTTGGTAATAAGAATGCGAATTTTGCCGCTGAAACGTGTCCTGATTTTTTTTTAAACTTTAGGAAGTGATTTCTCTCAAAAGACTTACTATGAGATGTCAAACCAGCCATTATGCTGTCTCCCTAAGGGGTGGGTAGAAAGAATATACCGCTGAACTGTTATTTCCTGGCATACTTCTATCGACTCCTCTACATTCATACATCGTATCATGTACGCACGTCAATTTCTCCGACTCCTTGCGTGGCCGTCATTAAATATTTGGTTGATTTGATCGTGCGACGTTTTCTTCGGTCTATCTCTATTTCTCGTTTCATTCACATCGTTAACGCAATTTTTCTATGCTTTAGATTACTCAGGGGATATTTCGAGAACTCGGCCGTGCTGGAGGGTGTTCGGCTTTTTGCTCCTGATAGATATCTCCGACAGCGACAGCATAGATTGTTTTACCTACCAGCCGCCAGATCCAAATTGCCTCTGGTGACACCGGTGGGAAGAGCAATTAATCTGCTGAACGCGGTCTCCTCGGAGATCGACGTCTTTCATATTAGTGAAAGTACGTTCAGAAGGCCGCAAATACTCTTAATTCTGGAGAGTATCCTGTCTTCCTAATGTCGAACCATCTCTCATGCGTTTCTGGTAGTATACTATACACAATATATTATTTTACCTGTTCTCAATATATACCTTAAAAAATAATTGTGTAATGTCTATTGATGAAATATACTGATTTGATTTGATTTGATTATTTCCATGCATCCAAGTCATCTAAATCAGTGGTTCCTAGTTCCACGCTTCACTTCCATACATAAGGGTCGGTACAAGAACACCATTGTGCATTACCGTAATGATTTTTTTTTAACTCTCTGGATTATTCAATTAATATATTAATAGCATTACATGAGTATATTCGTTCAAATGACATCATACGTCAATCCTAACTACTCGTAGGTATATGTAACGTTTTCTCGCATCGAATAAGCGATGGTGTGTATACGAATATTGACTTTTTGCGGTTTGGATTATACTTCTGTTTATGCCTCTTGAAAATTCTTCGCCTCGTCACCATTGTGTTGTGTATATTGTAGGTATGTAAGTGTTCCATGCATGTGTCAAATAAATAAAAATTATTTCGCTGTCGACATAAGCGGGGCACAGGCAGGCACCCGATTTTAAATGAAAGCGCTGCGGGAATGTTAAAAGGATTATCGACAGGAAAGCGCATTTCATTTTCTTAATAAATTTCTAAATTTCGTAGTGGTCCTTATTTAATAGTATGGAAATTCGGGTAATGGAAAGCATTTAAATTTTTTCGTGCCAAAGATCGAAATGATATTTCGTGAAGATTATTTCATTAATAAAAACTGTAAAAAATATGTTAGTTAAAATCTATATTTAGTTAAAATCTACTAACTTTTGTGTCTTCTACCAGTTTCGGCAGGTCGCTGCCATCTTCTGTTCAAACCGGTCGAAGACACAAACATTACTGGATTTTTAATAAATATACATTATAAAAGATCTTTTACATTATTTAAAAAAAAAAAAATATATATATATATATATATATATATATATATATATATATATATATATATATATATATATATATATATATATATATATATATATATATATATATATATATATATATATATATATATATATATATATATATATATATATATATATATATATATATATATATATATATATATATATATATATATATATATATATATATATATATATATATATATATATATATATATATATATATATATATATATATATATATATATATATATATATATATATATATATATATATATATATATATATATATATATATATTTAAAATGAACTTCTACCACGAAATTGATTTTTTAAAGATTATTTTCATTGTATAAATTATGTAAACATTTGTTTTTTGTTCTTGAAAAGACATTCATTCTTTAAAAAATAATTGTTTTGTTACCCTGATGAAGCTTCGTTGTTGCGAAACCAGTTAAAATGGTGTTAAAACAAAATATTTTGGTGTTACATGTACTCGTATTTATAAAAAATATCACATCTCAGTTTGAGTGTTAAAAGCTATTTTTGTTATTGTCGGGATACTTATAAAACAATAATAAATACAATTCAGAGATTATCAGATAAAGAAATACGTCACTTTTTAGTTGACTCGTTCCCAGACGCCATTTTAAAAATGGCGCCTCTTAGCAGTAGGCATAATATCAAATTATATGTTTAAAAAACGGATCGGCGATGCAACACGCTACGCGAATGGATACTCAGCAATTTTCGTCCTTACTTATTAGCACATAATGATCTTTATTCTGTGCGCCATCAGTCATGAGTCGTTTTATTTTCGCGAGACGCGACAGTGCGTATAGACGCTTGAACTAGTGTTCCGCCGGCGACAGTTTCCCGCGCATTTGAA
This sequence comes from Lepidostoma basale, assembly GCA_022606425.2. Lineage (NCBI taxonomy): Eukaryota > Metazoa > Arthropoda > Insecta > Trichoptera > Lepidostomatidae > Lepidostoma > Lepidostoma basale. The sequence goes on from JAHDVF020000682.1 coordinate 128,317, forward strand.
AACAATGGCGTTTGTTCTTTTTGATTTAAACGATACGTACTAATTTAGGTTGGCAATATTTTTTATGTTTTTTTTTTCGTTACATGCGAAGGTTTCGTAATGCAAGCCGCCGCAAATACTGGAATTTAATTTAATGTTTTCAGGAATTCCAGTCTGGTTTATTTTTTTACACAATATATCAAATCGCTCGGGGCTATGCAGCTTCGAGTCACATACTAAAACTCCAAATCCTACAAAATAAGGCTATCCGTTTATCGCTTGGTGCGCCTTCATGGACCAGGATCACACAACTGCACCTAGAATCGAGAATCCCGATGATAGATGAATTCATTCTGAAACTTGCCAAACGTTTTTACAAAGGACTCCCTTTACATCCTAACCCCACAATAAAAGACCTCTCAATTTACGACCCAAACACCTACAGCTTCATCCAAAATCGATCCTCCTTCAGAGGAACACTCCGGGCCACACAAATCATACCCCGCATAAACCATCAACCCACCAAATCACCTTCCAACAATGTTCCCATCAGACATAAGAGAAATAGCCACATGAGCTGAACCTCTGTTTTATGTTTTTAATGGGTCTTGCCACTTTGCCACCAATTTTATGATTTATCCTTCGGGTGAGGATTTTAGGGATGGAATAACTTCCAACACGATTGAATTTTTATATATAGAACTTTATTTTAAGACGATAAACAATAAGAAATTACATAGGTAAAGAAGAGTTGTAATTGTATCTGGACGTGTTACTTTTAAGGAAATGCAATTGTATCTGGTTTAATCCTAGATGCGGTTCGGCTTAAATAGTGTGCATCTCTTTGTTCGATGACACATGTAGGTACCTGTAGGAACAGATCAATAACCTCGCATTCGAGCCCTTATATTAATAATATAAACAAACTAGTCGGACGAAGACGTGGGAACAGATCAATTAATATATCCCTGAATCCCCAAATGTTTACTTAGGTAATATAAACAAATATAGAGACGTAGGAAAGTGATTTGTGGTAACGGGTAGTTAGGTACATAACATCTGTAAGCCAGAAGATCCAAGTCTAAGTCTACAAGAGTGCGATTACAACTATCCAATATAAACATAAATATATATATTTTTTTTCAATTACTGTTTGATTTTAATCAGCATACTTTAGATTATCCGAGATGGTCGAGAAATATATGGTAAAATTTTAATATGAATCTAGGTCGTGAATTTTATACTGCAGTTGGCGCTTTCATCACAGTAATCGGCATAACAACTAACCATAACGCCATCTCTCCGTAGCGGTAGACAGAAATGATGGACCCCCACACTGTTCTTTCCTGACATACGCCCTCGTTTCCTCCTCATTCGTAAATTTGTGCCATGCACGCACATCGATTTGTCTGACTCCTCACGTGGCGTTCATTTGAAATTTGGTTGATTTGATTGTGCGATGTTTTCCTTGTTCTACCTCTATTTCTCGATTCATTCACATCATTAATGCAAATTTTCTAGCCTATTCCTTATTCACGAATTTTATTATTTTATTCATTACACTTCTATTCAGACTAAATTCACTTATATTTACATTTGAAGACTACAGGGGAAAAACAAGGAATGTCAGTTAAAATTCAAAATAAATGTAATAATGCCATCTAGCGGCATTTGTACGTATCTATCCACAGTAAAATTTTAATATAAAAAAATCATGTGTGTCATCGACTACGGCCAGATAATCGATTGCTGATTGCTAAGAAATATATAGACTTTGATTAGCTTTATTCTCAATTTATTCAAATTAACCTTCTACTGACATTCCTTGTTTTTCCCCTTTAGTCTTCATTTGTTACTCCAGATTCACACATTCGTCTAAGGAGCTTATTTCAACCAAATGTTTTGAGTGAGACAGGGCAAGCAAAGAGTCAATTTTATACTGTGTACTGTGTGAATGATAACATAATATGTACATAACTCTTTCCGACAAAAAATCGTTTCAGATTTTATAGCTCTCAGGTACAGATTTTATTTATTTATTTTATATTGTGAGCTTGCTCCCTTCGACAGCAAATTATGTAAATTTTCGGCTTCTCGTATCAACTGTCGAAAAAAACAGTATTCGCATATTGTAAAACTCTTATCCAATATATTTCATGTCTCTCTGAACTTTGCACAGGCTTATTCTAATATTGCTGGCCATCCATATGCATGAATCATCATTGAAAAGTAATTGAACTTGTCTAAACTATGCATCTCGATTTGATATAAAGAAGGAAATTTGAGAGTTTTATTGAAGCGTCCACTCTGCTTACACCCTCAGCGATACAAAGCGATGGCTAGTTTGACAATTATATTTTAAAATAAAAAATTAAACACAGTTTGCGGAAACAAAACAAAAGTTTTGGATGATGGACAAAAATGTGAATTCACAACGTAAGATGATGGCAGATCTTCTTCTTTTTGTCTTGTCACACCTCCGTGGTGCATAGGGCCTCAAGGAACCTTCTCTACCCGACTCTATCGCATGCCTGATGCCTAATATAATCCCTAGTGAGGCCTGCTGCTTTAACCTCGTCCTACAGGGCTCTTCTCCAGGTGGCTCTAGGTGTGCCTCGCTTCCTCTTTCCCCATAGGGGACCAGTCTAGTGCGCCCTGAGCGATGCAGGCTGAGTTCCGTCTCAGTGTGTGACCGATCCACTGCCATTTGCGTCTAGCGACTTGTTCTCTAATTGGCTTTTCGCCTCCATGGTCCAGAGAACGGCTTTGACACTGTTTGGGGCCAATAGATCTTGAATATTGACCGAAGGCACCTATTTATAAACACCTGGAGCTAAACACAATAACGTAGGCGGTAGATTTCCAAGTCTCACATGCGTACAGCAGTACGTTTTTAACGCTACTGATGAATATTTGGCGCTTGAGCTTTCTCGAAATAATACTGGAACGCCATACAGGGCGATGCATAGCGAAAGCTCCCCTTGCCTTGTTGAGTCTGCTGGCTACATCTTCCCGAGCCTGCTAACATACCACCAAGGTAGCAAAAGCTGGTCATGGTCACAAGGGGGACACCGTGGAGCAAGATTGGGGTGGAGTCATTTGTGGACACTCATAGGTCTACTATCTTGGACATGTTAATATTGAGACCTACTTTTGCCGCTTCCTCGTGAAGTCTACACAGCTTCCGCTCTGCATCCACCCGGTTTATCGAAAGCAAACAGAGGTCATCAGTATAATCCAGATCCTCCAATGAAAGAACGGCGCAACACATCCTCCAGCACCACTATGAAGAGTTGGGGTGATAGTAGACATCCTTGTCGCACTCCCGCACTCAATTTGATGGCCTCAGAAAGTTTTCCCTGGTGCACTACACAACAGATGGCAAATACATAGAAGATATTCAGGTTTAAAAAAATATGCTACTCGTAATGTTTTAGTATATGATATGTTAAAACAACAAACTTTTAATTACTAATATTAAAGATTCAAATTAATCTTGTTAGATAACATAATTTCCCATCTTCTTCTTTTTCCTCGTGTCAATGGTAGGCTAACCATCTAACTAACCGTGAAGCTATCTCCCAAAGGGGTAGGAAGAAAGAATGGACTGCCTCTCTGTTCTTTCCTAACATATTTGTCTTGCTTCGTCAGCATTCACTTACATTGATTTCTCCGACTCCTCGCGTAGGTGATATTTAATTATTATTTTTTTATATCATGCCACGCGTTGCCTCTCAATGGTAGGGATATTCTTATATATCATTGGCCCAGAAGTCCACAAGTCGGGCTACGCTTCTGGATTCACGAACCAAGTCCTCTTCGGTGCAAGTGACTTGGCAGCTCGGGTGCTGAGTTATGAGCAACATAGATTGGTCTGTGCCGCATATACGATGCACCTTGAAAAATCTCTCATCTTGCTTAGTTATCCCAAGATCTGCCTACTTGTGTATGCAATTGGTATAGAGTTTTCTCCATCGAAGCTCTTGTCTGGCTGGTAAAGCTTCCATCATTTCCATCCAATTGAAGCACCTATAGTTTTTCTTCCATTCGTCTAATATGTCCACTTCAGAAGCCCACTGCGGTCTCGGGACTGCACATTCGTAGTTGTTAGGTGTCATTCAATAGTTTCCCCTTTCTGCGCTGATGGAAAAACCTCTCAACTTTAGGACCCTCCAATATGTGCATAATATGTCATTATTCCGAGGAAGTATCCTTATCATTCCAAGAATCGATCCCACGCCACTTTGATCGAGAACCGAGAACCCTTTCCCTTAGATAACCTCCCAAATATTTTTAAAAGTTGATGTTTGTTACTACCGACCACTTATATCTCTGACCGGTTTTGATACCATCCATATCTTTGTCAGAGCGGAAACCGTTGTAAAATTATTCGTAAAAGTGGGCAGTGTAGATTTGTTGCTAATATTTCTAAATTAAACTTAATTTAAATTATGGAAAAACAAATTTTTGGTTATTAAATTTGTCTTGTTAATCATTACTGGATGATAAATCTTACTATAGGAGTCTCCATAACTTATGACACATTCTAAAAGATTGTGATGTAACCGTATACTATATGTATATCTACATATACAAATAATAAATGGAACACAGTTAGAATTATTTCTTCTGAGAAACAAAATATGTAATTTTGTAACCATAGCAAGAAATATGATCTCAAATACAATAATGTTCCTTTGTTCACACTAATCTCACATTCAGTTCTATACCTATTTTATGAACATCTGCACTCTTCATTTTCAACATGCCCCAGTAGTATTTCCAACATCTTAACTTCAGTATTATTCACTTCTTCATTAGAGCAAGCTCGGCTGTTTATGTTCCACGTTTGTTTTTGTGTATAACGAATTTAACATTCCGATGTGTTATTCAAAAATGAATATTTTAGTCAAGTGTTTTATCAATAATTGTGTGTTTGTGTTATATGATTCAATTTGTGAAGTTTTGCTTTCTAAACTTCCAGTTTTCATAGGAAAGAATGGTTACTTGTATTTCCCTCGTGTCTTTTGTAAGTTATTATCAGAGCTTTTAATATTTGATATTTCTTCTTCAGCCTGTTTTGACCGTCCACTCGTGGACGTAGGCCTCCTCTCGTATTTTCCACTCCCTTCTATCCTGAACGATCTGCATCCGGGCAGTTTCTGCATTCTTACTGATATCGCCACGCCAACACAACTGTGGGCATCCAACTCCACGCTTTACCATCCTCGGGCACCAGCACAACAATCGCCATTTACACTTTTCATCACGAGCAAGGTGTCCCACCCAACGCCACTTAAGGGTTGTGGCCAACTTGATGACGTCAAGAGACATTTTGTTCGTTGTATTTAATACAATAATCAATTAATCTTAAGAAAACAAGATTTTCTTCAGTTTTGTCGGACGTCATCAGCGCTGGAATGACGCTGGGCAGGCCATATCGCTCGCACCTCTGACGATAGATGGACAAAACGCCTTCTTTGTGGTCCATAGGCTATCTTTATATATTCCAGCATTTGCCTTATAGCTGAACAAACCATGGAAAACCTCAGCTGGAACATTTGATGTATCTCTATGGGGATAATTAAAAGCCTTTTGAAAAATGTTTATAATGTAAGAATAATTATACACACTTAATGTATAATAATTTAATACTATAGGGAGAATGAAGTTCACTTTGTTTACACACATTTTATTTATATAGTGTCCTCATATTTTTGATGATTCTGATAGCCATCCCCTGGAAAGTCAGTTGTAAAATTTCATTTCTGAGTATCGCCTGAAAGTTGTCATCGGGGACTCTACTCTTCTGGGTTTTCTTGTCCAGATTCCATCTATCATTGACGAACATAGGGCAATGCAGAAGAACATACTTGATAGTTTTCTTGGATGCATTGTCACATTGGTAAACATTCCGATTTTAATTTGGAATCTACAGAGAGAGCAGTTTTATGTGTGGCAGTTCAGCACTAATAGCGTGTATTTTATTTCCAGTGATACAATAGCACAGAACAATGACAGAGAGCCGCGAGACTCCGGCGATAGGAGCGGAGGGAGGTGGTGGGGGCGCCGTGGGGCCGCTTGAGGTGGCCGGGGCGGGGGCCGGAGAAATGAGGAACGGCAGCGAGCCCGCGCACCACGCCCGCCGTCCCATGAACGCCTTCCTCATATTCTGCAAGAGGCACCGCAGCGTGGTCCGAGACAAGTACCCCAATCTCGAAAACAGGTGTCTACCATTATTGTGTTTCTTCTTCTTCTTTTTGTCCTGTCACACCTCAGTGGTGCATAGGGCCTCAAGGAACCTTCTCCACCCGGCTCTATCGCATGCCTGATGCCTAACATCATCCCAAGTGAAGCCTGCTGCTTTAACCTCGTCCTGCAGGGCTCTTCTCCAAGTGGCTCTAGGTCTGCCTCGCTTTCTCTTTCCCCCCATAGGGGACCAGTCTAGTGCACCCTGAGCGATGCAGGCTGGATTCCGTCTCAGAGTGTGACCGATCCACTGCCACTGCCATTATTGTGTTTACAACTAGTTTATCCAAAAATATCGCTGTTTGAATGTGGTCCTTCTTCTTCTTTTTGTCCTGTCACACCGCCGTGGTGCATAAGGCCTCAAGGAACCTTCTCCACCCGACTCTATCGCATGCCTGATGCCTAACATCATCCCAAGTGAGGCCTGCTGCTTTAACCTCGTCCTCCAGGGCTCTTCTCCAAGTGGCTGTAGGTCTGCCTCGCTTCCTTTTTCCCCCCATAGGGGACCAGTCTAGTGCGCCCTGAGCGATGCAGGCTCAGAGTGTGACCGATCCACTGCCATTTGCGTCTAGCGACTTGTTCTCTAATTGGCTTTTCGCCTGCTATGGTCCAGAGAACGGTATTTGACATGATTTGGGGCCAATAGATCTTGAATATTGAGCGAAGGCACCTATTCATAAATACCTGGAGTTTTCCAATAACGTCCGCAGTAGATTTCCAGGTGTGACACCTATATATAAATACCTGGAGTTTTCCAATAACGTCCGCGGTAGATGTCCAAATGTGGTCCTTAAGAAGTACATAATTAAAAATGTCTCACAAGTGTCCACGTATTTAAACATCCATTGTTCTATTTTAGGTCAATTACAAAAATTCTAGGGGAATGGTGGGCTAACTTGGAGAAAGAAGAAAAAGCATGTTATACTGGTCTTGCGAAACAGGTAACATTTGTTTTTATTTTTATTAAATAAATTTTATTTAGAGTTTTTTTTTTCTTGTTTAGCTTTGAATTATTACCTGAAACGCAGATAAAAAAATTTATTTATTTTATTTATCATTTTTTTCAGTACAAAGACGCCTTCTTAACTGCCCATCCAAATTTTAAGTGGTACAAGCTCCCTGCGCCCCCCCTGCGCTCCTTTGGCCCCCGCCCCGCCAGCCTAGGGGGCCCCGCCTCTGAGCACGACCTGTACATGCACCCCGACCCGCTGGAAATAAAGGTCGAACAGACCAACAACAATCACCTCACCAAGGTCAACTACAATGCCCATCCTTCCACCTCCACTTCTAAAGAGATCGATGGGAAGAAGCAAATCTTTACACCTGGTAAGCTCGCCGACGAAGCGCAGATGGGCGGACTCAGCAGTTTAATCATTTCCGTTAAGGAACCCGAGGAAGATTACGGAAGTGAGAGAATTTACATTTCACAATCTCCTACCACCGGGATTCCAATTCCCTTTTTGGAATCCCCAAAATTCAAACTGTCTACGTCCTGCTCTACCCCGAACCCTCCGAAGAAACGACAGTTTTCCGAAACAGACGACGGTCGAAACAATTTTTACAAAAGTGAAGAAGTATCCCCACCAAGTGCGAGCCTACCTAGCGCCGATGATCCGAAAGCACAAAAGCTGCAAGATGCGCTTTCTGAAACTTCTCGCTACTTAGAGCTTTCTTTCGATGCCTCAAATGAGCTTGAAAATATCTCTGACAAAGCGTCCATAAATCACCCTAATGGTTCCAAGAATACCCCCCATCTCTATGGTTCGGTAGGTTCGGATTTCGATTCTTCAAACAAGAACATTGATTTTTTGACCTACAAAAATAATTCGAGCGATTCATCGGACGAATCTCAAGACAAGGATTGCAATCCCTCGGAAGATTTAAATGTGTTCGAAAAGAAAAGTGCCTGGAATAGTTTAATCGATCAATCCCATTTGCAATCCAGAGCGTCAGTGAGAGCTTGCAAAGGTAAACGCTACCAAGAATTCATGGCCTACGGAGGCCTTATCGTGAACAAGCGACAGAAGAAGGAGCACGCCGAGAGGAAGCCTTCTCCCCTAGACGGACAGCCCAAACTCTCCTACGGAGTGAGCGGCCCCGCCTGCAACTGGAAGATATACGAGCCCTTCCCTAAGCAGTCCCCCGGCGGAGCTACGGAAGGAAACGATGAGTCTGATTTAGCTTACTGCGAACGAATGGATCTAACTGAAAGTGCCTACAAATGTAAATCTGAAACAGACGACACCGGACAGATGACGTACGCTTATGGTGAAAGCGTAATGGAGCCCGTAGACACGGCCGATGCTCAAGGGAACAAGATGTTCACGGCCGATGACTTTGATTTGGAAGCCAAAATAATGGCTCTTCCCTCGCTTAGTCTTGAAAAGTTTCAACAAAAAAAGAAAGAAAATAAGAAACGTAAAAAGAACTTATCTTCCAAACACAAAGATTCGAGGCCGCGTATTCCAAATACTGTCCAGCGTTACCCCGGGAACAGTGTCACCGCGGCATCCTGCAGTCATCCGCTCGGAGCCACCCAGCTGCCGGAGGCGTCGCAATTCAAGCGAACCGAGGAACGTGACCCGTCCTACATGTCCGTGGACGACCGATTATATTTGGCCGAGCAAAGGAAGTCCACCATTATCGGAAGCAAAAAGAGGAAACCGAGGAAGATTAGCATTACTAGATTAGATGTCAATTCAACGTGTAAAGATAAGATTGAAATAGCCAAAAACAATTGTACAAACGTTTTTAATCCCGATGTCACACCTACCTCAAGTAACCAGCTCCTCTCGGCCCCCGCGACCTCGGGAGACCTGTGTGCCCTCGCCACGCTCGCCGAGGTCGCCGCCAACACTTCCAAAATCAATGAAGAGACATGAAACCTACAAACATACATGTATTGCTCTTATAAGTGCACCTTTTAGTTAAGTTGATTACACTTTCAGTTAGTTATTCTACTACCCAAAAATATACTATTTTAAGAATGTTTCGTTGTCTGAGCCCCGAGATAATCAGTGCACTGCATTTCTACTGACCTGACAAAACTTACATATCTGATTAATTGTGGTCTAGAATCTTTTGTTCAACAAACGGATGCTCTCAAAAATGTTTGTCACATTATATTTAGGTATTATGAAAATGTTTGGCAACGTCGTTTTATAGAACCATCCGAAATTTGGGGACTAAATGTTTATATTTGTAAAAAAAAAAATTGTGAGCATATTACAACTCACATAAGTCATAAATAGTGTATATACATATTACTATATATTTATACATGTAAAAATATAGATATATGATTTTAATATCGTAAACTATCTATCTATTCATAGAATTTGTATGCGAGTTTTTGCAAACATTTTTAATATAATTTCATTTTATCGATAATTTTATAGGATTTTTCAATCTTATCTTGTTCTGGTCTCTGCAATATTTTTTTATGCAATCCACAAAATTGAGTGGATATTTCACTCTCCTTACATTCTTCTTCTTCTTCTCCGGCGTTACAACCCTTGGTGGGTCTTAGTCTCCTCCAAGAAACGTCTCCAACCCGTCCTATCTCTGGCCACCACCTCCCAGTCTTGCTGCTCCAGAACCCGTCAGTCTGCCACGGCACCATCCAACCATCGCAGTCTCGGCCTTTCGACGCTTCTTTGCCCAACTGGATTGTCATACAACACTCTTTTGTGGAGCTCCAGATCCTCCAACCGGTGCAAATGCCCTAGCTAGCACAGTCTGTTAATCTTTATAAACTTGACCACGCTGACGTCCTGGTATAGATCGTAGAGTTCTATGTTGTATCTCCTTCTCCACTTCTGACCATCCTTAATGGGGCCGAAGATTCTGCGGAGCACCTTCCTTTCTTTCATCACGTTTAGTCCAAGTCTCCGAGGCATATGTTAGAACTGGTCTAATCAGTGTTTTATACAATGTGGTCTTTGTCTTTCTGGACATAATTTGTTATAAAATATCTATTTCCAAAATTGATTATGTTTCCACTCCTAATATACGTTAATTTTGGCAGAGAATCATTTTATTTTGGATAATTCAAATATTCAATTAATTTCACACACGAGTAACAGAAGAATTTACTTAGATTTAATCATCATATTTATGGTTGGACTTTAAAATTATTTTAATAAGAAAATGAGTGTGATAATTGAACTATGTTTTGTCTTTGCACAAGCTATTTTATGAAATCTCATTTTAATTTTGCTTCTGTTTTTTTAAATGAGAACTGAGGTCAACATTTTCTCTTTCAAGTGTATATTTTTATTAATTATTTGTTCTTACTATTTATTTTGTGCAAAATATTGTTACAGTCTTATTTTTTTAAATCACTGACCAAGTTTAGTGTGAATGTGTAGATTTAAAAAATTATAAAAATATATTAGCTTCTAATGACCAAAAAAAAGTAAATATATAAATAACTCGCACCTAATATTTTTGTACTAATGCTACGAGTTGTATTTATTAATGATTTTAAAGTTTTGCATCTTGGAAAGTTTGCATTGCGTAACACCAGCTCTACACAGTGTCAGAACCATTTTATATCCAAAATATGTATTGTGATGACAATATTGGTACTAATATCATGTCCTCTCATACTTGATTTAAATCATAGAAGAAAAAAATACAATATTTATCTATTCATATTATATAGATTTTTATTTTAATATACAAACATTTCTTATAGTTCTCTTATTATAAATAAATAAAAAGATGTTTATATATAATATAAATACAGATTAATTATATCTATTGTGATCAAACAAAATATTTCTACAAAACCATTTTCAGTTTCTTCATCATTATGTAATGTGTATTAGTGAATAGACAATATAATGTTTATTTCAAAAAAAGAATGATAAACAATAAATTGTATCATAGAGTATTCTCTTTTCCTTTACAAATGTAAATTAATTGTAATGGAATAAATAATGTTTAGGAATTTTTATAGAATGCCTTTCCCAATTAAAATGATGCCTTGTATCTTATTATGAATAAGAAATACTTGCAAAAAATTATTCCACAGGGGCACTAACTCATCCATGCCAATATAATATATCTATTGATTATTTAATCACTTTAAAACTAAAATATCTTTATGTTGCCATTTCGCGGAGAATTGAATACTTCAAGAACAAAGTAAAATACACATTTTTTATCATTCAATTAATTTTTTTAAATACATATTTTAGAAACTTTATCTGTCCACATTGTGGCCACACAATCATACCTTTTTAACGCCAAGAATATACAACGAATCGTGAAGTATTTCTTACATCTCGCACTCGAGTGATTCAAATTTAGGAATTTGACAATTTTAAAAAGTCAATAAGACGGCAAAGATTTGTCTTCATTTCAAAAATACGTAAGTACAAGAAAAAACAATTCGACGATTCACCTAACGTAAGATATTTATAAAACATTATTTTTCCATCCCTTTGGAGAATGCTGGTGTAATAAATACAAATAATTCCGGTGAAATAATATTTCACCCATAGTCACTTATGTTACGTTATGTTGTACAATTACATTGCAAAGCAAAAATTTGTTGTGTTTTAAAAATGTAAGATACATAGAACGATTTAGTAAAAGGAGTTATTTTGTATAGCTATTATTAATACCTGTTTTCTTTTTAATTGTTGTCACATTATTTATAGGATTAGGAATCCAAATAATACATTTTAGTTTTTGGGGTATACATATTCCTTTTAAGTCAGCAATTAATTCATAACTAATATTGTGTCAGTGTGATTTTATTATGTTTCAGTATTTTATTTTTTGTTTAAATAAAATATAATGTACCATTGATAAATGAGTAAGAGTAAATACATAATTTTAACATTATTATATTAGTTCCAAATGGAATGGTCATTTTGCTGATATTTTTATTTCTGTCCCAGGCAACAAATTCTTTTCAACCCATTTCAACTACCTATGAAACATTTGAACACATTTTATATATTTTAAACTGGAAAATATCATAGCATACATTGCCTAGACTATTTGGAATTTTTGTAAAAAAAAAAAATTAAATTAATTAAAATTACTTTATCAATGTCAAACATTGAAATACCATTTTGTTATATATATTATATATATTCATGTTTAAGATGTTTACCTTTTGTATGTGTATTAAGCTGGACTTGATATAAATAATCTGAATAACTAAATTATTATAATGACATGTCCAATAAAAATAAAGATTTGTTAAACGATAATAATGTGTCAGTGAAAACTGCAAGCAGCTAATGGCAGCGACAATTCACACGCCAAATGCCTCTATCATGAAAGAAAAATTGCAAATTTTTATTTAAAATCATACAGTAAGACCCCTCTTAACATTGTTTAAGTATTAAGTGTATTATGTGCGGCAGATGAACAACCCATTAAAGATTTTTAAACTACAACATCATAGAAGCAGTTGCCTACATCTTTCATGGTCAAGAAATGTTTGAAATATACTCCTTTTAAAGAATCTACAGCCGTAACTAAGCAAGGATGTTGACACAAGAGAAACCATTATTGAATTCAAAGTCAAATAGCTAATGAGGCAGGGCTTAAAATTATAAATGTATAGGATATTGAAGAGTTATTTGCAAACTTCAAATGATGAATGTCAAACGATGATTTTAAAGAATTAATAGAACAAACAGTTTACGAAAATGACAAAATATAATATGTGTAACTGAAGATGAATAACAAAAGGAACACTTTTATGGAAATTATGTAACAGTTTATTCAAAATAATACAGGAGTTTAAAGGCATAATGATGTGTCATTGATGCGATTTCTTGCAATCGACAACTGCTTTCTAGACAAAATGTGATAAATTTTCATATACTCTGTTCTGTTTCACTCATCCCCATTATTTTCTTGTTAAGATAACCTCGTTTAGCGCTTGAACTCATTGGAACTTATCCCCGTGTTAAACGAGGTCTTACTGTATTCACTGTAAATACAAGGAATCTACAAAATATATTTTTGAATCATTTCAGTCACCCATCTGAGCAAATTATAAGTGAAAGGTTCCTTCAAATATTTTTAAATCAAAATTTCAGTGTATATGTGTTCAGTACCTCCCAATGTGAAATGTATACATAATCAATTACATGACTTACATAAACTATCCCAAACAGCTATCACAGTAGTTTAAAATTAAAAATTCATTTTTAATAACCATATGTGGCTTAACTTATAGTGTTCACTCTGTATTGTATAAGGCTGCTTGCAGGAAAATTGTCGCAGTTATTACGTCACAAAAAAAACATGTTTAAATATATTTTTAAAGATTCCTTTAAGGCTCATGTACTGCATATAAAATGAAGCCTTATATATGTAGTATGATGATAAAATGAAAATTTATAAAGAATGTTTTAATATACAAATATTGATAAAATAAAATATACATAAATATATTTTGTACCACGGTATGTAAGAGCGAATTGTTGGAAATAGAAGTGTTCAGGGTAAATCTTCCGTAACTTGAGTAAAAATACAAATATTGTGTTTTATATTTTTCTACACAAATTTAGGTAGGAAGATAAATGTATATGTTTTGATATTATAGGCACAATTATATCATTTCGATTCTCCTGGCAATGGAACTAAATTTCCGATTTTTTCTTTGCATTCTTCAGAATCTGTCAAATTTAATACTGGAGTCAACAAAATGGAGTCATTTTGCACAGTTATTAATTTCACATAAAAGTAGACATGAAAGATTTAACCAAATTTTTTTTGTTTTTTGTTTTCTATATAAAATACATTATTTTTAATTTTTAATATTCTGTAGTTATGTAATTCAATTATTAACTTATTTCCGATATATGGATATATTTTACCCATTTTTCTAGGGATATATTTTACCCATTTTCCATAAGAGACTCTGGTATGAAAAGGATTCTTAATAATCACCATATTGTATGGAATGTGTGGCTCGCTATCAGAATGTTTTCTTGGAAGGAATAAAAATGGTTTTCAAATATTAACAGGTTTTTAAAATATGGATCCAGGATGTTGTAGTATGAAAATATTAAATGTAACCATGTCTTATTTATTTGTTTATTTTATCTAAATAAATGTTACTGCTTGAAACCATCTCGCCATTGTTTCATTTTGTAAAATAATAAATATATTTGTGATCAAGACCTTTATACTAAAGTACGAGAACAAGTCAAAAAAGCATCTGCCGTATCAGTGTGTCTAAAAAAATCTGGTCACATGCATATTAAAAGCAATTTATAAGACTGTGTCCGTAATGTATAAATAAGAAAAAAATGCAAAATTGAGAACATTATTCAGTAGAGTAGATTCAGAAGACGATACTGAAGGGACCATGTAGCCGCTAACTAAATCCCCTCTGGACACTGTCAACCTAAAAGACCACCTAAGAGATGGAGGACAGTTAGACCTCATCATCTCAGGAGACATAAATTCGGTGTCACAGATCGTCAGATCTATTAAAATTAAACAAAGAAATGGTTTTTTATGACTTTCAATATATACACTTGACCAAATGAGTACTTACTTGTTACTCTGAATTTTTTTTTAATAAGATTACATATCATCAAATGAGAAAATTTGTTTGCTTCTGTTTGCTACGTCTGGTCCATACTTTTATATGGTGTTGAATCATGGACCTTAAAAGTTAGTATCATGAACAAGCTGGAACCATTTGAAATGTGGCTGCACTGCAAAATGTTACACATTCCTTAGACCAATATGGTCAACAACATAAATATTCTTCAGAGGGCCGGAGCTGATAAAGAATTGTTGGCCAGTATTAAAGCGCGGATGGTGTCATTCTAAGTCATCCAATTACAGGAAAAAATATGAATCGCTGCACCAGATCTTTGAAGGAAAAAATAGAGGGTCAACGAAATGTTGGCAGGAGGCAAGTCTCTTGGCTCCACAATATAAGGAACTGGACTGGCTTAAGGAGCATTGAGGAGCTGTTTCGAGCTGCCAGGGACAGAGACACATTCTCTCGGGTGTTAGTAAATGTCGGGTGACCTGACATAACACCGAAAGAAGATAAGAAATTTACAAAAAAAAACTGTTAAAATTAAGTTGAGATAAGGGGGGAAATATGTTATATAAAAACTGACACCTGTTAAAAAAAACTTAGATTATTATCTATATTTGGAGTTAGGTATTAATAATAAAAAATGAACGCTGCAACAACTCACTTTATGCTACATCCTAGATAATATTTTATATTAGAAGGGGTGTAAATTTCATCAATACCAGCTCAGTAGTTTTAATATTTTCTTTGAAAAAAATGGTTTCAAGAAAAACGTAAAACATAAAAAATCTTCAAAATGTGCGCGCTTACTTCAAGTTACTATTACTTGGGTAATATTTGGATTTTTTACATCTTTAAACGTATTTAAAAATATTTATAAAAGTGCGATAAACAAAAACTGAATTTATTTTATAAAAATGTCAAGGTGGTTTGTATTAACCGTAAAAACATATTTTGAAAGTTAAACTCAGTTTTTGAAAATAATTAAACTTGCTTATATATTGATATTTCAGGCTAAACTCTGAAAAGTGGTGGGAAACTAAAATATTTGTAAAAATGTGTATAGGGAATTATTTTTAAATTATAAATTTTGTCTGTGAACGGCCTTCATTGAACTTGACGTTCCATAGACAAGGATATGAAGCAATCAAATTAAATACAAATTTGCTGCTGTCGTCTCTGACGTATTCATATGTCATATGTCACAGACTTGCCCATTGGTATTTTTTTACACGTCTTGAGTCGGTATCAAGTCTTTGTCACCGATAAATTAGAATAAAGACTCAAGTTATCTTTGAATTTACTTTACCGACGTTATATAATATAGTGATTGTATACGAGGAGTATTTAAAAATAAACAGAATGAAGAATAAATCAGGAGATTTTGAAGATAAACGAAATGTACATCCAACTCTTAAACGCATCCTCACAAAGGACGTTCAATTGACAAAAAAATTTATCTCTGCAACTAGAGATATTACAGTGTTTAGATCTTTGAAAATTCATCAAAAATTATTAGAGATATCGTGTCATGGAATTGTCTGGCTCGTTGTCGTCCTTGGTTCTGTTTGGCTGCTAGGAAATGAGCATCTCTACGAATTACAAGTAAATTTGCTCCTTGCCCTGATATTGGATATTGTTATTGTGGCTTTTCTGAAAGCATTGACAAGAAGAAGACGCCCATCAATCACAAATGACATTGGACCGGACAAGTTTTCTTTCCCATCGGGTCACGCCAGCCGAGCAGCTTTAGTTGTCTTCATATTTATGTACCTTTACCCTCTTCCTATCTTCTGCATTCCTCCGCTCTTTGCTTGGCTCATATCTGTTGCCATTTCAAGAGTTGTGGCTGAGAAACATTACCTACTTGACATATTTGCCGGAATGAGTATAGGTGTTGTCGAAGGACTATTAATGTATATTCTTTGGCTTAGTAAGGATTCCTCCAACTACTTGGTGAATTGGTTATCTGATGAGAAACTAGCAGGAGCCGATTATCATGTCTAATGAGCATTTTTGTGTTAAACCTTTGTGTGCCTTACTCTTCAAATAATCAAAATAGTTATACCAAAAATAATTCCTTTTATTATTTTATCGCTCAAAAAATATTAATGACTAGCTCTTGCATAACGTCGTTTCATTTTATAATTTGTGTTTGAAGAATGTGTGTTTTTGAATTCATAATTAACTATTTTTCTACTTTTATTTAATGTAAATAATTTATCAAACAGTCCCAAAAATAATGTTTTTTCTTTCTCTCTTCAATTTTGTGAATAATGTTCCTTGTGTGATATAGTAATATGGTATTTATAATTTTAAAATGTGATTGTTTCTGTTACACATATTTTAATAGTAAATAAATAATATTATTAACTATGAGATGTTTCATTTTTTTAAAGCACAGCTTATAGTTTTTGAACTCTGTACTCGATTAAATAGAAAGAAAAAATAGGTCCCATTTTCACATTGAAATTGAGTATTTTTAACATTATTTAAAAAATTTAATTGTGTTAAACTGAGTTTACTCTCTCGCCCTGACGAAGCTCCAGCGGGAGCGAAACCGGTTGGTGTTACCAAATAAAGTGGTGTTAATTCAAATTACTAAAAGTGTATTATTATTTTATTCAATAATGCCACACCACAAATTAAGTGCTTCATACGAAAGTTTAAATTATTGAATGTTTCAATTTGAAAGGTAATCCAAAAAATATTATTGAATTAAGATTTCTAATTATTTCTTTACTCTTATTAGTGTAATCTAACACCTCTGTGGTGTGAAGAGGTTTGATCATCATCCGTCATCAATTTTCCCCGCACCTGCCACTAAATATAATTCCAAATGAATTTGGCCAGTTTATTTTGTAGATGTTATCGAATAACTATATTCTTCAATGCATACACCTATAACTACATTCTACCCATAGTCATACCCTAAATATTCTGGCTGAGGTTTTCCATGGTTTCCTCAGCTGCAAGAATCGGAACATATCGCACCTTCAGTAAGACAAGGGCACAATTGCACATTTTGTAATTTTTCATTAGAGACATTTTAAGATTTTTGAAGAATAATGTCGTGTTATTCTGGTTATATTGATCATACACTATCGCCTCAAAATGAGACTAATGAGTGACTTTGTTCCTCCAGATAAAGGGATGTTGTTAAAATACATTGGCATACTTAACTCATTTTGAGAACTTTTAACAATTATGCCCTTGTCTTACCGAAAGTGCGATATATAGATAACCCATGGACTGGACTGGACTCTGTAGACTTGAAATTAAATGCAAAATATAAAAAGAAATTTTCATTAGTGATATCCTTGAGACATCGGCAAGGATCATATTACTGAAACCAATAAGGAAAAAAAAACTATAACTACAAATAAAATATTTTCTTACAGTTTTCAAAGAAAATAAATTTATCAAGGCTTCACCATCCCAAACATTATCTAATATAAATATTATATAATTATTTTGCTTTGTACTTAGAACATAAAGAAAAATATAATAAGTGTTGTTTGTTAACTTATCAGTAATTAAACATTCACTATCTTTAGATACTTTTATGTATACATGTCTAGTATTTGTTTATTTATCAGTTTATAACTATCTGATTTATAATCTAGTTTATTATAAGTAAATTGTACCCATATATTTCCATTATTCTATCACTTAAGGATAGACATTTCTGTCCCAGACAACTCAAACTCTTCACCACTGACCCATTCAAGGATCAACTGTGGTTCGAGACCAAAGCTTGATTCCTCTTCATGATGACCTGGGATATCCAAAGTGAACTCTTTTATCTTCTTATTCCATTAAGTTGGAATAATCATTTAAAACTTTTTTATTGAGATTCAAATGAATTGCAACCAAAACAAATTTATAATTCCTTATAATATTGCATTATTTTTTAAAAACTTGGTAAACATGGTATTATTCATTTTTAATGAAAAAAAAAAGGTCTCACTTTCATTAAATAAAGCAAAATGTGTTATTAATATAAGCTTAAATACTTTAAAGATATTTTAATTTACCAAGTAATTATGAGCGTGGAGGCCATAAGCATACAAATGAAAAAAAATATTAACACGAATAACTAACCATCGTGCCGTTTCTCTGGGGGGTAGGTAGAGAGGATGAACCGCCATACAGCTCTGTCCTAACATATTTCTCCAGATTCCTGTACACTCATACATCGTAACATGCAAGTTCATCGATTTTTCTGACTTCGAAATGTGGCCGCCATTAAGTATTTGATTAATTTGGTCAAGCCATGCTTTCCTTGGTCTTCCACAGATTCTCTTCACTCACACTACTTGTATGCAACATTTTAACCATCTTTCTCTCGTACATTCGTTACATATCGCACCTTCGGTAAGACAAGGGAATAATTGTTAAAAATTCTCAAAATTAGTTAAGTGTGCCAATGAATTTTAAAAACATCCCTTTATCTGGAGGAACAAAGTCATTCGTTAAGTTCAGTCTCATTTTGTCAGAGGGCGATAGTGTATGATCAATATAGCCAGAATAACACAATATTATATTTTTCAAAAATCTTAAAATGTCTCTAATGAAAAATTACAAAACATGCAATTGTGCCCTTGTCTACCGAAGGTACGATATGTCCAAACCATCTCAGTAATCGTTCCTTTATTATACTTATGATCCAATCATCTACTTTACATTTGATTTCCATTTATTTTATAAACATATAATATTTCTACTATATGAATATACAACTCATTATGGGACCAAAAGGACAATTTACATATTCAATAATTACGTATAAATATACAACAACCGTAAAACATTTACAAAATATCAATACACAGACTTAAAAACTAAAACATCTTACAAAATTTAAACATCATTATTTGATCAATATAGAACAATAATTTAACTTTTGAAAGACAGAAAATAAATTTTTGGCTGCTTTGTTCGTTTGGTAATCGCAGTGTCCACCCCATCCGTTGTCTCGAGATTTTTGGATCATTCATGTATAATTATAATCAGTTGATATTTTCAAAATTGGGTAACGAGTTTATAAAATATTTTTATTATAAAAGCTTAGTATTATTATATCTGTACACACTGTATTCTTATGGCAATACTAAAATAACCTCAATTTCTTTCACGTTCAAAATGGCGCTCAACTTGGTTGTGAAGGTGCATCCCATAGTATTATTTCAAATTGTAGATGCTTACGAGCGACGAAATGCAGACTCTCACCGAGTAATAGGCACCTTATTAGGTAAATAATTATCGTACACTACAATATTTGCATCGTAACATTTATAAATACTTTTGACATGTGGCAGGATCGGCTGTCAAACTCGCAATCCATAAGGTTGTTATTGAACGCATTGTGTTTTACGATGCAGTTTATACATTGCAATTTGTCATTCGATTTTTCGGATAAATAACGCATTGATTTCTTTTTAGGTTCCGTGGACAAAGGAGTTGCCGAAGTGACAAATTGTTTTTGCGTTCCTCACAAGGAACATGCCGACCAGGTCGAGGCCGAACTCAACTATGCGATGGACGTGTATGAGCTTAATCGCCGGGTCAACTCCACTGAAAATATTATCGGTATGTTGTATTCGAAACGTTACTCATATTATTCGAATGTTATATTAAACATGTTACTTTCCATTCTATAAAAGCACATTAGACATTTTTCAATGAAAATAAAAATGGCCGTTCATCACGAGTTTTAGCTTCAACCCTTATGTATGGAAGCGAAGCATGGAACTGGCAGAAGAAGGATGAGAGGAGAATAAATGCGGTAGATATGAGATCCCTTAGACACGTTAAGAAAGTATACATTAATGATGTGAATGGAGTACGAAGTCGAGGTAGACCGAGGAAAACAGCATGATCTAACTTATCAAATTTTAAAGGTGAGCCATGTAAGAAATTGGAAGAATCGACGTGCGTGTATGACCTGCCGAATAAATGTGGAGGAAGCTAGAGAAGTATGTCAGGATAGAGTAGTATGGCGGTTCCATTCTCTGCCTGCCCACCCTGGAAACGACATGATGGTTTGTTGTTGTAGACATTTTCCCTAAATACATTCATCCGGTTTTGCTTTAAATATTTGTTTCTCAATCATTTTTAATTTTATAGCGATTGTTTTATTATTAATGATACTGACATAATGTATATATGATGAGGCGAGAGAATTAATACAGGAAAGAACAGTGTGGTGGTCTATCCTTTCTGCAAACTCTATTTTTCATTTTTGAATAAATATAATTATGCTTTGTATTAATAGCATAGTAATAACACTTTTTATTTTCACTGAACTCCGACATGTTTCAGTTACAAGTAACCTTTGTCACTGTATACAATTTTAACAATGAAATAAAACAGAGCACTCACTTATATACTAAATGGAAATCGAGTTATGTATAAAAGTGGAAGGGGTATAATTAGGATTGAGGAGAGGGGAGATGTAACGGGAACATGTCGAGCATGGGAATTGAATTTAAATGTAATTGGTTATTTATTATGTTTTCATTATTTTTGATGGCTTTTTTAATTTCTAAATTGTTTAAAGTTAGGTTTTTATTATTAATATGGAAAATTTCAATACTGTTTTCTTTATTAAATGTATGATTATTTTCAACTAAATGGTTAGCGAACTCCGAAAAATAATTATTAGAAAGGCATCGATGATGTTGAAAATTGTGCATTGTTTTTCCTATATAGTGTGCAATCGTTACATTTTAATTAGTAGACTCCCGACTGAATCATTTATTCTATCATCTATTTTTCATCACTTTTATTCAACTTTTGTCAAACAATTTCTACTTTTCAATTTATATCTCTGAGAATATTAATCCAACACCATATATTCACAAATCGCGCCTAAACGGCGATTAAAGATATAATATTATAGGCACTACAATATCGATAGAAGTCCGGCTGCAGTGCGGCCTCAGCCGCATCTGTGCATGGATGTCTGCAACCGAGTATTTTCTTCTCTTATTTTACTTAACAATCGTGTCTGGGCGGCATACTCAATAAATACTTATGATAAGCTGTGACTAAAATTTAAGCACTCGCAAACCACCTGCAACCGAATGTCTAATATTGTATAATCAATTTAATTTTTGAAATGATTTTTACTTTTCCAGGCTGGTGGGCAACCGGTAACGAGGTGACGAACCACTCGTCCGTGATCCACGAGTATTACGCCCGCGAGTGCAACAACCCCGTGCATCTCACCCTGGACACGGGGCTGCAGGGGGCGCGCATGGGCCTGCGTGCCTACGTTTGCGTGGCGTTGGGCGTGCCCCGCGGCAAGGCTGGCTGCATGTTCACGCCAATTAATGTCGAAGTTACCACTTATGAACCAGAGGTACTGTTTTTCTCATTAACTGTATTTAACACTTCTTTTCTTCCTTTATTTAGAAATAGATGAGGGTCAGTTAAATATCGCCCACGTGAGGAGTGGGAGAAATTGAAAATGACGACCGACCTAATTCTGTCACACCGAAGATCCCGGGTTTGATTCCCGATGATGAGAGTGCGATTAAACACTGTCTTTCGTCTGGTGTAGAATTCACGTGACAATAATATTATGATAGATTAGCTACCTATCACATGTCATGAGAATTAATAATAACAGACCTACCTGAGGATAACTTTCTGAGAAATGTGTAAATAAAACCATTTTGTTAATTAAATTAATTATATATATTTTTTAATATGAAATGTCAAAGTTTCTACCACACACTTTGCCTGCCATTGAAGAACTATCATACTTTTGAAGATTCATACTCAAGTGTTGTCAGGACGCATGCATATCTATAACGCGTACGTGATACAGGATAGCGCAGAATGGTACAGTCAAAGTGTGCATATCAGTAATGTTCATGTGCTTGGGGCGGTTAATAGCTAAAAACAAATTTTATACAATAATTGGGTTCAAATGACCTATTGTATAAAATAAAAAATAACATTGCACGATACGATGCATGAATGTAGAGGAAGCGAGAGAAATATGTCAGGATAGAATAATGTGGTTGTCCATTATTTATGGCCTACTCTTTCGGAAACCGGATTGATGGTTTATTAGTTAGTTTTGGAATATTGTCTTCATTTTTTAATGTATTTTTAGCAATCTTAAAATTTAACCGAATTAATGTATTTCTTGTTTCAGTTGGTGGGCCTGCAGCTGTGCCAGAAGACAATGGGGGTGAACCGCGAGGGCCGCTCGCGTCAGGTGCAGCCTATGATGGACCTCACGCAGGTGGCAGAGGCTTCCTCCAAGCTCAGTACTCTACTTGAGACGGTAATCATTATTTTATTTATACAACTAAACTAATATTTTATTACATTTTCTGCTACATAACTTTATAATCAGGATTTTAAAGTTTATTTCTTTAACGTGATGAGAATATTATTGTCTTCAAATTTTCTATTTCTTAAATATGTATGTCCCAAAATTCATATTTAGTAAAAATATTTGAACTATTTGCGGATAGTGCGGACGAATTAAAAGTCTTGGTGTCGAGAATGTATGAGGTATGCAAGTCAAATGATTTAACGATGAATGTCGGAAAGTCAAAGGTGATGGTTTTTGAAAGGGAAGAGCAAATGACCGTTTGTAATATAATGTGAACGAAGAGAACTTGTAACAGGTGAGGGAACTTGTGTATTTAGGTATCATGTTCACAGCAGATGGCCGAACGGATAGTGACGTTGAAAGAAGGGTTGGTGCGGGTAACAAAGTGAATAGAGCTTTAAGAATAGTTATTGGAAACAAGAATCTATCAATGAAACCGAAAACGGCCGTTCTGGTCCCATCCCTAATGTATGGAAGCGAAGCATGGAACTGGCAGAAGAAGGATAAAAGCAGAATAAATGCGGTAGAGATGAGGTCCCTAAGACGTATGTGTAGTAGAACGATATACGACAGAATCTCAAATGCTGATATAAGAAAAGAAAGTAGAGCGGAAGAAGGTATTATGAAAGGATCGCTGCGATGGTTCGGACACATGGAACGCATGGATGGAGAAAGAATTGTTAAGAAAGTATACGTTAATGATGTAAATGGAGTACGGAGTCGAGGCAGACCGAGGAAATCATGGCTTGACCAAATTAATCAAATTTTAAAGGTTGGTCATGTTAGAAGTCGGAGGAATCGACGTGCGTGTATGACTCGTTGTATGAATGTGGAGGAAGCTCGAGAGGTTTGTCAGGATTAAGTAGTGTGGCGGTCCATTCTCTCTGCCTACCCCTATGGAGACACGGCGTGATGGTTTGTTTGTTTATTTGTATTTGATATATTCATTCATACAAAACTTACACTTAGATTTTTTTTGTATGTTCTCTTTTAATAATCGATAAATCTCTTTAGATGAGTAGAGATGTGTCTGGTGGGTAGCAAATCTAATTACTATTACTTTGCTGAATTTTGTTGTATAAATTTTTCTTAATGCAATAAATTAATGATATTTTTTTCTTCCAGGTGTTGAGCTATGTGGAAGATGTCTTGGCTGATAAGCAGCCGGCGGACAATGCTGTCGGTCGCTCGCTCCTGGATCTCATCAACTCTGTGCCCAACATGTCGAATGAGACCTTCAGCAACATGTTCAACACCAATGTCAAGGACCTCCTCATGGTCATCACCCTCTCCCAGCTCATCAAGATTCAGCTCCAGCTCAACGAGAAGCTCACTCTCCTCACCTCCGTGTAAGGCACCGCCTCCCTTTAGTGACCTCGCAGCGCCAATCAGAACAAAGTGAAAGTCCAAGACATTGACCGTTTAAAGAGGAAAGTGTAACTCTTGTTTTTAATATATTTATCAAGTATTTGCAGTTGGTCAGAAGTGGAAGTAAAAATATTTTTATTTCAAAATATTTGTGTTTTATTTTACTACACATTATCCTATTACTATTTACTGTGGACCTGAAATTGATGAATTGAGAGTATAAATAGTTGCAACTATTCAATACAATTATACAATAATTATTTAATTTAAAAAATGGTTATTTTACAAACAAATTATCAGTTATTCAATTTATATTATTTATTCATTATTTGTTCAGATAATTTGCTACAAAAAAATTAAAGTAAGAAGTCTGAAAATTCGATGAGCATCCGTATTACGATGTATGAATGTTGAAAAAACTCAAGAGGTATATCAGGATAGGGCAGGCAGTCCATCCTCTCTGCATACCCCTCGGAAGAAATAGTGTGACGGTTAGCTAGTTAGTAAAAAATACAAGAAATATTTCATTTAATAACAAACATGTAATTTTCATTAATATAGCACATATTTGTATTCATATAAAAAAAAACACCCCACTTTTAGAGGTATATGAGAGTGGTTTGATAAGTCAGTGACTTTTTTAATTTCCCGCGCAGTGACTTTGAATGCAACACTGCTCCCATCAACTGCCATCATGAATAGACTGCTGTACAATTTTGAGAAGGCTGCGCCATTTTGTTTGTATTTGACAGCCATTGAAAGTAAACAACCTCGTGAATTGTAACGAAAGTGGAAATGAAAGTGCATGAGATGGCTGAGGCTGTAGGCATCTCAACTGCTCGTTGAGATGCCTACAGCCTCAGCTATCTCACGCACTATATTTAGAACGAATGTTAATAGGTCGAATGAATGTACCCGCTCGGGTACATCACATTTTAAATGAATATTTGGTCATGAAAAAGCTGTCCGCGCAATGGGTGCCGTATTGCTCACACTCGACCATAAGCACAATCGTGTGACCACTTCTAAGGAGTGTTTGGCGATGTTCAAACGCAATCAGTACGAGTTTTTGCACCGATTCGTTACCGTAGACGAAACATGGATCCATCACACAACACCAGAGACCAAGGAACAATCCAGACAATGGGTTTCTCCGGGTGAACATGCACCAAAGAAGGCCAAGGTGGGTCTATCGGCCAACAAGGTCATGGCCACAGTTTTTAAGGATGCACGCGGTGTCATTCACATTGATTAACTTGAAAAGGATAAAATGATCACCGGCGAATATTATTCAGAGCTTTTGGACAGATTCGATATTGATTTGAAGCAGAAACGACAGCATTTGACAAATTAAAAAGTTCTGTTTCATCAGGACAATGCACGAGTGCACACATGTGTAGTCGGCATGGCAAAATTCCATAAATTGGGCTACGCACTGCTACCTCATCCAGCATATTCAGATTTAGCCCCCTGTGACTATTTCCTGTCTCAAACCTGAAGAAATGGCTGGGCGGTAAGAGATTTGGGTCGAATGAAGAGGTCATCACTGAAACAAACCCCTATTTTGAGGGCCTTGAGAAAACCTAGTTTTTGGAAGGAATAAAAAGATTGGAAAAACGCTGGACAAAATGTATCGAACTAAAAGGAGACTATCTTGAGAAATAAAATGCTTATTTGTCAAAAAATATATCTTTTATTCAAAAAGTTACAGACTTATCTTGTACTATATATTTTTTTCCATTCCCTGAATTCTTAATCAGTTATTTCTCTTATTTTATTAACATTTTGATCTAAAATACTGTTATTTTAAACCTTAAATCAATTAATATTATTACTGGCAATACTTTCCGAACAAAACAAATATTTTTATTACGGCATTCTTTAAATAGTCCATTCAAGTTTTAACTTATTTTACCAAAATAATAAAGAGGTGCAATGGTAAGTTTCAATTTTGGAACAAGAATACGTAATGTAACATTTTAAATAAACATTCTTATCTTACTCTTGATTTGAATGCAGATTTTACATATTGAAAGTCAACCAAATTTATTAAAAATATTTATTACAATATCAAATATTAAAATTAATCAGGCTAACTATATTTACATCATCTCTTAATTTAAATTTCAGATATAGTTAGGTTAGGTTAGGTCTGTTTTACAATATAAAGAAATAATTTGAGTTCATATTATTTCATTATTTTCTTCTTTCTTCTATTTTCAACTTTTATTTATGGCATACACAACGAACCAATAGGCGAGTCTTGAAGTTTGGATATTTAAAATGGTTGAATTGTATTTCTTATTTCAATTTATAACTATTTACAATAAATTATTATCCTTAAAATATTACACAATAACTTATTTATTGTTTCTTCAACTGTAATTAAAATATCCATATTAAATTATTAATATGAATAAAACCATATATTTTCTAGAAGTTTTATTATACTTCATGGGAGTGACCCTTAGGTGGTCCGCTGGGGTATCACTGAGAGACAAAATAAAAAGTTCATGCATTCGGGGTAGTCTGGGAGTTACATATAAATAGTAATCTTGAAGAAGAGCAGATGAGATGGTACGGGCATATAAAATGGAGACCACCAGACCACACAGTAAATAGAGCTTTGTGTGTAAATCTTCCTCGTCAACTATCCAGAGGAAGACCTAGAAACACATGGATGATTCAGTGCAATAGCTTCTTGCAGGAAAATGGCTTGAGTAAAGGCGATATTCAGAACCGTAAGAAGTACAGCCTGAGATGGAGAAGAGCCAACCCCAACAGTCAACACAGACAATGAGCTGGGATAGTGTCAGGATGAAGAAAAAGGAGTGACGTGTTTCATCTTGCTAATGCATTATCAAATATTTGATAACACCTAAGCATGCCAAACATGTCACTCCTATAAAATATAATAAAACTTCTACAAAACAAACTTTTTTATTCATATTAAATAATTAACTTATGTTGGTTACTTGAATATATAATTTCATAAGTTGAGGATATAACAACCTAATATATTTACTACGTGGTTTTTTTTTACAATTTACGTTATAATACTATTAATAGCTTTCATAGGAAGCAGTATTTGTGCGGTATTACATATTAATTAGTATAATCAAAAGATTTATTTTATTATACTTACCACTTTGTTTATTTTAGAATAAACCTGTTTCACTTTTGTCATGCTTCAGGACAAAAACAACTCACGTTGAGTTGATTTATTGCCATGAACAGGTCTAAATATTTATTTCTTAAATAAACAAATCGATGTCTAAATACTTACAGCTTAAATGATTTTTTTTAAACATATTATTTTATTTTATTTAATGTGTAGTTCATTCACTTCAGAAAGAACATTTGCAATAGTCTGAGTAGCACCTCCTAAATTGGTTACAGAAGAATAGGTGATTAGTTCCTGGGTTTAAGTCAGGCGGAGTGTACGGCATTTGCTCCTAAAATACTGAGTGATTAGAAAATTTCTGTTATATTGAAATTAGGAAAGGGGATTAATTTGAATGGTGGAAGGACAGGTTATCGCAAAGATTCTTTCTGAAATGAACGGACTCTAACCCTGGATTAACATTCCATTTCATAGGTTTCAAATGATAAATATATTTATAATTAAATAGTCAGAGTTTTCAACTAGGAACCACATGCTTATAAAAAATACCATTTTCAAAACATCACATTTGTACAATTTTTTTTTTTACATTATTCCTAGATTTCTTCTGTTTGGTATGTAATATAATTTTTTATATGTCAAAATTGGCACGGCCAAATACTTAGTTGTTTTAGGTGCATAGGCTTCTGAATCCAGAGTTTCATCCATCACCGGTTTTTCGTCAAATACATTATATTTCTGCTTACGTTGTGCTGGATATATACTTCTTTTCTGGAGCAGAGAATGAATCAGATTCTGTCGTATAGAATTTTGGCTTTGCGTGTCTTGATCCTGTTTGAGGTAGTTATCGTTCCACTGCATAGAATAATAATATTGGTTCTTTTGCGGAGAAAAGTAATACCGCGGTTGAAAACTTTGGCTTTGGTCGTATTCTTGCGATTTCTCCAATCCATTTTGATGTAAAGGCAAGATGTATATTTTTCTGGTGTTATAAGGATATCCGTTAATTAACACTATCAGAGTTAGTGTGATTAAGGTTCTTACCTGTGGAAAAAATAAATGAACTCTGAAATTTAAAATGTAAAAAAAAAATTCTGCTCAGATATAAGATGTCTTCTACATTCTATTTAGTTTTTAAAGCTTAAAGTTTTTATAATAGTAATACACTTGTAAATTTGTATTAACACCACTTTGTTCTTTAAATAACCAACCGGTTATGCTCCAACCGGAGCTTCGTCAGGACACAATTCAAAAGACACTAAATGAGATTCATGCCAAGTTTTTTTCGGTCTCCCACGACTCCGTATTCCATTCACATTGTTAACGTATTCTTTCTTAACCATTCTCTCTTTATCCATGAGTTGCATATGTCCAAACCAACGCATTGATTCTTTAAAAAAAATTGTTTATAATACCCTTATATCAGCATGAAAATACAAAGTGTTTGTTATTCTATGCATGAAGTGAAGTAGAGTCTTTGTTATTCTATGGCAACAAAGTGAATGGTGCACATAAAGTTGTCAGAGCAAATAAAAGCCTATCCAAAAAGCTAACATGGCGTTCTTGTACCGACCCTTATGTATGGTAACGAAGGATGGAACTAGCAAAAGAAGTATGAAAGTAAATTAAATGCAGTAGAAATGAGATCTCTTAAACGAATGTATTAAAATCTGCTTATGATCGAGTGTACAATGAAAATATAAGAAGTGAATGCAGTGCGAATGAAAGTGTTATGAACAAAATAAACAAAGGAAGATTAAGAAACGAGAAAAGTATGTCAGGAAAAAAAGTGTGGCAGTCTATTATTATTGCCTACCACTTCGGGGAGACGGCGTGATGGTTAGTTAGTTAGTTTTGTTATTCTAATTAATTAATTTAATTCATTAACCATCACGCCATTAACCATCACGCCGTCTCGTCGGTAGGCAGAAAGAATAGACTGCCACACTTTTCTTTCCTGACATATTTCTCTCGCTTCCTCAACATTCATACATTGTGTCATGCACGCGCATCGATATCTCTGACTCTTCACGTTACCGACATGCAATATTTGTTTTTTTTTATCGTGTCACGTTTTCCTCGGTCTTCCTCTACTTTTAGTTCCATTTACATCGTTAACATATAATTTTTTTACCATTCTTAATAATCCTTTCATTATTTTGTTTATAACACCATCATTCGCACCGCATTCATTTCTTATATTTTCATTCGACACTATCATACACTGAATATATTCACACATTCGTCTAAGAGATCTCATTTCTACTGCATTTATTCTACTTTCCTCCTTCTTGCTAGTTCCATGTTTTGCTTCCATACATAAGGGTCGGTAGAAGAATAACACATCGTTGTTATTCTATTTATTGGAATATAATAGAAAAGTCGTTTATACTGTAGTTATTAAAGTGTTTACAATTTGAATTCGCGATAAATTAAGTGATTAAAATAGTATAAAACACGCTGAACACTAACCGACAAGTGCTTCATTTCTGCAGTAATTAATCCGTGGTGTATTGACGATCGTTGCACTCTATAGCACTGGCGGTTCTTTTTTTAAACAGCCTTTTATATTCCCCGTAATTTAATCATGTAATGACTTTGTGTGAAGTCTGACGACCCTAGACCACGCATGACGCAGTGGAAGTCTACTAAAGAGTATAAAAATATTCCATAATTAAATTTAAAAATATAATATAATAAAAACGTTAATGATGTAAATGGGGTACGGAGTCGAGGCAGACCGAGGAAAACATGGCATCACCAAATTAATCAAATTTTAAAGGTTGGTCATGTTAGAAGTCGGAGGAATCGACGTGCGTGTATGACTCGTTGTATGAATGTGGAGGAAGCTAGAGAGGTTTGCCAGGATAGAGTAGTGTGGTGGTCCATTCCCTCTGCCTACCCCTGCGGGGAAACGGCGTGATGGTTTGTATGTATGTATGTATGTATGTATATAATAAAAACACTTTGAATTTAACCAGGATATGGTTATTATAATTAATGCCAACTAGTTCCGCTTGGTCCCAACCTTCATTAGAGCAATATAATAACTATTATTGTACTGCCCTGATGAAGGTTGGGTCCACGCAAAACTAGTTGACATCAATTATAATAACTATTATTATACTACCCTGGTGAAGCTTGGGTTCAAGCAAAACTAGTTGGCATCAATTATACTAACTATTATTATACTGCCCCGGTGAAGCTTGGGTTCAAGCAAAACTAGTTGGCATCAATTATAATAGCCATACCGTGGTTAAATACAAAGTGTTTTATTGTTTTATGTCTATGAATGTATATTATAACACATATAACTTAATAAGATTGAGGGATAAAAAGCCGAACCCTCTCCAGCACGGCCGATTTTTCAAAATATCCCCTGAGTAATAAAAATCACGTAAGGTAAACCTGAACGCTCTTCACAGGTGGATGGATGAAAGAAGTTGGGATGGATGAAGGAAGCTTCACCATGTCTTCCATTCCCTGACCGAGAATAATTTAGGACTTTAGCATAAACCCTAAATCCTCCCCCGCCCTCTTCGAAGTAGCACTCCGGACCACACATCTATCTGCCGCATAAAACAACTACCAAATCACATTTCCAACAATTTTTCCTATAGGCGTAAGAGGAATAACTTTTAGAGTTAAACCTCTGTAAACCAGAGTGATGAAAATGACAAAGTCAAAAATATTGACTAACGCACAAATTGAAGACATTAAAATCCATAATAAAAATGTAGAAGTGGTAGATGAATATGTATATCTTGGTCATCTATTGGCTTTAGGAAGAGGGGGTCAAGTCAAAGAGATTGATAGGAGAATACAGCTCGGTTGGTCTGCATTAGGAAGGCTGGACAACATCTTCATGTCGAACATGCCACACAATTTAAAAACAAAAGTGGTGGACCAGTGTGTGTTACCTGTGATGACCTATGGATGCGAGACATGGACGTTAACTAAAGAAGCAATGCACAAAATCAAAGTTGCACAATGGGCCATGGAAAGATCCATGTTGGGTATCTCGCTTAGAGACCATATACCCAACATTGAAATTAGAAGACGCACTAGGGTCACCGATGTAGCGATCTGCATTGCGAGGATGAAGTGACAGTGGGCTGGTCATATGTGTCGACGGGATGGTGGAAAATGGAGCCAGAGGGTTACTGAATGGAGGCCAAGGTTGGGCCGGAGAAGTGTCGGGAGACAGCCAACCAGGTGGAGTAATGATATTGTGCAGACGGCGGGAAGGGCCTGGAGAACACTGGCGAGAGACCGAGAGAGATGGCGTGGGGGTGGAGAGGCAGTGGATGGAGACAAGCTGATGAAGAAACCAGAAGATCCAAGTCCAAGTCGAAGATTGACATTGTATTTCAGTCTAATTTATTGGAGTGATCAGGTCTGCGTGTAATTAAATTGGAAAAAAGTAAACTTTACTACTCCTCTCTCACGGTCATGGTCGTAAATCACAAACTGTAGTATTACATTTCAAACGTACAATCATTCATCGTTTTATGACATTATGCACCTTACACGCACGGCAAAATTATTTTGTTACTAACTTCTGATTGTCTGCTTCTTATCCTCACAGCGGAAAAGCATATTGTTTCTAAAATTAGCAACTAACCACCAGAGATAAACATTAAATTAATTAATTCTCAAATCAACGCGAATATTAGCCGTACACTATCACAAGGACACTGATGCACTTCAAAAAGGACAACAAACGTAGGTATAACACCCGCAACAGACATAATCATGCGGTACCAAAGTTTAAAACTTCTTACGCACAAAGACATTTCTACTATTTATGTAAAACTCCATATTAAATAATTAATACGAATGAAAACGTCTGTTTCGCCTGTCTTGATTGGTGCAAAGTTTATTAACATCTGCTGGTTCGGGATGTCATTTGGGCCTTTTTAACGTGTTTCCCGTAGATAGACCCGGACATTGAAATAAATTGCAGAATTGAAGTTGCACAAGCTGCATTTGATAAAATGAGAACCTTCTTTAGTAACGATAATCTTAACCTGAAACTCCGACATAGAATGATTAAATGTTACATATGGTATGTTCTACTATATGGCTGCGAAACCTGGACTCTAAAAGTGAATTTAATTAATTGGTTGGAGGGGTTTGAGATGTGGATACACCGCAGAATGCTCCGTATACCGTGGACCGATAGGATCAGTAATGCAGACGTACTACAGAGATCCAAAGCCAATAGAGAGCTTTTGTCGAGTGTGAAAATTAGAAAGGTCTCATATTTGGGTCAAGTGCTAAGGGGAGAAAAATACCACCTCCCTCGACTGATATTTATTTATTTATTTATTGATCATTTACCAAGTACATGGTTTTAATACCTCCCAACTGGGGTAACCCGTTCTAGGGAGGCATTCCTAGTACTCTATATAATTTCAATATATAATATAATTTACAAATTTAGGGAGCAGTTAAAGGAAGCAACACATATCCTAAAGTGTATAACATAAAATTAATTGACTTATATATTATATAACACTATTTAAACACTATATTGTCTTATATAACACTATTTAAACTATTTACTTATTTTTAAAAATTATACTACATTCAAGCCGCCCTTTTTTTAATGTCTCCGTAGTTACATGTTTTTTGTAATTGTGCATTGTCATTTTTTGTGGGTCGTTTATAGTTTTGTTAATTATGTTATAGAGTTTGGGTCCAAGATAGTAGAAATGTCTTTGCGCATAAGAAGTTTTAGTTTTTGGTACAAAATGGTTATGTTTGTTGCGTGTGTTGTACGTTTGTTGTGCTTTTAAGTGTCTGTCGGTGTCCTTGTGGTAGTGCACGACTAAATTTCTTATATATAGTTGTATTATGTCCGGTACTTGAAATTCATTGTAAAGTTGGTCTGAGGGGAATCGATATGGTTTTTTGTTGATGACTCTAATTATTATATTTTGTTGATATTAATGGGTAAAGTGGAAGGACGACTGTTCCAGGTGACGCAGTACAGAGATGCCTTTGCTGCAGTGATCGCCAACGTTGGATGGACCTGACACGGCACCGAAAGAAGAAGTTTCCCGTTGCTTTCCACGTTACATATGTGTTATTTGTAGTTAAATTTATATTTATATAAACAAGTAACGCCATGATCGACTGCTTTCTAATTTTCGGTTAACTACGTGTTGTGAAATTCTTGTTTAAATAAATATACAATATATAAAACTTCTATCGATGTCACGTAGAAAGTATCCTAAACAATACTTTGTATGCAACTTGCCAAAATAAGTAAGTAAGAACTTGTCATAAGAAACTTCGCGATAATGTAGGAAATAACTAGCTATTTAAAGAGAAGTAGGAAACTAAAATCATTGGTGATTTGAAAATAATTATTTTAAAGTATCTACAATATGCACAAAGGGGTTACTCAGATGGAACACATGTCATATAATTTCTTAATATTTTAAATGGGTATTATATTTTACGTTAATCTTATATTATGTATAAAACGGTGGATACGTGGAGTAATAAATTATATTAAATTCAATTCAAAATTCCAGCTAACAACATTTGCACCATCTAAAAGAACATTGTGCTATATTATTTTTAATTTGGTATTTTATTTTATATCATCGTATTTTATATAATTTGTTTTTGATTTATTTTGTTGACGTTGGACGATCGAAATGTGAGCGGGAGATGCCTATTGGTGGCGATGAGGTTCGCAATCCATCACACCGCGTCTCCCGCGGGGGCCAAAAGAGAAGGATGGAGTGCCGCATCGGTTAAAGTGTGGTAGTCCATTATTTCTGCCTACCCCTTCGGAGAGACGGCGTGATGGTTAGTTAGTTAGTTAGTTATGTAGAATAAATTTTATAAAACGGTTTGATTTTCTTGCATGTTTTTTTAATCCCTGTTTATTTTGTAATTACCATTTATAACAATTATTTATTTAAAACCTTTATTCCGAAACACTGCTATACTAACCCAATAGCCGCGGGCTGCTCACCCATGAGTTCCCGTTTACTTGCCGTGTACGCGGACGACTCACCCGTGAGTCTCCCTTTGCCTTCGCTGTGCTAATGCTGTCTTGACGTTATTATGTCATTTTCGAGGCGAAGCTGTCTGTGCCCATTTGACTCAGCCGTGAGACGAAAATCTTCTCCCGCCATAATAAACAGAGTTCTTCTTTATCTTTTTGTCTGTGTGTTTTAAAGAATGTTCATATTTATCGATTTTATTCTAATGTTAAAAGTTACCTAAAAATGTGTCGTGTGGTGCGAACTTGATCTTGTAAATTGCTCCATGGATTGGGTTTAAACCACAACAAACTTTATTAAAGTTTAATGCGCTAACTGGATAAAATAAAGTGGATAATCTTCTTCGTCTTCTGCTTTATTTATGACTGTGTCCTGTTATTTCTCGGAGTCTGTTCCTGGGATGTATATGTCCAACTGTCTCGCCATCATTTGGGTGGTCTTCCTGGAGGTCAATTTCCTGTTAATACTTTATTTGCCGCTTTATTAATCACTTTTTCATAACATGCTCTTTCCACACGATCTCTCCAGTAGCGTCTTCTCAGTTTCCCCATCGCACGACATCTTCTATATTGCAGATCTGTCTTATTTCAGAATTTCTTACTCTATCTCGGAGTGTCGTTCCCGCAACGGATCAGAGAGTCTTCATTTCTTTGGTTCTTATGAGACTTTTTGTTTTGATGGTGTCAGTTCTCGTTTCCATTCCATGTCATTATAGAGCGTACGCATGTCTTGTAGATTCGTATTTTGCTCTCCTTAAGCATATGTTTGTTTTTCCAAACAGCATTTTTCAAGCAGCCAGCCACAACGGCGGCCCTGTTTGTTAGTTCTCTTACTTCGCCGTAGAGGTCACTGCTGCTTGATACATCAACACATAAGTACTTGAAATGCATCACATAAAGTATTTAAAATTATCCTTCCAAAAAACAACAAACTTTCATTTATTTATTTTAAACATATCTAAAGCATTACAGAATTTTTTTTCCAATACACTAAAGATACAAGTTAGAGATACACAAAAATAAGTAATACATAATAGATTAATAAAAAGAGCGAGAAACATAAGATGCATGACAAATTAATAAAATAAATATACCATACAATTATAATAAAGATAGTACTTCCCTCAGATGAGCCAAACTATCACAAAATATGTCAAACTCCGAGGTGATACGATTAAGCAAAGATAATGCTCTACCTACCGGCATAACCATTGGCAGGTTGGTTCTGCATCGTGGGAGATAAAACAACCTATGGCCCCTTTGTCGAAGATAATTATCAGGGACGAACAGACCTTCATCACTCAGGATTTCTGAGTTGTGTATACAACCGCCTATCAGTCGAAAGAAATGGACACCCAAGTGAATGTCTCGTCTCCTCTCGAGTGACTGGTAGCCTAGCATCCCTAGCAAGAAATCAGTTGGAAAGAGCCACGGGTAATATCCATACTCCCTAAGATGTTGTTTCCCTTCCCAATTTACTACTTGATTCTACTTTACCCGAGAGTTTAAAATCATCTTAGTAGTTTGAAATTTAAACGTGCTCTTGTCAAACATACTAATACGAATGATCTCAAAATATATTGGTATATAATACGACCTTCGTGGCAGAGTGGTTACGAGCTCTGACTTCCATGTTGAAGGTCCTGGGTTCGATTCCCGGCGATGGCAGTGTGATTGTTACACTGTCTTTGGTCTGGTGTAGAATTCACGTGACAATAAAATGGCGATAGATTGGCTACCTATCACATGTCACGAGAATCAATATAATAGCTAAAAAATAAAAATTGTACACAGTAATTGGGTCCAAACGACCTGTTGTGTACATAAAAAAAAAAAAAAAATTAATCCAAAACTGTTTATTGGTATTCATATCTCAGATATTTTTTGCGTTCTAAAACGACAGATGGTAAACGATTTAAAATTTCTAATTTTTATGTAAGTTTCGTTCTTACTGACGCGTTCAGTGATTATAAAGGGTTGCCTCTTTCATTTGTCGTTAATGTAGGGCTATATTTATTTTGAATTTGGATGTAGAAATCATTTATCAAATCAAATCAAATCAGTTTATTTCATCAATAGACATTACAAAATTTATTTTAAGGCATCTTTTGAGAACAGGTAAAAAATATATTGTGTATAGTATACTACCAGAAACGCATGAGAGATGGTTCGACATTAGGAAGACAGGATACTCTCCAGATTTAAGAGTATTTGCCTTCTGAACGTACTTTCACTAATATGAAAGACGTCGATCTCCGAGGAGACCGCGTTCAGCAGATTAATTGCTCTTCCCACCAGTGACACCAGAGGCAGGTTGGTTCGACCGGTAGGTAAAACAATCTTTGCTGTCGCTGTCGGAGATATCTATCAGGGACAAAAAGCCGAACACCCTCCAGCACGGCCGAGTTCTCGAAACATCCCCTGAGTAATCTAAAGAAATGGGTTATGAGATGCCCATCTCTTCGAAGCTGCAGAGAGTTGGCCCCAAAGATTCCCAAAAGAAATGCCGTGGAATCAATGTAAAAGCCCCTTCTGATGACTCCCCTTATATACATGTCTGTAGTGTGTTTCAATATATTTTTAAATTAAATTCTTAGAACAAAGCCCGCTATAAAAAAATATTAAAAAAACATTGTATATATTGTAATTTGGTTTTAAATTGAATAATTCATGTATGCAATATACAATAAATCAGTTTTTATTTTTTTATAAATAGTAATCATTGTACTAATATTATGTATGTCTCCACTATTAGCTGCTGACAGAAAATTTGTTCCGATAAAGAACAGTATTCTATTTTTTAAATCAGAAATCAGGTTTTTTGTCACTTAATCCGATAGTCACACGTGACTCATTCCATTTTTAAATTCGTTAACTGTAATTTAAACATTATTTCATCATTATGAGTTCTTTATGACCAGATATGATTGCTTCTATCACGGTATTGCAATCCTCATAATTGACAACCGTATCTATCTTATTTTCGATTTGAATCTCACATCTGCAATCACTTCATAGTCCATTATTTCTGAATAATTTCATTTTAAATTAATTTATTCTTCTCCTACTTCTTCTTCTTTTAATAGATCTGACGATCTGTGACACAGAAATCACGTCTCGTCGGATGATGGGGTCCAGCTGTCCTTCCATCTCTTAGGCGGTCTTCCAAGTGGGGGGTGTCCGGAGGGGACTTCATAAGCGGCTGCATATGCAAGTCTGTCACCGGGCTACATGCATATTCGGGCTACATGGTCCCTTCAGTATCTTCTTCTGGATCTATTCCACTGAACGATATCCTATATTTCGCGAGTTTTTCTTATATCTACGTTGCGGACACGATCTCGGAGAGTTTTTCCAGTAATTGATCTTAGGACCTTCATCTCCGATGTTCTTAGTAGTCCCTTGGTTCGCATAGTGTCGGTTCGCGTCTTTACTGCGTACGTCATGATAGGTCGCACGCATGTTTTATAATTTTTGATCTTGCTGTCGATACGCATGTGTTTGTTATTCCAGACCAGATTCTTCAGACATCCTGACACGGCAGAGGCTTTACACCTGTTCTCGTACTTCGGTATAAAGGTCTTATTAAATATGTAATTTGTCTATGATAAAATAACCTTACATAAATATTTTATGGTTAACATGTGGCGTTAATACTGTGGATTTCCATAATGAATATTTTTTTATGAATGGTAACACTGTTTTTTCCACTTCCTAACTTAAGAAATAGGAAATTACTTGTAGGCAGAGAGAATGGACCGCCACACTACTCTATCCTGACATACCTTTCTAGCTTCCTCCACATTCATACATCGAGACATACACGCACGTCGATTCTTCCGGCTTTTGACATTACCAACCTTTAATATTTGATTAATTTAGTCATGCCATGTTTACCTCGACTCCTTACTACATTTACATCGTTAACGTATACTTTTTTAACCATTCTTTCTTCACCCATGCGCTCCATATGTCCGAACCAACGCAGCAATCCTTTCATAATTTTGTTCATAATACCTTCTTTCGCTCTACATTCCTTCCTAATATCAGCATTTGGGATTCTGTCGTACATCGTTCTACCACACATACGTCTTAGGGACCTCATCTCTACCGCATTTATTCTGCTCTCATCCTTCTTCTGCCAGTTCCTTGCTTCGATTCCATAGATAAGGGTTGGGACCAGAACTCCATTGTGAACGGCCATTTTCGCTTTCATTGATAAATTATTGTTTCCAATAACTATTTTTAAAGCTCCATTCACTTTGTTACCCGCACCAACCCTTCTTTCAACATCACTGTCCGTTGTGAACATGCTACCTAAATACACAAATTCCCTCACCTGTTCCAAGTTCTCTTCATTCATGTCATTTGCTCTTCCCTTTCAAAAACTAACACCTTTGACTTTCCGACATTCATCATTAAATCGTCCGACTTGCATACCTCATAGTACATTCTCGACACCAAGATTGGTTAAAGAAAGAACAAATAAACAAAATTGAACTAAAGCGTATTTTCAAATGATCTCCCTAATTGTGTGAAATTCTGGAACATGTAAGCTTATCAAGTCGTGAACTAAATTGGTTCTAATTCGAAAAGGAAACATGTACAAGATGTTCGATTCGTTCTATAGGTATTGATTTCATTATGTGTCATGTTCCTGAGTACTAAGCAGTGGTGGATACCAACACATGTTTAATTACTAAGTGCGTCGTTAATAAAAATTATTGTAGCGTGAGGTGGCTTGGCGTGGGTCGTCCACTCATTCAAACGCACGTTATCGTAGGTGTAAAATTGATTAACTCTACATGCTACCATTGCTTTGAAATTTCATAAAAATTCACGCAATTTCCGGAATTACAAACTTGAAAAACACATTTTCATTTAAAATTACCATATTGTGTTGACAGTTGACAAGAATCAAACGTACGCTTTCTGAAATTAGCGTCATTACCGTCACATTAATAAATGTTTAAAATTTAATGCAAGTATTTTACCTTCACGCTTATCGCACAAACTACGCCCAAAGCGCGGCAATATGCCTGATTATAAACTGTGTCTACTTGTTCACAAGGCCTTACATGGACGAGCGCCCCACTACCTCACAGAACTTTACAAGCTGATAGATTTGAACCCTCGGCAGTAAACTCTACGATCCTCTTTTTTTCACCTTACATGATCAATTTTATTGTCAATATCTTATTGTATTGACAATATTTGATCGTGTTATGGACGCTTTAGGATAGACGCGATTTCAAAAAATATTACCTTACCCACAAGCATCACACGAGTGTATCTAATAATATTTTTCTTTATTTTTATAATGTAAAAGTATAATTTGAATACTTAATGCATCTGGCAACATTGCATCTAATGCTATTGTGGAATCGAAAATTATTCAAAATTAAGTATTTTAAACCTGGAACAATGGATATTGTTGCGCTGAATCCGTGCAAATCCTCAAACGTATCGACACACTCGTATCGGCAGATAATAGGGCCGGGCCGGTTGCAAAATACCGCCAGTCGGACCTTCGCAGTTCAGGATATCGATTGTTTATTAAATATATTTATCTCCAGCCCGCGGGCAGGCAGTACCTACTCGACAGTCAGGCCCGTACTTAAACTACTAACGTATTTTAACGACACACAATAACAGTTTTATATATTATAAAATAAAATTGAAACCATTTAACACTCTTCGTCGTATGCTTATTAAATAAGTAATTATTTTGATATAATAAAATCATTTCTGTCTGTCTCTAAGGCTGGCCTAGCCTCACCACTGAGAGATATTTGCATGGAGGTAGATACAATTGAGCAAGTCAGAGAGTTCACTTATCTCGGTACGGTCCTGACAGAAGCCAACGATATGCACGCGGAGTTGGAACACAGAGTTCAAAAAGGCCTGCGAGCTGCAGCCTCCTTGCGAACGTTCCTAAACTTCAAGCTTCTATCCATGAATACCAAGCTGCGTATGTATAACACCAGCATCAAGCCAGTGGTGATATATGGTTCTGAGTTGTGGACAATGATTCTAAAAGAACAACAAATAATCTACTGGTTTGAGAATAGAATACTTAGAATGATCCTGGGACCCAGACCAGGTGTTGCTGCGGGAACTTGGAGGCATAGGACCAACCAAGAGATCCGTACGATGACCCAGCAGCCCCTTATAACGAGCACCGTGAGAGCCGGTCGCCTAGCATGGATTGGGCACGTATGTCGAGCCGAAGAGACCAGAGCAATCAAGACCCTGTACGCATCTAGACCGACTGGAGTAACACCTCTAGGAAGGCCTAGACAGCGCCTAATGGACAATGTTCTGGCTGATCTGGCTAGGTTGGGCGAATCGGACTGCTGGGAGCCAAAGGCGCAGGATCGAGGAGCTTGGCGAAAAATCATCAAGGAGGCTAAAACTCTTCAAGAGTTGTTTAGCCATAGGAAGAAGAAGAAGAAGAATATCAAAGTTTTTCCACCGATGATCCCAATTTGTGTTAAACATAAAGGCCAATAACTGTGCAAAAATGCAATGTGGATGAATAATGTATCGTAGTTCAAAACCCACTCTATAGATGTCACCCGTACTACATTACACATGTTTTTTTAAACCACTTCTTCTTCTTCTTTCCCCAACGTTGGCGATCACATAATAGAAGATTTTAATTATATCCATTTATAATCATATTTTTTAATGAGTTCATAGTATGTATATGAATACATTTAAAATATTTTATAATTTTATTGTAAGCAAGTGCGACCCTGCCTTCGCCTACCGACTCGGCATCAGCTCGGAACTTTTCATGTACAAAGTGTCTGAAAACTTAAAACAGTATTAGCCCAGCGAAACGTGTGAGGTAATACTGATTGTAATATCAAGAACGTACTCGTGTTTCGGATGCTTGGGAATTCACAGAATGGGATTTTAAAATAATAAACATAACATTTATTAACCCTACTTTTTATGGTGTAGAAAATTGCCCGTCACAACTTATATCGACCATTGTGTATGGAGAAAGAGAAGCATCTAACTAGCAAAATAAGGATGAAGATAGAATAAATGCAGTAGAAAAAAGATCTCTTAGATGAATGTGTGTAAATCTGTATATGATAGAGTGTCAACTGCAAATATAAGAAGTGAATACGGTGCGAATGAAAGTGTTATTAACATTAAATAAAACGATGTTTTTTAACTACTTCCACCTTTGTCTTTATTTTGACAACGACCGGTTTCGCCATGCTCGATGGCATCGACAGACTGGTGATCAGTCTGTCGATACCAGCGAGCCTGGCGAAATCGGTCGCTGACGAAATAAAGACATAAGTGGAAGTAGTTAAAAAAAACATCGTTTTATTTAATTATCATTTAAAATGAACTTCCATCAAGAGATTTCAGTAAAATCATTTGATTATCTTAAAAAATAATTAAATGATCATGTGGATAATTTGGACACATGGAAAGAATGAATGAAGAAAGAATAGTAAAAAAATTATATGTAAACGATGTAAAGGGAAGGAAAGCGTGGCACGATCTAATCAATCAAATATTAAATGTCGCCTAAGTGATGAGTCGGAGAAATCAACGTGCGTGCATGACACGATGTAAAAATGTTCTGGAAACGAGAGAAGTATGTCAGGAAGGAACAGAATGGCGGTCCATTCTTTCTGCCTATTCATTCGGGGAGACGGCTTGAGGTTAGTTAGTTTTTCATTATAGTTAGGCTTTGTGCAGTATTAACGGTGTAAATAGTTTTTAAAAGTTTAAATGGTCGTTCCTTGGACCGGGACTGATCGTGTGTTTGGTGTATAGAATCTAGTTCACTTTATAAAACAATAAATAAGAAACATAACAACTGCAGAATCCGTGTGGAAGGGTCTAGGCTCATGGCTGCAAAGAGATCGACAACTGTGGGACATTTCTTTACAAAACCAACAATAAACACGAACTAAAGCTTTCACATTCCATTGTTTATCGTTTATTTACTTTTTTTTTAATATTCCTTCTTCCTACCTACCTATGTTGCTCCTCCTGTGAGGTCGACTCCCAGCTGTCCTTCCATATTTTAGGAGGACTTCTACTAGGACTAGTGCCGTAAGGCTGATTATGTAGACGACCTTCGTGGCAGAGTGGTAAGAGCTCTGGCTTCCAAACCGTAGGTCCCGGGTTCGATTCCCGGCGATGGCAGTGTGATTGTCACACTTTCTTTGGTCTGGCGTAGAATTCACGTGACAATAAAATGGCGATAGATTGGCTACCTATAACATGTCAGAAGAATCAATATAATAGCTAAAAAAAATTGTATACAGTAATTGGGTTCAAACGACCTGTTGTATACATAAAAAACAAAAAATAAAAAATGACGGAATGCATTAAATATTTATGTTAATTGAAATTTCTTGGTAGAAGTACATTGTATTTTTTTATGCTTCAATCCTAGGGATCGGTTTGCAACAAAGGCTCATATCTTTGCAGGTTTTTGTGATGCCATTTAGATATTTAATTTGGTAGTTTCCCGTTGCTTCCCATTGCAAATAATGAAGATAAAAAAATAATAAAAGTTGTTTTATTCCATACATTTAGTTTCATAAAATGTTTTAAAATTACTCTAATAATATATATATTATTATTTTGGACACATTCAAAGAATGAATGAAGAAAGAATGGTAAAAAAATTATATGTTAATGATGTAAATGGAACCAGAAATAGAGTAAGACCGAGGAAAACGTGGCACGATCAAATAAATCAAATATTGAATGTCGGCCATGTGAGGAGTCAGAGAAATCGACGCGCGTGCATGACACGATGTATGAATGTTGAGGAAGCGAGAGAAATATGTCAGGAAAGAAAAGTGTGGCAGTCCATTCTTTCTGCCTACCCCTTCGGGGAGACGGCGTGATGGTTAGTTAGCTAGTTAGTAATATATTATATATTATTTATATATTTTCAGAATATTTGATCAATCGAAAGTTATACTAAAATATCTATTTAAAATGGAAAGACTTTTCCATTTTAATCATTTGATCGAAATTCTAAAAATATCAATATTGTAAATTGATATTTCTCGGTAGAAGTACATTGTAACAAATGAAAATAAAAAAATCATAGTATTTTCTGGAGTCGGGTTAGCCGGGAAGCGGATTATCCGGGACACTTGATTCATTGAAAAAATATTTTATAAAAATAAAAACATTTCACAACAGTACCTACTTATAATGTATCTGTCACAATGCTATTGGGCGTTTAGTTCACATCGCCATCGGTGCCACCGCCAACATACGTTTGTGGCTCTAAAGTCGTAATTTTATTTTACTGGGAAAAGGTGTCTATGGTATAATGGATAAACGCAAACGAGTCGTACTTTCAATTAAACAAAAACTCGAAATAATTCAAAAGTTTGAAAATGGTGCAATCGTTAAATATTTATTGATTCAACAACATTTTGAATGTATACAAATTCTTGTAGACAAATACTGGATTTCACCCATAACGGCGGAATGGGGAATGTTGTTAAACGTGAAGCGATCGCTCAACCCAACCAATGACAGGTCATAAGTCCTGTAAGCGCCTCGGCCACCACCTTCTGTTCCCAGAAAAACAATTTGCATCTTCGTCTCTATTGAGATACAATTAATCCTTGTAAAATAAAAATAATTTATCCGCAATGGGTGAAATCCAGTATTTGTCTACAAGAATTTGTATACATTCAAAATGTTGTTGTATAAATATAACTGGTACAGGCAGGCAAAAAATTGGAGAGACATCTCCAGGCGAAATCTAGTACTGTATGATTTGCATAGACTTTCACAGTACATTAATAAAGGTTTTCTGCTTAATGCTTTCTAATCTTAATATAGATGACGCTAGTGTAGAGTGAACATAAAATTGTGAAAATAGGCGTAGAAACCTACCATATATACAAGTTCCAAAAAGTTTGTCAGATGTGGTGGTCATAACAGCGGAATGGAGAATGTTGTTAAACGTGA
Organism: Lepidostoma basale; assembly: GCA_022606425.2. NCBI lineage: Eukaryota > Metazoa > Arthropoda > Insecta > Trichoptera > Lepidostomatidae > Lepidostoma > Lepidostoma basale. The sequence continues at coordinate 172,934 of JAHDVF020000682.1, forward strand.
AGCGATCGCTCAACCCAACCAATGACAGGTCATAAGTCCTGTAAGCGCCTCGGCCACCACCTTCTGTTCCCAGAAAAACAATTTGCATCTTCGTCTCTATTGAGATACAATTCATTTATTGATTCAATGGTGATCAAACTATACAAATAAAACGAGAAAAAATAATTGCTTTCGGATTAACCGGGAAATCGATTATACGGATTTTTTTTTCCCCCATCCATCCCGAAAATCGGGAGTGTTATGTATTTAGTTCTATTCCACTTGAACTCTCGGCCACTCGCTGCCATCTTCTGGGACCAGAAAATTATAAAGGATTTATTATTATTTTTTTTTGTTTTCATTATTAAGATTCGTACTGATCAACAACAAAAACGTTCTATTACTTGTAAGTTGTATCTTAAGTAATGGTCTCGGCAGCCCATTGTGTTAAATCCCTTTCAACGTAGATTCACGTGCGGTAGGTACCAAGGGTGTGGTCGTGTGCAATATCTTAGGAACCTACCGAATTGAACAGCTATATAAAGGCTCGAGTCCTACCCCGGGCAAAGTCATTCAGTGCAGTTTACTATCAATTGTCTATTCAGCCAATTCATTCAAGAACGAAAAATGAAAATCATAGTAAGTTTTAATTATTATATTCTAATTATTTCTTCTTCTTCTTTTAATAGATCTGACGATCTGTGACACAGAAATCGTATCGGATGATGAGGTCCCCCTGTCTTTCCATCTCTTAGGCGGTCTTCCAGATGGGTGGTGTCCGGAGGGGATTTCATAAGCGGCTGTATATGCTAGTCTGTCACCATCCATTCGGGCTACATGGTCCCTCCAGTATCTTCTTCTGGATCTACTCCACTGAATGATTTCTTCTATTTAGCAAGTTTTTCTTATGTCTGCGTTGCGGACACGATCTCTGAGAGTTTTTCCAGTAATTGATCTTAGGACCTTCATCTCCGATGTTCTTAGTAGACCCTTGGTTCGCACACTGTCGGCCCGCGTCTCTACAGTCGCAAAAATTGTTCTTCCCTTTACAATTGCACTTCCCTTTCAAAAACCATCACCTTTGACTTTTCGACATTCATCATAATAATCAACATTAGTATTAAGCCGCCTAAGAGTTGAGAGCTACAGTTGGACTTCGTCATCTTAGGAGACATAATTCCCATGTCACAGATAGTCAGTACTAATAAATAAAAAGAAGAAGAGAAATCCATTCATTTATGATACTTTTAACGTTGAATTACTGTTAAGACGCACTATTTAAACATTTTTTTTTTGTTAGCCTCTGACAATTGTTTCTTCACTTGTAACGATTCATTAGTGTTCGTCAAAGTCAACGAGCAACAAAAATTCGGAAGACAGACACTGTCTTGGTTGATCTCAGATTATTGAGCAACAGCTATAATAATAATTAAACCAGGTGTATTTCGAGAGTCGATAATTTATTTGATTGGCAATGGTTTATACTTATTCATTTCACTTCCGAAACTGCACGGTTAAGTAACAGTAAAAATATTTATTAGATGCCAAGTGTTTTATGAACTCAAAAATCAACCATACAATTCTCACAAAATAACAAAATGATGAACAACTGATTTGGTAGTTTAAAAACAACTGTCGAAATAGTCGAAACACTCTCCACGGTCCATCAGCCGCATTCTCCATATTACTTCAAGCGCCCTAAGATTCCTTTCGTATCATCCATCCACTTTATTTTTGGTGTTCCCATATTTCGTCTTCCTCCTCCTTCTGCTTTTCTAACTAACTAACCATCACGCCGTTTCCCCGAAGGGATAGGCAGAATGGACCGTCATACTGTTATATTCCTTTACTTGTATTATTATTATTATCTTTTTGTTAATTTTTATACTATTACCTAAGTTAGTTTAATCTTGATTTTAGTTTAGTTAAATCTCGTTTAAAAATAGTTTAGTTAAGTCTATTATGTTAACTCTGTTCATTAATTTATAATTGTGGTAACATGTAATTGGCCTTATTTGAGAACTTCTTTGTGTATTTTTATATGTATTTACTCGCTGTTTGTTACCCTAAAATAAATAAATTAATATTTTTTTTTTAAATACTGCTATCTTGACATATCTCTCTAGATTCATCTACTTTCATACTTCGTAACATGCGCGCGAGTCGATTTTTCCGACTTCGAATGTAGCCGTCTTTTAATAATTTATTAATTTGAACATGCCATTCTTTCCTTGATCGTTTACTGCTTCTCTTTCCACTCCAACTGCTTCTTCTTCTCCTTCTCTTTTATGCAAATCTTGCAATATGTCTAAACAGCATATTAAATTTGGTCCTGTGATGAAGACGTCCAGCTTTCTCTCCATTTCTTTGGTGATCGTACGGGCCGTCAACGGCCTTGTGGAGTCTCGTGTATCACGATCTTGGGAATCCTTGCTGGGTCCATCTACTTGATGTGGTCCCTCCAAAATCATCTTCTCACCCAACTCACAATGTCATCAATTTTGCAGGATGTGCAAAACTCTTCGTTGGGTATCCTATCTCTAAAGGTTCTACCCAGGATAACTCGCAATGTTTTTATTTATGCTGTTCTTAGAAGATGTTTGGTTCTGACAATGTCTGCTCTTGGTTCGATTCCGCAAGTCATTATGGACTGGATGGATGGTTTACAGATCCTGGCTTTGTTCCACTAGCATATGTTTATTGTCTAACTTCGTCTTCCGAAAAACAAAATGTAAGTGTTTAAATTTTTTATGAAGTGTCTAGAAAAATAACATTAAATTATTCTTATACAACAGGTCGTGTAAACCTAATAACTGTATACAATTTGTTTTTTTTTAGCTTTTATACTGAGTCTCATGACGTATATGATAAGTAGCTAAACTATAGCCATTTTATTTATTGTTTCTTGGACGAAGATGTAAATCTCCATATTTTATAATTAATTCGAATGGTTACGTATATTTTAGAGAAGTTTCATTTAAATTTATGGGAATGACATGTTTCGCCTGTCTAAGAAATTATCAAATAACACATTCGTATTATTAATCGAAATTTTATTATCACGTGAATTCTACACGAGACCAAACATATCACACTGCCACTGCCGGGAATCGAATCCGGGACCTTGGGTGTGTCAGTCATAGCTCTTGCCACTCTGTCACGAAAGTCGTCTTTATATTTTTATATGAATACGACGGTCGTGACAGAATGGCAAGAGGTCAATCTGCTTCATACAATTATTTTATGATTTATTCCAGGTTTGCCTCATCGTGCTGATTGCCGTGTGCAATGCAGAGGAAGAGAAGAAGACAGAGAAGCGCGGAGTGCTCGGGTTAGGCTACCCCTATAGCGGGTTCCCTCTGGGTGCCCCCTACACTGGTTACCACGGACTTGGCCTGCCTTACGCCCACTCTCTCCACGCCCCGGCCTTCGCCCCTAAGATAGTAGCCCCCCTAGGCTACCCTGCCCCTCTTGGATACGCCTCACCGCTGCATGCTCCGATCATCTCAAAGACCATCGCACCAGCTCACTTCGGATATTCCTCTCCGTATCTTGGATTCGGTCATGGACTTCCACTATTGCATTAAAGCATATCATTTATTTTGTCTGATTCTTTCCCCTGAATTGTAATTTGATGCCTATAGTAAAACTTCATTTAAAAAATATTGAAATCACATTTGTGTGATATTTGATTACTTTTTTTATAATATGGCCGAGCCATAGAGGGCTCCCTCCGCTTACCCGAAGCTGTTATAGGCGCAGCGGTGCCTTTCGCCAGTATCACTCGTGCATTCCCTAGGCCCGTCCCCCGTCCATGCGGGACTTACATACGTTAAAAAAATTAAATATAATATGTGTATATTTGCAACCAAGGGGGACCCAGACCACATTTCAGCTACGCTACTCTCTCTGATTACTTACTAAATAAAAGATTCTAGGATTCTTCTAGAGTTCAGTTAAAGTATTCTTCTTCACTCTAGCTCTACAGTCCTGGGTGAACCTCGACTACCTCCAAAAAGTTTCTCCAGCAGACCCTATCCTGAGCTCTCGACTTCTTCCTAAGGTCCAACTCCCAACAATTGCACGTCCTTCAGAACACCGTCAAGCCGACGAAGCCGTGGGCTTCCTATGCTGCGTCTTCAGTTTATTTATTACTTGTATAATATGGGATCAATAGAAAAAAATTGGAAATTGTGAACTTTAATACCCACAAAACTAAAAATTCTGTACATAACAAGAGGTAGCCTTTTCGTAATTATTCATGCATTCTCGCTATTTTATACAATATAATTCCCTCAATAAATTTTTCATTTCCCAAAAGGAAGCCTTTTTATTTTAATTTGTTTTTCAGTTTATTACATATATTGCAACGATGATTATCAAGATCGTTTTTAAAAATATTATTAAAGATAAAATGGTAACATTCACAAGAAAATCGTTATGAAAAGGTAAATATTGGATTTTACTTGGTTATAGGCTGAGTTGGTTAGGACATGATTCGTCAATGATTTAAATGGATTACGGAGTCGAGGCAGACCGAGGAAAACAAAGCATGGTTGGTCATGTTAGAAGTCAGAAGAATCGACGTGGGTATATGACTCGTTGTATAAATGTGGAGAAAGCTAGAGAGGTGTGTCAGGATAGAGTAGTGTGGCGGTCCATTTTCTCTGCCTACCCCTGCGTGGAAACGGCGTGATGATTTGTTTGTTTGTTTATATACTTATGTATGGAAGCGACACATGGAACTGGCAAAAGAAGTTTGCAAGTACAATAGAATAAATGCAGTAGGAATGAGATCTCTTAGACGAATGTGTAGAAAATCTGTGTAATCTGTGTATGATAAAATTTCGAATGGAAATATAAGTAGTGAATGCAGCACGAATAAAAATATTATTACCAAAATAATGAAAGGATCATGAAGATGGTTTGGACATACAGAAATAATGGATGTAGAAAATTGGAAAAAAGTATATGTTAACGATGTAAATGGAATTAGAAATAGAGAAAGACCGAGACAAACGTGGAACGATCAAATAAATCAAATATAAAAATGTCGGCCACGTGAGGAGTCGGAGAAATTGACATGCTTGCATGATACGACGTATGGATGTAAAGGAAAGAAAAGTGCGACAATCCATAATTTCTGCCTACCCATTCGGAGAGATGGCGTGATGTTAGTTAGTTAGTTTTGTATAATATATTCCAGAAAACATAGAAAATGTTCATGGTGAGTATACAATGTTAATTTATTTAAAAATATTTTAGATAAACTTAAGGTAACACTGTGGAATTGCATATTGACTTTTTTTTTTAAATTTTAACACTGTTTTTTCACTTTTGAGTTTATTTTTCTCGACATGTTTCGAAGGCTTTACACCTTTATATCGGGAGAACGATATAAACCCGACGATGAAGGTATAAAGCCTACGAAACATATCAAATCAAATCAGTTTATTTTCTCAAAAGATATTACAAACAACAATTATAGTTTACCTCGAGAACAGATAATAAATATATAATACCAGGAACGCATGATAGATGGTTCGACATAAGGAATACGAGATTCTCACCAAAGTCAAGAGTATTTGTCTTCTGAACGTACTCGTACTTTCACGTATATGTAAGACGTCGATCTCCGAAGCGACCATGTTCAGCAGTTTGATTGCTCTCCCCACCGGCATCCCCAGAGGCACGTTGGTTCTGCATGCGGGGAGATAAAACAGTCTAAGTAAATCGAAAAGTGGAAAAAACGGTATTTTAATTCATAAAAAATTGTCAAATTTAAATAAAATAAATAAATATTCCACGAACCCCATAAACCTCAAATGGAAGGTGTTTGACTGCTGTTTCCTACCGGTGTTAAATTATGGGTTTGAAACAAAGCAAAAATATTGTTTTTATTTAAAATCTCTAGCAATCATTTTATATTATGATTAGCAAACTCAAATGTGTGTAATGTTATATTTACAAGTAGGCACTTTGATCTGTTACAGTACAGAGTGAATTCTTACAGTTTTTATAAGTGGCACCCACTCGTAAACTAACTATTAAAATATTTCAAAGAATAACAAGTTTGTAATATCACTCGCGCGGACAAAAAATCTGTTGTAAACATTGCCACAACTAATAGATAATACAGCCAATGATGGTATTACCAAATATAGCGGATAAGTAACAATGATTTGATCTTGTTAACATTAGCAGATTTCTATATATTATATTATATCTAAGAACTCATTTCAACATGTGTGTGTTTTATTTAAATATGCATGTGTTCAAGATTACCTACTGATTGTTACACTGTCTTTGGTCTGGTGCAGAATTCACGTGACAATAAAATGGCGATAATATATCACGAGAATCAATATGATACCTACACACTTTACATCAATTTGGCTCGCGCTGTAATGATTTAAAGAGCGATTCAACAAAATAATAATAATTCTTCTTCTTATTTTTGTCCTGTCACACCTCTGTGGTGCATAGGGCCTCAAGGAACCTTACCCGACTCTATCGCATGCCTGATGCCTAACATCATCCCAAATTCGGCCTGCTGCCTTAACCTCGTCCTGCAGGGCTCTTCTCCAGGTGGCTCTAAGGTCTGCCTCGCTTCCTCTTTCCCCCCATAGGGGACCAGTCTAGTGCGCCCTGAGATTCTTGGGAGAAAGTTAAGACCCACCATGGGTTGTAACGTTGAAGATGACAATAAAGGTGAATCATCACATTATTTATTACTTTCTAATGGTAAGTCTTTATTTATTTTTGTGTACTCAACCGTTTCGACTAGTTTTCAAAAAGTATGTACAATAACACATAAAAAACACTGTAGGCAATAATTTACTGAGAAAAATATTTTTAAACCTATGTAATATAAATTCTAAAACAACAAAAAATGTACCTATTTAAACACTGGAAGCGATAGGCACTCAATTAACTCTTGCGTTCCTGTACATTCTTACATCGTAACACGCACGTTCATCGAGTTTTCCGACAGAAATAAAGTGGTGTAAAATAATTGCTTTCATCTATTTAAATTCAGGAATGACGATGAGGAATTTTTCTATGGAATATTTCGAGATAAATTTATTCAAATAAACGCATCAATCATTTTATATCGTTCTCCCAACGATGAAGGTGTAAAACCATCGAAACGTATTGTGAAAAGAAGTGAATAATAAAAACAAAGAGTATTTTAATTCATAAAATAATTAAACAAACTGCGTTGTAATTAATTTTAGATGAATGAATTAAAAAAACGGGTTATTCTACTTTTGAGATTATTTTTCTCGGCGTATTTTAAAGGTTTTATTTCTTCATCGGAGAAAAGTTTCTATAGTTCCTCGATGATGAAGGTACAAACACTTTGGAGAAAAACAATCTCAAAAATGGTTATACGGTGTTAATAGAACGTCGTTTATCCGGACGTCAGTTAACCGGAACGTCTATTATCCGTGAAGCGTTCTGTACCGTGACCTACGCATGACTAAGCTTACCCCACCACACCTACACAACTTTGGGTGTGGGTAACATCATCCTTCTCATCCCTCCTCCTCTCGCTCTCCCCCGCACCCTACGGAAAGTCAGTCTCCCGCTGTGTTCGAGTTTTTACGTGTCATTATTTATTAGAGATTACGTGTGATTATCCGGAAAATCGGTATCCGGAACACCTTCGGTATAACAATTTAGTGTTTTTTTTCTAATTCTTCTAGAACAAGACGGGTAACACGTAACATTGAACCATTGAACTATTTCCATTCTCTATTCGATGGATAGGTCTCTGTTGCATAGCAGTAATATCAATGTTTAAGATGCTGTTTCGGGCCATCTCTATTCTTGTTCTTATATTTCGATTTGTATAATTAAATTACACAAGGGAATCCTCCTATTTTTATTTATTATGCAGGTTGTAACAATGTGACGACAGTATGAAAAACAATCTAACGTTGTCTTTGGTCTAGTAGAATTCACGTGATAATAAAAATGGTGATAGACTAGCTACTTATAAAGGGTGTTTTTTTAAGAGGTTTGGTTTTTAAACTAGCAACATTGTTTTTAGAGACTGTCAATTTGACAGTTGACAATTGATTTGTAGTCAGTACGTTTTGCCATTTCACCTTAAAAATGGACTCACGTCAGAACAGCGCTTGCAAATTGTGCAAATTCATTTTGAAATCGTGCAATACGTCCATTTTACGGTCGACATAATCGTCCATCCGAGCAAGTTATTCGGAAGACCATGGATCGTTTTCGACGGATGACCATGGATAATACGCATCCACAAAGACGACAATTGTCGAAAATTGGACTTCACGATTGCTCTTCATTCGAGCTAGCCGTGGCGCTCATATGTCCGAAATAATATTTAAAAATAATGGCGTAAAATTATCTATTAAATAAAGCCAATATTATAGACATTAACATTATTTTAATGTGTTCATTTTTAATTTTGAATATGTATTGTATACCTTTAAAAAAACACCCTAGCTATATGTAATTAATTAAAATATATTTTTTTAATTTGTATATTTAGTTGATTCCACTTTGTTAATGGCTTCAACCGGTTTCAGCATCTTGCTGCCATATATTCTGGCTTCTTTGACCAGATTAAAAAAAAAGTCATTTTTTACAATGAACTTCTTCTATCAAGAAATTTTTAAAAAAACATTTTTTTTCTTATTCGTTATGAAATCAATTGCTAAAAGTTGTATACACTAATTGGGCTCAAATAACCTGTTGTATTAAAATGTTGAAACCAACGGGAAACTGCCACATTTAAAAAAGGCCCAAGTGGCTTCCCAAAAGCCAGCACAAGTGTTCATTGACTTTGCTGCAAACCGATCCCCAAGATTGAAAATTAAAACATCTACTCGTATATTAAACAGCAAAGTGAGAACGTCAATATAAAGAGCATTCGCTCGGAAACAAAAGGTCGCTATTCTGGATCTCGCCGCAGCCACGATTGGCTAATACTTTATTAAATACCGCCGACTGACCTATCATTCAATAATTCCTAATGAAAATAATTTTCGAAACAAAACTGAATTTTAAGATTTCATTTGCCTAATAAGTTTGGCTCAATATTATTTTAAAAAGCTAAGTTGAAAAACGCCGAATCTGTCACGCAGTTGCGGAATGGCCAGCCGAGCGGAAAACTGCAATTCAGACTTGATGTAATTTTTGTTCACCCGATATGGGACAAGTTCAAAACAATAAATATCTTTTGATTTTCAAAGATTTTACTTTGCACTATTGATCAAAACTTCAAGTTTTTGCTTCACTGCCATCGGGCGCACGAGATTGAGGATATTCGACAACCATGACCTCAGGAAAGACATCAAGGTGCTCGTCTACAAGTCTGATGTCCTGCCATTACTCCTATACGCCTCAGAAACATGAACCCCATACAGAAGACGCATAAAAGCCCCAGAACGATACCACCAACGTTGTCTACGAAGGATCCCAAATGGAAAATACCAGAACAAACGGACAAATGAAAGCATACTCGTTGTGGCTGTATTGTGGCTAGTATTGTGGCTGCCATCATTCAGAGAACTGCTTTGGGCTAGCCATGTCATAAGAATACCAGGACATGCATCCACGTCCAACAATACTTACAATATCGTCGGTCCAGCGGACAGGGGACGTCCAACTCTACGAAATCCTGTGCGCGGTTTCCACTTCCTGAACCGGCTATCGGTTTCCCGATAAATATGGCCAGGTCACCTCCACTTCAGCCTGCCTATCTTCAGAACCGCCTCAGTCACCTTGGTTCGTTGTCGAATAAATACATTTCTAATTCTGTCCCTCAAGGCTATTCCAAGCATGGCTTTCTCCATGGTCGCTGGCGACCTGAAATTTTTACACTAGACCCCTTGTCAGTGTTCACATATCGGTTCTACAATATATGATATGACTAGGAAGACGCACTAGTTGAAGGCTTTGATTTTGGCCATTGTGGTATATATGCATTTGAGTTTCACACCAAGCTACTCTCCTATGCAATAAATATATAGCTTCACTTCTGTAGTTATGTTGCTCATGACAATGACAAAATAATATTTTGACTTGAAAACTGAAAACGTAATTGTTTCAAAATTGAGAGTTTTGAGTTGTCTAATTATAATGTCGAGCACACGAAGCTAGTTTGCTACAAAAATAAGATTAAAAGGCGGGCCAGACTGTGATAAACATCGGTTTCCAACCAACGAGCCAGACTATCTATCTCATTCTACGCCGGGTAAAATAATGCGAGGAAGAGAGATAAACGTACCATGTTTGTTGAATAGTTTGAAAGGATAACCGTATGCAGAAACATCCGCGGTTTAACTAAAATCGACGTTTTTACTACGTCTAGAACATGGTTTAAGTTTGAGTAATAACATTCAGTATACAAATTTTGGTTTCAAACCAGCTTGTTTATCACAGTGTGGCCCGCCTTTAAGAACTTAAGTAAGTCCCGAAAGACCAGCGGTGAACTATAAACACCAGGTGTTCTAAAATTGACATTATTGTTTTGTTCTACTATACAGTTTAATAACATTTGCCGCTACAGTTCCTGACCATCGTAATCGCTCACATTGCCATTTTGCCGTTACTACCATCCTCCTGACCCGCTGCCATCTCCAAGTCTGCTGGCGTTCCTTGAACGCCTCCATCTCTTGCTTCTCCTGCCGCCGTCGACGCCGCCTCCTCCTGCACCGCAGCCTCTCCTTGTCCTGCCGCCTCTTCCTGCCCTGCCACCGCCATCGCTGCCGACCCGCTGTTAACTCCAAAGCTTCATGTCTAAACCTTTCCTTTCCACCATCCTTATCCCATCATGTATCTCAACCCCATTGCCATATCGGTCCTCACTCAAGGCCACCGGCCCACGCCCAAGGCCACTCTTGTCCCACTTGGTTCCATATCCAGGACCAACCGGCCCCCACCCAAGGCCACTCCCTGTCACCGTCTCTCGGTCTCCACCCAAGACCTCGGCCCCTTTCCAAGGTCATCCCCAACCTCTCCACACTCCTGCCTACCCGGGTAGTCAGGTCCAAATGTCAGACACAACCCACTACATACTCCAAGTAACCCTCCCTTCACCATCCATCAATATCCAACTTATTATAATAATAAACGCGATTGTTTAATGGTTTTACTTGTTTAGATCATATAATTACTTATATAAATAGCAGTTACAAATCCGTTTCGCCTTGCGAGGGCATTTTCAAACTGTCCGTTTGAAAATGCCCTCGCAAGGCGAAATAAATTTGTAACTGCTATTTATATAAGTAATTATATGAATTAAATCAAGTAAAACCATTAAACATTCGTGTTTATTATTATAATAATTATAATGGAGTTTTACAAAACAAAAACCTCAACAATCAACAATATCCAACTTCATCTCCAAGAAAGAAATTTCCAACATGCGGGGGAGCAATAGCCTTCGAGCTGGTACTCCCGAAAAGACAATATTCAAAATCCAAGAATAATATTTAGTATTTTAATATAATAGTACTTTTAACAATAAAGAAAAAAGTAAAAGAAAAGCATTTTTTAAGCTGTTTATTCAGTTTCAAATAAATTAAAATGACACATTGACAATCTCATAGGTACTAATTTGACTATATGTTTTTTTTATAAATCACACATTTTTGCTATACCCGAAATCAATATGAATCGTACTACAAATATATTCTACACTCAACAGCATTACACCAATCCAGATTCAAATACATAACAATTATATTTACATTAAGCGTACGTATTATTTAAAGTTTATTTCCTAATTAAATCTAGTTATTTACAATAAAATTTCTATAAAATCTCGTATACATTAATTTTAAAATAAATTCTATGGATTTTCTCCTTCATTTTGTGGTGGTCTCCTCAAACGGCGTCGCTTTTGACGACGTTCGCCTTGGAAAGCTTGACTGACCGGTCTACCAGACAGAGGGTGTGATGGGAGAGCTTGCGGCAGCTGTGGCTCATGCTGAGGATTGGCAGCCGCTTGCTGCTGATGGCTTATAAACTGTTGCTGGCCATCAAGAAATTGCTGGAACGAGTGTTGTTGAATATTTTCTTGTTGCTGCTGCACGTTTTGATCCTGTGGTTGTTGTTGATATTGTTGCTGTTCTTGTGTGTATTGCTGTTGGGCTTGCTGTTGGGCTTGCTGTTGGGCTTGCTGTTGCTGAGCGTCCCCTTGGTATCCAGATTCTTGTTGCTGCTGCTGCTGTTGTTGACTGAAGAATCTTTGTGCATTCATAAATTGGTGCTGGGCTTGTTGTTCCAAGCTCGCCTGAATTTCTCTTCCGTCTTGGAAAGGCTGGTTACCTTCTTGCTGATACACGTAACCTTGGTTTTGGTCGTTCGGCTGATTAGTAGGGTTTATATCTTGCGGTTGTTGCGCTAAAGGAGTTTCGCTTTGTGGGTTAAATGGGGAAGGAAATTGGTTCGAAGGAAACTGCTCCGAAGGAAACTGGTTAGAAGGAAACTGGTTCGAAGGAAACTGCTCTGAAGGAAACTGGTTCGAAGGAAACTGGTTCGAAGGAAACTGCTCTGAAGGAAACTGGTTCGAAGGAAACTGGTTCGAAGGAAACTGATTCGAAGGGAATTGATTTGATGGGAAAGATGTTTCTGGAGTTGGGCTAGCCATGGGCATCCATACATTAGGATTTTGTCCTGCATTTAAAACGTTAGTCCCTTGATCTTGTGGTCCAGGCACAAATGATTGGAAATTAGGATTTTCGGGTGCAAAGGATTGTGGTGGGAATTGCTCCCCAGCTCCTAAAACAAAAGGAGGTTGACCCGTACTAAGTGGAGTTTGAGAAGGATTGAATCCCGAAGCACCATTAATGGCAGGGTTGAAGGGAGGGAATTGTTCATTTTCGGGTGAAAAACCTTGAGGGGGAAACTGTTCTCCAGGCCTTAAAAATAATGGCGTTTGCGGTGTGCTAGCCGGAGCTGAAGAAGGATTTATTCCTGCAAAACTGGATACTGGTGTATTGAATGGGGGAAATTGTTCACCTGGTCGTAAAAACAGTGGCGGCTGCCCAACGTTTAAAGGAGTTTGGGAAGGAACAATTCCAGCGCCAGCAGTGTGTCCTAAGTTCAACGGAAAATTACCAATACCCACTGGAAACTGTGAAGCACCCAATGGTACTTGGTTTAGCACAACAGGAGGACGAGCGACTGGTATTCTACCAACTGTGAGTGGATGACCAATACCAAATGGAATTCGACCTATTGGGGCAAATCCTTCTGGCGCAATATGGCCAATACCAAGTGGAAAACGTCCAACAGGAGCAATCCCTACCGGAGCGATATGTGGTCCAACGACTGGAACCTGTGGGCTGATAGCTGAAAATGAGTTCAAGAAGGGATATTTGGGATATGTAGCAAAATAAGACGTGTGTAAAGAGTGTCCGGGTCTAATAAGAGCTGGAGTAATAGGTAATGCCAACGGTTTGGGATGGAATACTGGAATTGGCGGAGCTGGGAGAGGGGCTGGGACAACGGGAGCTAAGGGAGTCACGTGAGCCACAGGAGCAACAGAAGCAAATGGAACAGGTCCGAAGACAGGAGGATGTATAGGAAGAAGTGGCCTTAAAAATTGTACGGGGGGATTCGGGAAAGGCAAAACAGGAGTCAAAGCAGGAGCGGGTACGATGTTTACCGGAACATTAACAGATGAAGTAGGTATGACGGGAGTAGGGGGAATAGGTTTGTGAACATGTTGAGTCGGCTGAACATGTCCACAATCGGTTGTAGGCCATCCAGGCTTAATCGAAGGACGCAACGGAATCGGATTATGAATTGAAAAATGATGGAATTTAGATCCGCTACTTTTATGCGGAAAATGTGATTTTGTTCCCGAAGGTGCGGGATATTTAAAATGAATCAATCCTGGATTCTTGACAGGGATTTTGATACCAATTGGAACCGATTGTACTGGATAACTGACAATGAATGGTTTGAGGAACGAATGTCTTACAGTATGATAATCATGACCATGGGAATAGGAAGGAATTTTCCCAAGAATTCCTCTTTTTCTCTGTGCTTTGAGGTCTTGATCTCCTGACTCTGAAATTGGGTCAATAACCCCCCTCTTGCGCTGGGCCTGGTCCTGGAGTGGCTCCTGTTCCTCCTCCACCTGCAGTGCTGGCTCCAGGACGGAATCGGATCCACTGGGCTTAAGCTCAGTGGATTCGTCTGCCCCTTGTACCAGCCACAGGCATGTCAGTGTGGTCTAAAACAGAAGAAAATTATCATGAAACAAACGTGTCAGAAATGAAAACGCTCAGAAATATATCTGGCAAGACACTGCGAGAGAGGATAAGGAATACACGGATAAGGGAGATATGCGAGGTCGAGGATGTCGTTAGGTAGGGAAGGCAAAGGAAAAGATACTGATATGCACACGTGAGGAGAATGGATCCATCCAGACTCCCCTTATTTGTGTTACACGGCCAGCCCCATGGTAGACGACCCCCGGGCAGACCACCAAAGAGATGGATCGACAGCTGGAAGTCGACTTCACCGGATGCCAATTCCTCTTAAGAAACAGGCCACTAGGCCTACAATAAAAAAAAAAATAATAAGAAGAAGAAGCAGATGAAACCAATTATTCTGCTCTAAAATCCGCAAATGGAAAAATAAAGAGATTTCCGTTGAGAGTGAGGTGAGACGTTATAAAGCCAAGGACAGACAACGTAAGGACCCGACAGGTTCTGAGAACTTCTTAGATGAAGACACTGATGATGATAATAAGCAAGACATTAAGAGATCGCGCGAGGAACATCAGAATATGATGGATATGTGAGGCTGAGGATATTATAAGATGGAGTAGACAGCGTACGAGAGACTATTACAGTCCTGTCCAAAGAATGGACACCACCGGACTCTCCTATATTGCACTACATAATCAGCCTCGCGGGACTCGTCCTCGTGGAAGATCCATAAAGATGAAAAGACAGCTGGGAATCCACTTCGCAGGAGGAACAACCCTTTAGAGAACAGACCATATAGGTCTATAGCAAGGAAGAAGGAGAAGAAAAAAGTATTTAAAAATGAGAAGATTATAGAAAGGAACGATTTTCAGTCATAGGTTCCTAACATTTTTAGGCCCGTTATGGTATCTAAAGTATTCTATCTAAGTGAAGACTTGGAAACAAAACATTTGAATTACTATTTAATTTTTAATCTTGTTCGCCTCTCAAGCGACAATTATTAACAGCTTCGAAGATATGGGCATCTCATTACCCATTTCTTTAAATTAATCAGGGGATATTTCGAGAACTCGGCCGTGCTATTGGTCTTTTTGTCCCTGATAGATTTCTCCGACAGCAACAGTACAGATTGTTTTACCTACCGGCTACCAGAACCAATCTGTCTCTGGTGACACCGGTGGGAAGAGCAATTAGTCTGCTGAACGCGGTCTCCTCGGAGATCGACGTTTTTCATATTTCACGTTCAGGGGACAAATACTATTGACTTTAGAAAGTATCTTGTCTTCCTAATGTCGAACCATCTCGTTAATACGTTCCTGGTATTATGTTGTATTTTTATAATATTTTACCTGTACTCAATAGATGCCTTAAACATTTTGATGTTTGTAATGTTGTTTGAGTTAATAAACTGATTTGATTTGATTTGATTTGATAATGGAAATAACTCTTCTAATGTATAACAAAGAATCACCCGCTTTCTTTGTCATTGATATTTTAGCACTTTCATACACATTTTATAGTTTGATACTTTTAATTTATATTCAAAATATTAAATTTCTTTCCTTATTTGTTTGTTATCTATTGCGGTTGATACTCGCTTTGGTTGTAGCCAATTATTAATGTGTATCAATATTGTTGGTAATTTAACCAGATGTCAAATTAAAAAAAATGTAGTCGACATTATTTCATAGTCCATTGTTTTGATACTATAACAATATAAACTGTTACATTTAAAAACTTTGTTTTATGTATCACAATTGAAGACTACAGGGGAAAAACAAGGAATGTCAGTAGAAGGTTAATTTGAATAAATTGAGAATAAAGCTAATCAAAGTCTATATATTTCTTAGCAATTAGCAATCGATTATCTGGCCATAGTCGATGACACAGATGATTTTTTAATATGAAAAATTTACTGTGGATAGATACGTACAAATGCCGCTAGATGGCATTATTACATTTATTTTTAATTTTAACTGAGTATTTTTATTTTACGCGTCAGTTGTTTCGTCAACCCATGTTGACATCATCAGGTGTTACAATTGTAACTGTGTCTATATTTTATGGAAATGTCATGTATCGCCTTGCTAAGGCATTATCAAATGACATTTTCATTCATGTTGATTATTTAATGTAAAGATTAAAACAGTTATTGTGTTGTGCGTGACCATAAAATTGACTGATTGGAATACGCATTCATTTTTTAAAAATTAATTTAAGTGCTACCATTAGTGAATAATGTTTTTTCGCCATAATATTTAATGAAACATTTTCTATCCGAATTAAACTTTAAATGCTTTTTCATCGAGTAATTCAATATATTTCATTCATACAAGCGTGACCAATTAAAATTATAAGTAAATGAAGAATTTTGTATAATTGTAAAACTAGCGTGCTTGTTGTTATTTTTATTAGCACAAAAAAATATTATTTATTATTATAAAACGGTTTATCTTCCTTAACTTAGTGTAATGCGTATACGAAGCATGGAACTGGCAAAAGAAGGGCGAAAGAATAATAAATGCAGTAGAGATGAGAGTTCTTAGACGAATGTGTGTTAAATCTGTATATGATAGACTATCAATTTCAAATACAAAAATGAATAATTGATTGATTGAAACTGTTATTAACAAAATAATAAAAGGGTCATTAAGATGGTTTGGAAACATGGAAAAAATAAATGTAGATATATAGAAAGGTAAAAATAAATGTTAGAAAATCGGTTTAAAACCACCCTACGTATTTGAACGTACGTGATACGTTCACTGTGACTGTACCATTCTGCGCTATCCCGTATCACGTACGCGCTTGAGAAAAAGTAATGTACCTAAAATGTACAAACTGTTCGGGATACGCGCGTGTGCCAACAACACTCGAGTACAAGTCTTCATAAATATGATAGTTTTACAAGGGGCAGGCGAAGTATGCGGCCGAGTATTTGACGCTTCGTAATTTAAAAAAATAAAAATAACATATAATTCAATTTCATTACTAAAAAAACTGCTTTCTTCGCACGTTTCTCGGAAAATAACCCAAAGGTAGGGCGGTTAAATTTTTTTTTACTTTTTTAATTGCTTTTGATAACTGTATCATAAAATAGCATTATAATGTGATGTTTCAATTGTTATTTAAAAAGTACCACATAAATAGTTACACTGATTTATTATTTCACTCCTAACTCATCTAAACAAAATTAATTATGTTTTTTATGTCAATTAAAAATCTAAAATCAGTTTCAAACATGCATTTTTCATCTGTCGAAACAACAACAGCAACAGCAAACCATCACGCTTTTTCCCAGGAAGAAGAAGCAGAGAAAATGGACACACTCTCTAGGTTCTTCCACATTCATACATCGAGTACACGCACGTCGATTCTTCCGACATTTTACATGGCCGAGTTCAAAATTTGATTAATTTGATCATGCCAAGTTTTCCTTGGTTTCCGTATATCACTCACATCGTAAACGTATACTTTCTTAAACATTTTTTCTGTCGAAACCGGTAATAGATTAACATTTTTGTACAGCGAAAAAAAAAATTTTTTTCACGAAGTTTGTTTATTGTAGTATTTCATAAATTGATGAATTTCAATAACGAGTGTAAACTTTTAAACACTATTTATAAATCACTTTGTGGCACTTTTCACATACAAAAAATACAGCAAGAAACGAAGTACTTAATTAGAGAAAACGTAACGTGCAAACCACTCACAATTAAAAACAACCACTTCATTTTATATCCAAAGGACGAACAATTAACACCGTGACATCCAGGCAAGCGTTCCGACTAATGTGACACCATATTGACAATCGACTTTTATTTATAACAAAGGCCCAGTAATTAAATCTGCTGAAAATTTCACCTCTTCATTCCTTTGCGAACCGGAACATATGAAACTATTGGTCAATAGTAAAATTATAAGCGCCCATTTGAAATTCGAACGCGTTCGCGCTTTGAATTAGGGATGCGTTCAGTGTCGCCATTACGTCCATAGATTATGGCGCGAGGTGCGCTCGTGAAGATCGGAACAGTTTCATCTTTGGAAAACTTTTACGCGGGAAAGCTATACAAATCATATAAAATCAAACCTCAACAGACATTACAAACAAAAGGTAAAATATAATATATACAATAATATAATGCCAGTAACGCATGAGAGATGGTTCGACATTAGGAAGACAAGATACCGAGTATTTGTCTTCTAAACGTACTTTCACTAATATGAAAGACATGATGGGCATGTTTGGTCTTAATGGCCTAGGTTTGAACCTTGCAGCACCCCTGAATTTACAAGAAATGGTTCCGATCGAAAAATTCTGTATGAGATGAATTGTTTTCTCCCCTCGAGGTAATCAAAATAATACAAGATAACCTTATTCCATAACTAATATATAAATATGAACAATATGTACAAAAATACATATTGAAATGATAAAACAATAAACTTACAATATGATTCATCACCAATTGCCCTTACTTCAAACACGATATTATTAAGGATTAATTGAATCTCAATAAAAATGAAGATGCAAATTGAAAACAGAATATGGTGGTCGAGGCGTTTACAGGACTTATGACCTGTCATTGGTTGGGTTAAGCGCACGCTTTATGTAATACAACATTCCCCATTATGCCCTTCTTACGACCACCACGTCGGACAATTTTTTGTAAGATGTATTTATGCTACAATGTTGGGGAACATTTTACATTTTTTAGTTCAATCTACACTAGCGCCATCTATTAAGATCGGATGTAAGCATTAAGCAGAAGATCTTTATTAACGCAATGTGAAAGGCTACCGCCATTAACATACATTGCTATTGTAGGGAACGATCATGTTACTAATCAATTTTGGACATAGGTACTTGACGGTATACAATTATGAAATTTTTATGTATTTTTGACTACCAGGCAAGTACTGTCTCTTGATTATGAGTTAAACATTATATTCTTTAACCATTGGTTAAAAAAATTGTAATTCCCCCTCTCCCATAAGAGTTTAAACAAATGTTATTATGCATTACATAATAATAATAAATAATAGTAATAATAATATGCTAACTTTGAAAGCGCCTTTTTTGTGATGTAATCACCTCAAGGGCGCATTAAGACGTGTTTTAAATCTAAAAATCTAAAATAATTTAAACGCTGCATCTGATTTTAGTAGGTACACATAAATACGAGTATTTATTAAAAATCACAAAAAATTAAATTAAAAAGATTATCAATTGTATCAGAAATGGTTTTATAAATAATGTTACATATATCGTTCATTAATCTCCATTGTTCGGCTGTTATTATAGTTATGTTAGTTTATATATAATATATTTTATATATATTTACTTTATAAAAATACAATAGTTCTATTGTATTCCAATGTATAGACAACTCATTATGGGACAAAAAGTATAATTTACACATTCAATAATTACATATAAATATACAGTAATCATAAAACATTTCGAATTTATCAAAAATACAGACATAAAAACTAAAACAATTTTTTCTTTTGATCACCAACACATATAAAAAAAAATCTTTTGATCATCAACACATATAAAAAAAAAACATTTTTTGAATGATAGAAAGAAGACATATTTGATATATACAGCGTACAAGCAATATTTAGTAATAGCAGATAAGCTATCATATTCCCAGATAATTAAAGTCTATAATAACCACGAACCGTCATAGCATCACGATAAAGCGGTCCTTTTCAGTTCGATAGAAAGTAAAATCGGATTCCTACGGTCAATGTCTATTCCATCGTAATGTTGGAATATGAATGATGAAACCCATTCACACACTGCATTGTTATTTGTCATTTCTGTTTTGAAATGTACATCTGTATTTTTAAATATTCATCAAGAAAAAAAATAGCCTTTGCATATCACGAGAGTAATGAGGATTCTTCTTTTTAAAGATCTGACGATCTTTAGCACAGGACCACCTGTCCCCCCATCTTTAAGGTGGTCTTCGAGTCTGTCACCATCCATTGTGTCTACATTCGTTTTTTTTTACTATTATTCACTCTTTTTTTATAAATTGTAAGTAAAATATATTTTTGATATTGATATTTTTACAATTTTTTATTTCTACTCTTTAGTTAGGCTCTACTTTACCTTCAAGTGGGATAGGACAACTTTCGCCTCCAGCAGTCCCTGATCTCAGCAGTCGTCCTCCAATTCGGCACCCGAAGAAATACCTTATCTAAATTACTACTAACAATTTTTTTCCAAAGTGAAATTATTTCACTTTCAAAAACAACGACTCAAAAGTTACCCACCTGAGGAGTTAGAGAAATCGACGTGCTTAGATGACACGGTGTATGAATGTAGAAACGAGATAAGTATGTCAGGAAAGAACAGAGTGGCGATCCAATATTTCGGCCTACCCCTTTGGGGAGACGGCGTAATGGTTAATAAGTTTATCATAACATTTATTTAAATAAAATTAGATAACTTACTAACATAAATTATGGAAGTGAAGCTTGGAGCCGGCAAGAAAAGGATGAAAGTAGGATAAATGCCGTATAAATGAATTCACTGAGAAGAATGTGCGGGAAACATATATATGATAGAATACCGAACGACGAAATAAAGAAGAAATGTAAGGCAGATGATTGCATCATAAGTAAAATAAAAAAGGATCCCTCAGATGGTTTGGACATATAGAACGAATGGACGAGAGAAGAAAGTTTAAAATGTTGTATACATGCGAAATGAGTGGAAAGAGAAGCCGAGGAAGACCAAGGAAAGCATGGCATGACCAAATTAATCAAATACTGAACGCGGTCACATTCGAAGTCGGAAGTATCGACGAGTTACGAAACCGTATGATAGTTAGTAAGTTAGTTAGTTTTATAAATAAATAAATAACTACAAATATTAATACAAATTAGAGCAAATTACTTTCTTCTGGTCTATGATATTATATAATAAATATATTGAATTTGTCGGCGTTCGTTTGCTATAAAGTGAAAATCTCCGTTGTGATTTGAATAAAATGTTCAATAATTATAATTTCATAATACCGCGGGCCGCTGTTGCATTCCTCACTTCTGTCTCCGCGTTCCGCTCCAGTACGGGCCACTTTTTATTATAATTATGTTGCAGAAAAATGTGCTCAGCAAATAACAGTTTAATCGTTATTTTTTAAGGGCTGCGTAAACGAACGTTTAAAAAAAATAATGTGTACTGTCTCATTACCACTTAGTACCACTTAATTTGTAGTGTGACATTTTTTGTGGCATTTTTACACAACTTAACTAACTAACTAACCATCACGCCGTCTCCCCGAAGGGGTAGGCAGAAAGAATGGACTGCCACACTTTTCTTTCCTGACTTATTTCTCTCGATTCCTCAACATTCATACATCGTGTCATGCACGCGCGTCGATTTCTCTGACTCCTCACATGGCCGACATTCAATATTTGATTTATTTGATCGTGCCACGTTTTCCTCGGTCTTCCTCTATTTCTGGTTCCATTTACATCATTAACATATCGCACCGTGAGTGTAAAACTGACGTAAGTGTAAATATACAGTTTGGAGATATGGGAGTTTAAAGATTTCATATTGCTAGGAAAAACTGTTTTTTTTTTTAAATAAACCAATGATTTTCGGTTTATAGGTATATTACTTTAAACCGAAAATCATCGGTTTATTTAAAAAAAACAATTTTTCCAAACAATATGAAGTCTTTAAATTCCCATATCTCCAAACTGTATGTTTGCACTTACGTCGGTTTTACACTCACGGTGCGGTATAGTTTTTTTACCATTATTTCTTCATTCATTCTTTCCAAATGTCCAAACCATCTTAATGATCCTTTCATTATTTTGTTCATGACACCATCATTCGCACCGCATTCACTTCTTATATTTTCATTCGACACTCTATCATACACAGAGTATGCACACATTCGTCTAAGAGATCTCATTTCTACTGCATTTATTCTACTTTCATCCTTCTTTTGCCAGTTCCATGCTTCGCTTCCATACATAAGGGTCGGTAGAAGAACACCATTGTGCACTGCCATTCTAGCTTTTTTGGATAGGTTTTTGTTTGCGATGACAACTTTAAGTGCACCATTCACTTTGTTGCCTGCCCCGACCCTTCTTTCAATATCCCTCTCCACTCGCCCATCTCTTGTAAACAACTTTATTATGTTTTATCGAACCAATCGATTGCGCTCTCGCCGGAGCTAAACCAGAGTTTGTTTTTGTCATCCTCACGAAGCTCCGACGCAAGTTTTTCATCTCCAAATTATACAAGTATAATTTACACTTGTTGACAGCGTCACACTTTTTGATTGGCAGAAACGCGTCGGATATTGGAAGGAGTTGTCTTAATATTTATATCACTTGAAATTCACAAAACCATTGCATTATCGAGATTTTCGTAAGATGACAACTTCATAATCTTTCTACTCCTGATCATGCCTTTGGCGCTATCCGATGTTCCCGCAAAATCTATCAAATTTTTTTTCAGTTTTTCTTCAATTGAAAGTACGACTCGTTTGCGTTTATCCATTATTATAGACACTAGACACAGGCAAATAAAATTAACGAAAGTGTTTTAAGAGTATGAACTACGCTGCAGGTGCTTAATTGCAAACTCGAAACGACTAGAGACACAAACGTATGTTGGCGGTGGCGCAAATGTGAACTGAACGCCCAGTGTCATTGTGACATATTATAAGTACTATTGTGAAATATTTTTGTTTTTATAAAATATTTTTTCAATGACTCACGAGTCCCGGATAATCAGCTTCCCGGTTAATCCGACTCCGGAAAATCGGGAGTGTACTGTACATACCTTACAGCAGAGTATATCCCACTGTGATACTTTCAGTCATTTGAGACCCTTACAAACTTAGCATTGAAAAAAAAACTACAAACAATCACAAGCATTGCATTTTTATTTTTCCTTTTATATAATACACTCTATGTGCTGTAAAATACTGACACAACTTGTTTGGTCTTAAGTCTCTGCTGTACCTGGCTTCTAGGGAATATAACAGGCTTCCTGAGGATATTCGAGGCTCTAATAATGTGGCTAACAGCCTACAGCTGTATTACCTCAGGCAGTATGTGGAAAGTGTAAATTATTACCATATTCGTGTATTTGTATCTTGATTTTTATTCTGCTTGATATAATATTTTTGTGTTTATAATAATTCTGTCATGAATATATATTATAATAAATGTAATTATTTTAAGGCCCAAAATGAGTTTATTGTAACTCATGGGGAATACATGTTTTGTAATGTATTTTTTATGTAAATAAATAAAAAACTGAATGTCATTTTTACTTTTTAAAAATTAATGAGCGTTTGATCATAGTTTGGTACAGCCCTGAAGAATGGAGGTCAGTCGCTTAATTTAATATAATACGTGAACAGTATTAAGAGTTAACCGAAAATTGTCGCAGTGTACTCCTATCATTTTATTAACTTTATGTTACGGGTAGAGAAGCACCCCTTCAAAATTCTGCGCTCCTGGTAGATTTATAAATTTTTTATAAAATTATAACGATAATTGAATGAAATTTTAGGAACATGGTACATATTATTTCTGTCAGTATGTCTGGTATTTAATTACACGTTTATGGTATTTATTATTTTTAGATAGTATAATTTAGAAGTAATACTTCTTTTTGCGCGTTTAGTAAAGGGTGCACTGAGAGAGTGCACACAAGAGCTGCGCGCGCACCCTGTTATTAAAGTGCGACATGATTAAGTTAGCCCATTGTGTAGTGAAAAATGTATCAGTGACAATACTAGTGTAAAACCCGTTGGTAACCGTCAATTTTGGGATGCATTTAATTCATAAGTTGTCTTTTAATTCTAAATATGATTATTTTATTAAAGATATTTCCAAATCGTAAATAATATGAACCACTGACTCACTCCCTCACACTCTGTCTAAAATTCTATCTGCCAGATTTGGCATTTCTCGCTTTCGGCATTTCAGCTAGAAATAGAGAAAGACCGAAGAAAACGTGGCACGATCAAATCAATCGAATATTAAATGTCGGTCACGTGAGGAGTCGGAGAAATCGACGCGCGTGCAAGACACGATGTGTGAATGTAGAGGAAGCGAGAGAAGATCAGAACAGAACAGTGTGGCGGTCCATTCTTTCTGCCTACCCCTCCGGAGAGACAGCGTGATGGTTAGTTAGTTAGTTAAATAGTATAACTTCATACGTGCGTGGGTAAGTACGCACACGTTCTTTATATTATAGGTATTTTATGGGGTATTATTAAGTTCACTCTTATATAGGAATGTAAAAAGCCTATAGCGAATATAAAAAAAAATATATACCCAATAGAATCGACACGAATTATTTGTTAATTGTATTTTCCAAAACCTCGAGAACGCTTTTAGAATAATCAATGCATACAGGGTGTAGCAGAAGTCGACGCAAGCTGGAAACGGATTATAGGGCAAATTATGCTAGTTATTATTATTATTATTTTGTTGAAAAATCTCCTTACATCATTACAGCGCGAGCCAAATCGATGTTAAGGGTGAAAAAAAATATATATCAAAGGAAATATACATAGAACCTTATGAATAGGAATATGCCAGTTATTTCCTTGCTGCCTTTATTGTAAGGATATTCACGAATTCGCCATAATTGCATCCAAAGAGGTCTATCTCATTTAGAAGATGAATCGCTTTCAATACAGGAGAACTTCGAAGGGCCTTTGTGCGGCAATTTGGGGCATAGAATAATATATGCCCCCTTGCTCTGCTATAACTATGGGGAACGTATATATTTAGTTATGAGAAAAACTGTAAAAAAATCTGTTTTGTATTTCTTGCATTCTAAAATTGGACGCAGTATTAATTTTGAATACTTGGTTGAGCAAAAAGTAACATTTTCTTCCAAGCTGGATCAGTTAGCTTTCAATGTTAAGCAACAATTTACAGAAGCATTATTCAGAATTACGTAATAAAATTAAAAATTTAAAAACAGTAGCATTCGTAGTAACGGGATTTAAAAGACCATCACAGGGATTTTCTCGATTTTTTAAATAGTTATAATTTTAAAAATACAAAACATATTTTTTTTTACATTTTTCTCATAACTATCATCTATTTCCAGCTTGACGTCGACTTCTGGGACACCTGTATAGAGGAAGTAAAATTTTGTTTTGATCTTTCCTAATCGTATTTCAAATATTTCTCACGCGCGTAGTTTGTACATTTCTCCAGTTATGATAAACAATTCAGAGCATGAATAATTAGTATTTATTCCTTTTATTATATTTGTAACTTAATGCGGTGCGAGCGGTGACCTTCTAGATTTATATTTCGTTCGCTCACTTTTGTATACTATGCAAATATGATTTTTCCAATACGAATAGCAATATTTAATACGAATGTATTGTAAGAATCGAATATGGACATTTTAACGTTTGTATAGTGGTATATGTATATGAACAATACACAAGATTGAATGAATATTGAATGAAGTGGTAAGAGCTCTGACTGACTTGTTTTCAGGAATGCCAAGATATTTTCGAACACACAGGTACTTCGGGTGTTGTATAATTCCCTGGTAAGAAGTCGGCTGGAATATAGTTCCGTTATTTGGTCACTTGTTATTTGCTTTTTCCGACTGAATTCTTGCTAGGTATGCTAAGCTACCAATCATTGGAGAGAAGGAGAAACATTCACTTGGGAGTTCACTTCTTTCAGCTGATTGGCGGCCGTATACAGAACTCGGATGTCCTGAGTGATGTAGGTCTATTTGTCCCTGATAATTACGTTCGTCAAAGACAGCACAGATTGTTTTATTTGCCACGCTGCAGAACCAACCTGCCAATGGTAATGCCTGTGGGTAGGGCAATCTTATTGCTTAATCGGATCGCCTCGGAGGTCGACATATTTCGTGATAGTGTGAGTTGCCTCAGGGATGCGATATCAATGTTATGATTTTTTCTTACTCTTAAGCTTAATTTTTATTTTTTTTAATGCTTCTCTGTTTATAATGTAATTGCAAACGATTTGGAATTGTATGTCTGTAATGTTTGTGATTATTATCAAAATAAATGAAATGAAATGAAATGAAATGAAATACCGAAGGTCCCGGGTTCGATCAGTGTGATTCTCACACTGTCTTTGGTCTGGTGTAGAATTCTCGTGACAATAAAATGGCGAAAGATTGGCTACCTATCACATGTCATAAGAATCAAAATAATTGCTAAAATAAATGCAGTAATTGGGTTTAAACGACCTTTTGTAAACAAGAAAAAAAAGTAATAGAATAAATGCAGTAGAAATAAGATCTCTTAGACGAATGTGTGGATACAGAGTGTCGAATGAAAATATAAGAAGTAAATTCGGGGCGAATGATGGTGTTATGACAAATTAATGAAAGGATCATTAACCCTTTGTACTCCCCGATCATTAATATTTTACGTGCCACCAACTGCTTGTCTAGGTCGACATAGGAATTGTTGTAATAAGTACTTTGTCGAGTCACACTCGACATTGGAATAGTAAGAGTTAAGATGGTTTGGACATATGGTCAGAATGAATGAAGAAAGAATGGTAAAAATATATATATATGTAAACGATGTAAACGGAACAAGAAATAGAGAAAGACCAAGGAAAACGTGGCATGATCAAATAAATCAAATATTTAATGTCGGCCACGTGAGGAGTCAGACACGAGTCAGTGCATGACACGATGTTTGAATGTTAAGGATGTGAGAGAAATATGTCTGGAAAGAAAAGTGTGGCAGTCCATTTCTTCTGCCTATCCCTTCGGTGAGACGGCGTGATGGTGAATTAGTACAAACAATTTTCTAATAGTGTATGTGTGTGTATGTGTATGTGTGTGTGTATGTTAAGGATGTGAGAGAAATATGTCTGGAAAGAAAAGTGTGGCAGTCCATTTCTTCTGCCTATCCCTTCGGTGAGACGGCGTGATGGTGAATTAGTACAAACAATTTTCTAATAGTGTATGTGTGTGTATGTGTATGTGTGTGTGTATGTTAAGGATGTGAGAGAAATATGTCTGGAAAGAAAAGTGTGGCAGTCCATTTCTTCTGCCTATCCCTTCGGTGAGACGGCGTGATGGTGAATTAGTACAAACAATTTTCTAATAGTGTATGTGTGTGTATGTGTATGTGTGTGTGTATGTTAAGGATGTGAGAGAAATATGTCTGGAAAGAAAAGTGTGGCAGTCCATTTCTTCTGCCTATCCCTTCGGTGAGACGGCGTGATGGTGAATTAGTACAAACAATTTTCTAATAGTGTATGTGTGTGTATGTGTGCGTGTGTGTGTGAGTGTGTATGTGTATGTGTGTGTGTATGTATGTGTATATTGGTCTGTGTGTCTGAGTGTTTGAGTGTGTGCGTATGTGTGTATGCGTGTTTGTATATGTGTGCGTATATATGTACGTGTGCGTATATATGTATGTGTGTATTGGTCTGGGTGTGTATGTTTGTTTGTATGTGTGTGTGATTTGCGTGTATGTGCTTGTGTGTTTGTCAACTTATGTAGTTTTTTCTCAAATTTTAATTGTGTAAAAAAAAACTATTTAATGTTATTTATAATGTTTAATGTGTTTGAAATGATTTTACATTACATATTACAAATAAAGAAACAGGCCCTACTTATTAAAACATTTATGTAAGTCGTTGCCGGATACTATTTTATTATAGTGGAGAATACTAAAATTTTCACAATAGACATTGATATAAAAAAATATACGAGTCATATTCGTTATACGATAGATTATTATTTACATATTTTTCGTGTAGTTATTTGGTGGACATAGATAGATTAAAATTGTTATGCATTACAATTTTTAAAACTTGTTTTAAAAAATAAAACATGTAATAATGTTTTCAATGTTGAATCCGTCCCATTAAGACATTTAAATGTTTGGAATTATTTTTTTCCCATTTCAGTAACTGAATAGACTATATAGGATATAATATCGTATAATTATATTTTGGGACAGTTAGAAAAGGTTTTGTGAAATGCCTATTTGAGCATCGTGTACTTACATTATATATGTTCTCGTAAGTAGGTGAAACACATTTCTTTATAATATGTAAATGCGTCTGAATAGTACGAGTATAGGGCGATAAATCTGCGGAATAAACTTGAAGGAAACAAGAAAACTATAATAAATAATGTCATTCTATTTTCATCTACCTATCAGTACCTACATACTCAAGTCTATGAAATAAGTTACATTAGTGCACATTTATGTCGTATTTAAATTCAAGCTCACGACTTGTGTGAGGTTTTTTTTTCACACTACCATCGTCAGGAATCAGGAGCCTTTGATGTGGCAGTCATAGCCAATCTGCCACGAAGGTAGACATTTATTTTCAATTTATTTATTTTTTTAAATCATAAACATCACAGTATATAAAACCAAACGCTTATGACTATAGAATACAAAAACAAACAAAACTTTTTAACGGAATATACAATCGTGAAACTTAAAAAATACAATATACTCGTAAACAATAGACATAAACACAAAAAAACAAGATAATTAAAATATTAGGACCAATTAAGTAATAAGAAACAATAAGAAGAACAAGAGAAGAAAATATCAATTTTATACATTATGTAAGAGATAGATGTTTTCTGAGGGTAGCCTCACTATCGTGGAAGATGTCCACATCCGAAGAGATGCGGTTTAGAAGGATTATTGCCCTGCCCACGGGTATAACCTTAGGTAAATTGGTTCTACACAGTGGCAGGTGAAATAATCTATGTTACCTTTGTCGCAGATAATTGTCGGAGACAAACAAAGTCATTCAAAATATCCGAGTTATGTATTCGACCACAAATCAAAGCCGTGTCACACTGTTTTAAACAAGCTCTCCACATCGGTCTCCACTAGCGGTTTAAAACTGTGTAGACACTTGTTTGAAACCAAAATTCGTTTGACCTTCAACAAACTTTGTGGACGGACGCGCATAGTATGCGTGTGGATCCACCATTACGCATTCCACGTGTTGAGAGCTTGTTTACAACAGTATGTGGACGCTACACCAACCGTGGGCTCCATAGCTCTCCACCAAGGTCACCCCTGTGGAGAGTTTGTTTCAAACAGTGTGGCACGGCCTAGTTGTAAAAAATGAACACCCAAATGGATAGTTCGTCTAATTCCCAATGATTGATAGTCCAATAGATTGTAATGTAGCTCCTCCCGATTGTCGCAACAGCTGGTTAATCTAATTAAAAATAATAATAATAATAATAATCGACTTAATCATTTTGACTTAAATGTGAATTTTAAATTTAAAGATACTTAATTTTTATATTTTAAGCCTTACTAATTGTAATAATCTCAGTTCGTGGCGTTAATCACTTCCTGCTCGCTTGTCCCGCTGACAAATTGATGCCCCCTCGCCTATAAAATGGCTGCCAAATCAATAAAGGCCCTTTGTAATCAGACATGACTCTCACGCAGCAATGGCGTCCGTATTAATTCTAATGGTGTATCCATTATTTGTGTCAACGATCGGATAATCGCCATTTTAACAACTACATTTTGATTTCAGATAAAAGATTTCAAATAACAGCTTTCTCTTTCTTATAAACTGACTTTCCTGGCCACAAATAAACAGACAATTAATTCAACATAATACATATATAACGACATGTTTTTTTAGTTTATTTTTTTTATCTAGTAATTGTGTTGAAAATTCTTCGGTACAATTTGAATTTTCCTTTCTTATTTATACAAATCTTTGTTGTATATCGTTCATAAATAGAAAATTTGTATTTTTCGTTTAATTAATGTTGTACGTGATTTTTGTGATTCATTGTGTTTTTTCTTCTTCGAATATTCCACGCAATTAAATGAATATTTAACAAGAGGGACAATGTTTCTTATTTTGTAGACGTTGGACGATCGAAGTGTGATCGATGAGGTTCGCATTTCATCACACCGCGTCTCTCGCGGGGGTGAAAAGAGAAGGATAGAGTGCCGCATCGATTAAAGTGTGGCAGTCCATTCTTTATGCCTACCCCTTCGGGGAGACGGCGTGATGGTTAGTTAATTAGTTCAACCTTCTTGTGCCAACTCCTAGATTCAATATCATGCATCGGCAAGGGTCGGCACTAGAACCCCATGAAAGTAAATGAACTAATAATTATCCGTAATTGACGTTACGAAAATAATAACTCACAATTCGGTAACCAAATGAATCTATTAACATGAAAGTGATTGAAAATGTAACCAACATCAATGATATAAAACTATTTCGATTATGCGCAGGCGCATCGTATTATAATGAAGACGTATTATATATGGCAGTGTCAAGTGTATCGGCGGCGATAATATCAGCAACGCAACTCCTTATTATGTTATGGCATGGCGCCCTTCTTGGGCGGGAAAGAAAGCATAACATGTCATAGAAAGTTCGCTTTCAATGCATTTTCCTAGCTCCTGTAACTAGTCACAGTTGTAATATAGCATATGACTAATTTTTTTAATTGAAATTTCTTGGTTTTTTAAGTTCATTTAAATAATGAAAACAAAAAAAAATTATACATAATTTCTTTATTATTATGTATTTAGTGTGCTTCCACTTGTTTTTATGTTCGACCGGTTTCAGCAGCTTGCTGCCATCGTCTGGTGTCGCTATGGTTTTCATCGTCTGTAATTTAAAAATCCGATCCCCTTAATAGGCATATTCTTTGAACCGAAAGCTGAAAATAGAGCGTTTTATACCATTTTGGAATTTTGATAAAATGGGCAAACTTATTTTGACTTGGTCACACAGGTCGCGATACATTTTTTTTACACCACAGGAGCTCAAACTTTCAATTTTTTTTTCGTCTAACTAAATTTTGAATTAAATTACCGAATAATAAAAAAACAAAACAAATGGTACAAAAACAGCAGTTCACATTTGATAGCGCATTTATCCAAGAGTACTATTCAAAAAACAGACTAAGAAAATACCTTGATTTGTGATCATGTCATCGAATAGAGTGACCAGGGGGTAATTATTTATGAAATTTTGAAAATGGCCAAAAACTCGAAAACCATGACACTTTCACTGAGCATAAATTTCCATTTTCTGATCAGTCATGACGCTCCCCATCCATGGGTAACAGGTTATCTACTCTTTACGCCACACCCTGTATAAGAGATTGTCTATAAGGTTAATATATTAGCCGTTATTGTTCGCTATTAATTTAATTGTATTAAATTCTTCATGGAATTTGATTTAATACTACACTCATCAGACGGTGTATAAAAGAATGAAAGACCGACAGTTTATGTGACATATGGTGTTAGGATGAAAGGATGGTCACTGTACGTAGGTTTTCTAAAAATACTGAAATCTAGTTTATTTTCGGTTATGTTTAATGTTAGATCAAAAAAAATTTTTGTTTACCTCCTATTTCCATTGTAAATTAGATTGAATTATTAGTGTTATTGAGGTCCTTAAAAAACGTGGCGAGCTGTCTACTGGTACCTCTCCAAATTACTAGAATGTTATCGACATATCTTTTATAAAAAAATAACTTTATTAATATTGTTTATTTTTGTAATGGACTCTTCCATATAGTCCATAAAAAATCCGCTAGCATTGGCGACCAGACACCAGACGATATCACCAGACGATGGCCGCAAGCTGTCGAAACCGGTCGAACATAAACACACGTACTAAATACATAATAATAAATAAATTTTGTATAGTTTTTTTTTTTGTTTTCATTATTTAGCATATGACGTTTTTTCCTGATAGTACACATTCATCAAAGAGTGAAAATTTCACATTTGTAAAAAAAAACAATAAAATTAAAATTAAAATCGAACGATAGCAGTTATAACGGTATGGGTTTAAAAATTTTGACGTAAACATATAATCATCTAACACGTCTGCATTCTTAAAATATATCCTTATTAATCAAAATAAATGGAGGAAGCTTGAGTAAAACGTGGCACAATCAAATCATTAAAATATTAAATATCGGCCATGTGAGGAATCGGAGAAATCGACGTGCGTGCATGACACGATGTATGAATGTTGTCAGGAAAGAACCGTGTGGTGGTCCATTATTTCTGCCTGCAGCGAGACGAGACGGCGTGATGGTTAAAAGTGTGAATGATTGTATAATATACATTTTTTTAAACATTTATCGCCTAAAGCCTTTAATTCACTACATTCTAAATAAGTTTTTAATAAGTCGTGAGCCCGAATTAATTCTGGAACTTAAGGCAATGAACTTTATTTATTTATCTATCAAGTTATCGCCTGGTTATGCGATTTTACTTGGGCAGACAAACAAGAAATTGTGGCATGCACGATTTACAAGTTTTTGTTTGGAAATAGGAAGGAAAATGACGTAACTATTAAAACAACACATAAGTTGTTTTTTTTTTAACAAAATTAAATATCTAACATCTAAGAGAATAACAACTGGATATTAGGAGGGTTGAAGAAGGTTTTGGAAGATCTAGACTAATTTGTGAGGACGACGTAAAGAAAGATGCAGTACAGCTTCTTTAAGGTACAAATTGAAGAGGTTAGGACAGTAATTGGAAGCAAAAGTTGAAGTTGAAGGGTCTATTGCCATCGAAGAAGACGACAAATAAATATGAAAGCCACGTTAATAAATAAATAGATTAAAAAAAACATAGTATTAAAGTGAAATCTAATTACTAATTTCGACATAGTAGTAATTATCTAATCGCAGATTATTTTAGGTGCAAATGCCGAACGCTAAAAAATCAGATATTTAGATATAGATTCTATAACCAATATAGAAGGTATTACCTATTACTCACACTACCAACTGCAAACAATCTCCTAAAAATAAACGGTCTCTATGTCCTGACCGAAGCAGGTAGTGTTCTACTTTAAGATGTGTCTTATCAACATCCAATTGAGCCTAGAGACTTGCTCTCTGGCTAACCTTTCGGTGCCATTGCACAAAGTACGACATTGAACACTGCTTAGAATCATAAAATCATATTTTTTTTAAATATTTGATGGCATTTAAAATACACAATAAAAAAATGTATTTAAATAATTATAGTTAATTTGATCAAATCGATTAGTGTGACGGAAAGCAATTATTTATTTAAAAAAAAACTTATCTTTTCATCGCTCCAGTACCGTCTGGTATAAAAAACAAAAACATTCTTTCGAGCATTCAACGGTTTAATTTAACTTTAATCAGACTTTTTATTATTATTTATTAAACTATGACTTGTGCTCTTGTCTTATTTTATCTGTTTATTTTCTTAATATGTTATTATCTTATTTTACCTGATTTATGTATCTCTTATTTATTAAGTGCAATTGAAGGCAGGACATTACAAAAGTACCAAGTATCAAAAAAGTGAAAAATGAGTTTTTGATCCCAATTGGTGTTAAACATCATCTAATAACTGTGCAAAGCAGCAAGGCGATTGAATGATATAGTGAAGTCAAAACGTCACCCTAAAGATGCCGTCTGTAATACATGGCACATGACATATGCAATAATAATCAGTTGTTTATATTTTTCTTTGTTTTATGTTTAAACCCCTTTTTTCAGCACCTTTGTAATGGCCAGCCTTCAGTTGTCTTATTTTACTTGATTTGTGTATTGTTCCTTTTTCTTATTTTACCTGATTTGGGTATTTCTTCGTTATTTTCAGAGATTGCATTATTTTACTTGATTTGTGTATTTTTTCTTTGTATCATACTATTGTCTTATTTTACCTGATTTTTGTATTTCTTTTTTTATCTTTTTCTATTGCATTATTTTACTTGATTTGTGCACGTTTCTATATCTTATGCTATCTTATTTTAACTGACAGATGCTTACGCTGAAGAATGCTGCATAAAAATTACACTGCCAATATTACGAACTTGGTGCACACATAATTGAAGTTTCTAATTTGATATAGGTACATGTACATAATTATGTTTCTTTTTACTTTTGTACATTAGATGTTTTGTTTGTGTACCAACAAAAATAACCATCAAGCCGTCTCCCCAAAGGTGTAGGCAGAAAGAATGAACCACCACACTGTTATTTCCTGACATACTATAACACTTTCGCATCATCAACATTCATACATCTTGTCATGCACGCACGTCGATTTCTCACGTGGCCGACATTCAATATTTAATCGTGACACGTTTTCCTTAGTCTACCTATTTTTCTAGTTACGTTTAAATTTACTTTTTTAGCTATTCTTTCTTCGTTCATTCTTTCCATGTGTTCAAACCATCTTAATGATCCTTTCATTATTTTGTTCATAACACTTTCATCCGCACTGCATTCACTTCTTATATGTTCATTCGACACTATCATACACAGATTTTAGAGATAATTTACAAAGAGAATGAACAAGTACAAATATGATTTTCCTAAAATTGAAAACTAACTAACTAACTAACTAACTAACCATCACGCCGTCTCGCCGAAGGGTTAGGCAGAAATAATGGACTGCCACACTTTTCTTTTCGGACATATTTCTCTCGCTTCCTCAATGTTCATACATCGTGTCATGCACGCGCATCAATTTCTCTGACTCCTAACGTGGCTGACATTCAATATTTGATATATTTGATCGTGACACTATTTCTAGTTCCATTTACATCGTTAACATATATATTTTTTACTATTCTTTCTTCGTTCATTCTTCCCGTGTGTTCAAACCATCTTAATGATCCTTTCATTATTTTGTTCATAACACTTTCATCCGCACTGCATTTCATCCTATACTTTCATTCGACACTATCATACGCATAATTAATACGTCTGTTTTCTAGAAGTTTTATTATATTTTATGGGAATGACATGTTTCGCCCTTCTAAGGCATTATCAAATGTGTAATGTCTTAGAAGGGCGAAACATGTCATTCCCATAAAATATAATAAAACTTCTAGAAAACTGACGTTTTCATTCACATCAGTTTCAATAAGGAATTTTACATTATTGTTCAAGAAACAATAAATACTATCATACGCAGATTTTTCACACATTCGTCTAAGAGATCTCATTTTTATCCTTCTAGTTCCATGCTTCAATTCCGTACATAAGAGTCGGTACAAGAACACCAGTGTGCACTGTCATTTTAGCTTATTTGGATACAGTAAAATAAAATAATAAAATGAATGTGAGTACATTCGGTATGAGTGCCAATCGACTGCAGTTACGGGGTCAGAATTTAAAATGAGGAGTCCTCACGCTGTCGATGCAAAGATGGTGTCGGACGAGCATGAACAGCTCCGCGCAACTTTCTTTCGCGTTATTCACTTTCAGTCACGCCGAAAATGAATCCAAAACCACGCGGTGACACATTACGCAATCGACAGTTTCACCGAAATTTTGGGTAACATCACTATCGTATAACGGACTGTGTCTTTTGCATTTTACACTTGCGTAAGTACGACATGGTGCTGTAAATATTGGCAATCAGCAAATAGAAGAAGTCAATTAACATAGTAGTCCGGTAACTTAAGCCGATTTTCATGTCTTTTTTGGAGGGCGTTTTTTTGTAGGAAAATAAAAATGAATCGTTTTGGAAATTTAGGATGTTTTTATTTACATATTAAAGATCCAGAAAATTTTTATTTTGAAAAATTTACTAGTTTATTATTATTATTATTATTATTGATCGAAGTTGGCACCATTCGAGGAGTGCGAAGCGCGTGGGTAGCCCCGGTGATTTTGGCTCTTGATGTTATCTGAAATCAAAAATTCTTAAAAATTCTTAATCTAAAGACATGTCACTCTCGTCGGAACTACCGAGACGTTTTTTCACCCCTAACTTTTTATTTTACAACCCCTTCTTTGCTGACTTTTTTTTCAAAGTTCGCCATTTTGTTATTTATCCATGAAATTTAACTTCTGTAGTTCCGACCAGAATAACATGTCTTTAGATTAAGAATTTTTGATTTCAGATAACATCAAGAGCCAAAATCACCGGGGCCACCCACGCGTTTTTTTTTCGAGGTGCCAACTTCGATCAATAATAATAATAAACTATAATTTTTTTATTAATATGCAAATAAAAACACCCTAAAAATCCAAAACGATTCATTTTTATTTTCCTACAAAAAAACGCCCTCTAAAGTGTACTGAATTTTTGAAGGTTACAATTTTTTTTATTTAAACAAAAAAATTACGTGGTTACCGTAGAACATATGTAAGGTATTTTTCGACATAGTCGCCATTCCTCTCAATGCAGGTGGTGAATCGGGGTATCAACTTTTTGATGTCTTCCTCGAAGTAGTTTCCCGCCAACCCCTTCGTCCACTTCTCCACCTCCTCCTTTACCTCCTCGTCGGTTGAAAACCTTTTTCCACCCATGTGCAGCTTCAGGGAGGTAAAGAGATAGTAATCTAAAGGTGCTAGGTCAGGGGAATGCGCGGGATGGTTCAGGACATCCCATTTAAACGAGACGAGCAGTTCCGGCATTGTCGTGCAGCAGGCAGACTCCCTTTGTCAGCATGTCTCTCCTCTTGTTCTGAATCGCCCTTCTTACATACATTCCAGAGATAATCAGACTGGTGAGCTTCAGAGGCATATGGCAATCTGAAGAAGTTCTTCGATAGTAACATTCCTAAAAAGTCTGAAACGCAGAATTTTTGACCAATTTGTACCTACTTTCAGTACTGACATATGGAGCAGAAACGGTTACCCTCACCAAGTCGACTATAAAAAGACTCCGTGTAGTACAGAGGAAACGCAGAAGAGCCATGCTACATGTAAAACTCTCAGTCCGAATACAAAATACAGGGGTTGGCAGAGAGAATGGACCGCCACACCACTCTATCCTGACACATCTCTCTAGATTCGCCTACATCCATACAACGAGTCATACACGCACGTCGATTCTTCCGACTTCTAACACGACCAACCATTAATTTATCTTTGGTCATGCCATGTTTTTCTCGGTCTACCTCGACTTCGTACTCCATTTACTTCGAACGTATACATTCTTAACCATTATTTCTCCATCCATGCCCTCCATATGCCCGAACCAACGCGATCCATTCATAATTTTGTTCATAATACTTTCTTCCGCTCTACATTCCTTTCTTATATCAGCATTTGAAAATCTATCGTAAATCGTTCTACCACACATACGTCTTAAGGACCTCATCTCTACCGCATTTATTCTGCTCTCATCCTTCTTTTGCCAGTTCCATGCTTCGCTTCCATACATTAGGATTGGGACCAGAACTCCATTGTGAACGGCCATTTTCGTTTTGAATGTTCCAAATATTATTTTATATTCTGTAACGTTATATTTACAGCGCCTGAAAGACTTGTAAACAGAGCTTATATTGTTTACTTCTTTTAGGGATTTCTTCTACTTCATCGTCTTCCATGCTATATGAACCTATGTGATCTGTTCTCCAAAGGGTTGCTATTCATGTGAGGTGGATTATCAGCTGTCCTTTCATATTTTAGGAGGTCTTCGAATAGGATGAGTCACGCGAGAATTACGCGTGTTCAATTCTGTGTGTGTTATATAACTTTGTGGGGAAATACACTTGATTTGTGCATATAGTATTACGTAAAAACCGAAGCCAAAATAAAGTATGGATACCAAGTCGGCAGTTTCTTTTTTTGCTTCCTCCCAGAATAAAATTCAAGTGCACGTTTCAAAACGTCGCTCCTTATTTACGCGTAACAAGAATGATCAATCGGCCGCAGACTTACATTCGATTTTTTTTGTGTTTCATAACTGCTCTTTGCAAATGTGTGAACGACTGTTGCATTCCATTAAGACATGGTTTCCCAAACCTTTATTGCAATGGGATACTTCGCAAACGGGAAATTTTAACGGAATATTTGTATGTTTCTTTTTTTATATACTTTGTATACAACTTATTTATTCTTTTGTTTTTGAAAATTTGGTTTGGTTCAAGTGGTGCTCCTGTTAATTTGAAGATATTTCGCATGTAAGTGAATTGTTTTGGTCAATTTAACTGTTGCCGCACTTTATAATAGTTAATTGTAACACGTAATACATTTGTACTGTTTTGCTGTAAAAAATTATATTAGTTTAATCGTTTTTATAAAGAATTTTGACAGGTGTAAAAATATATTTCATTTGTTCCAATGATAATTTGAATAATTTATTCAATATTATTTCAAAGTTCTTGCTGGTTAAGTGCCTAATTACAGCTAATTAAAAAAACGGTGGATACGTTTAACATAAATTAAATAAACATAAAAGTCCGGATCGTCCATGTCAACATGTGCAACATCGAAAAAAACATTATGTGTTATTACATTATGTGCTAAATTAAAAAAACGACGGATTCGTGGAACATAAATTAAATAGACAATATGTGTACCATCTAAAAAGAACATTTTGTGTTAAATTATTTTGTTATTTTATTTTATATAATTTGTTTTAGATTTATTTTCTGGGTGTTGGATGATCGAAGTGTGCGCGGGAGATGCCTATTGGTGGCGATGAGGTTCGCAACCCATCGAAAGAGAAGGATGGAGTGCCGCATCAGTAAAAGTGGGACAGTCCATTCTTTCTGCCTACCCTTTCAGGGAGATGGCGTGATGGTTAGTTAGTTAGTTAGTTTTGTATACAATAGACACCTTATTAACCACCCTAGGTATTTGAACGTACGTGATACGTTCACTTTGACTGTAACATTCTGCGCTATCCCGTATCACGTACGCGCTTGCGAAAAAGTAATGAACCTAAAATGTACAAACTTTTAGGGATACGCGCGCAAAAACACTTCACAAATATGATAGTTTTATAAGGGGCAGGAAAAGTGTGCGGTCGAGACTTTGACTTTTCGTAATTTAAAAAAATAAAATTAAAATTTAGAGTAGCGTAGCTTAAATGGGTCCCCCTTAGTTGCAAATATGCAAATAATACCTTTTTTTTTACTTTTTTTTCTAGGGAGTGCACGAGTGAAGCTGACAAAAGGCGTCGCTGCGCCTATAACAGCTTCGGGTAAGCGGAGGGAGCCCTCTATGGCTCGTCTATTATGTTGTTTAGAACTCTGTTTTGTGAGATTGGGACATAGTGAATAGATATTAAACTAGATTAAATGTGGCCTGGAGAACCTTTTCCTTTTTTATTAATGTTGCGTTCCCCTGATCATTTAAGTACCGCATGGACGGGGGACAGGCCTAGCGATTGTATTAGCGAAGCTGACGAAACGGGGTCGCTGCGCCCTATAACAGCTTCGGGTAAGCAGTAGATAGGTAGCGGTTCTATGTATTTATTTAACTGTATATTTGTTCATTTGTAAATGTATTAATAATCACTGTATGTTACCCTGCCATAAATGTTGTATACAAAAATAAATAGTTTGGGAAACCTTGCATTAGCCTATTACCAAACAAACGGTATTTTGCAAGGAAATTTTCATTCAGACTATTTGAGACAATAAATTATATCGTACGAAATCGTTTACTCCCTTGAATAATAGATAAGTTTGATATAATTGTTTGCATAAGCTTTTTATTGTCCATTTGTTAATCTATTAAATTTTCACAATCATAATTGTGAAAATTACCTGCGTACCTAGTACCTGCAAATGTAAAATGACGTTTGTTATTATGATAGTCATCATTTATCAATATACAGTATATCAGTCTGCAACATTAGCGTGAATGGTGAAAATTTGGAGCAAGTAGTTGAGTTCGTGTATTTAGGTAGTATGTTTACAGTGGAGAGGGATATTGTAAGAAGGGTTGGGGCAGGCAACAAAGTGAATGGTGCACTTAAAGTTGTCATTGCAAACAAAAACCTATCATAAAAGCTAGAATGGCAGTGCACAATGGTGTTCTTCTACCGACCCTTATGTATGGAAGCGAAGCATGGAACTGGCAAAAGAAGGATGAAAGTAGAATAAATGCAGTTGAAATGAGATCTCTTAGAAGAATGTGTGGATACTCTGTGTCATAAAAATGTTCTCATTATAGAATTCCACAGTGTTAACGCCTTAAGAACGCTTATAGAACATTATGGTTTAAGTTCTTTATATTATTATATTATGTGTTATATTATTTTAATTGTGTAATTTTATTTTATATAATTAGTTTTAGATTTATTTTGTGGATGTTTAACGATCGAAGTGTGCGCGGGAGATGCCTATTGGTGGCGATAAGGTTCGCAACCCATCACACCGCGTCTCCCGCGGGGCGAAAAGAGAAGGATAGAGCGCCGCATCGGTTAAAGTGTGACAACCCATTCTTTCTGCCTACCCTTTCAAGGAGACGGCGTGATGGTTAGTTAGTTAGTTAGTTAGTTTCTTTATATTATATAGCTTGTACTTGATCATGGTTGATCGTGGTTGATGATGATCAGGTTGCAGTAATTCATATTTTTTCTCCTTATCACATGACCTCAATGTGGCTCTCTGGAAAACATTTATAATGCCAGTCTGTCGATGCCAGCGAGCCTGGCGAAACCGGTCGCTGTCTAAATAAAGACAAAAGTGGAAGTAGTTAAAAAACATCGTTTTATTTAATTATTATTTATAATGCTGACCATATCGGTGTCTGACCATATCACAACATGTTTTGAATATTTTATACCATCATCTTCGAAAGAATGACATGAATTCTTCAGTTTAATATATAAAACAAAGTCGTGTTAGTTACAACAACATAGGAACGGCTGGACCGATTTTGGTGCTATTTGCTTTGTTGGATTCGTCTCTGTCGCGAATAGCAGAATAACTATCAAAACGTCGGAAAATATCGACCCGAGTGAATCCCATCCAGCAAATATAATAGTTTAACAGAAATTAGTGCAACAATGCTACGCGAATCATTTCGATTCGCTTCAATAAAGCAAATTCCTTGCTGCCATGTGAATTACATTCATATCAATGTAATTCAAATACTTTTCATTATGATTTTTGCACATTTATTTAACTTAATTTTCAGTATTCATGTTAACTTAATAAATAACTGAATTTAATTCAGCTAATAAGTTGACACAACATTTATTTCTTTCTGAGGCGGTACGAAGTTTGTCGGGTCAGCTAGTCACCGGTGGGAAGAGCAATAAATCTGCTGAACGCGGTCTTCTCGGAAATCGATGTCTTTCATATAAGTGAAATTACGTTCAGAAGGCATATATAATATACTCTTGATTTTGGAGAGTATCTTGTCTTCCCTTGTCTTCTTATCTCTCATGGGTGTCTAATATTATAATGACATAATGACAACCCCGTCTCCCCGAAGGGGTAGGCAGAAATAATGGACTGCCACACTTTTCTTTCCTGACATATTTCTCTCGATTTCTCAACATTCATACATCGCGTCATGCACGCTCAGTCGATTTCTCTGACTCCTCACATGGCCGACATTAAATATATTTGATTTATTTGATCGTGTCACGTTTTCCTCGGTCTTCCTCTATTTCTGGTTCCATTTACATACGTAACATATATTTTTTTTACCATTCTTTCCATATGCCCAAACCATCTTAATGATCCTTTCATTATTTTGTTCATAACACCATCATTTGCACCGCATTCACTTTTTATGTTTTCATTCGACACTCTATCATACACAGACAAACTTCTCAATAGAGTAACCTTAATTTTGTAACGACTATTGATGAAATAAACTGATTTGATTTGATTTGATTTAGAACTCGTCGAGATAAATAAATAATCTTCTATATCGTGCCCCTTGTGAAAGATGAAGATTCATTTTGTAACTTTTTTTATTAGTTGTTGAAAACAGACGGCAGCTGCTTTTGTTTCGTCGGTGCAAAAGCGACTAAAAATTAAAAACTCAATAACTGTTTAAATAGTCTTAATTTACCACGTGTATTTTTAATATTTTATTAACGCAAAAAATTCTTCGTTTTTAAGGTCAACCAAGCGTCAAACGAATTATACAATTTGGAGAGCTTTCGTAACAAATCCTTCAATTATGCACGTCCTTCTTGGTGGTTCAGCTTTTTTAACCCGCAATTTCACAATACGCCAATGGACGGCATGACCTCAGTTTTAAAAAGTTTTAATTTTTCTAATCCGTTTTGAAAGGTTCTCTATGCCCATTCAATCAGAGGCGCATCGTTATTAAAATGAATTAATCAAATCAAATGTGCACACAAATAATTAAAAATTAATTAGAGTTGTGTTTAAAATAAGATAATAACCGGACATAACCTAAACATATAGTATTTTATTTTAAAACTTATTTGTCTGTATACTCCGTTCATCTTTATCTACCGCGGACGTTATTGGAAAACTCCAGGTGTTTACAAATAGGTGCCTTCGCTCAATATTCAAGATCTATTGGCCCCAAACAGTGTCAAATGCCGCTCTCTGGACCATGGCAGGCGAGCCAATTAGAGAACAAGTCGCTAGACGCAAAT
Organism: Lepidostoma basale; assembly: GCA_022606425.2. NCBI lineage: Eukaryota > Metazoa > Arthropoda > Insecta > Trichoptera > Lepidostomatidae > Lepidostoma > Lepidostoma basale. Next base: position 215,463 of record JAHDVF020000682.1, read on the forward strand.
GGCAGTGGGTCGGTCACACTCTGAGACGGAACCCAGTCTGCATCGCTCAGGGTGCACTAGACTGGTCCCCTATGGGGGGAAAGAGAAAGCGAGGCAGACCTAGAGTCACCTGGAGATGAGCCCTGCAGGACGAGGTTAAAGCAGCAGGCCTCACTTGGGATGATGTTAGGCATCAGGCATGCGATAGAGTCGGGTAAAGAAAGTTCCTTGAGGCCATATGCACCACGGAGGTGTGACAGGACAAAAAAAAAGAAGAAGACTCCGTTCATCTCAATACCATTTCGTTCCTTTTAAATCTTAACTAACTAACCATCACGCCGTCACCCCGAAGTGGTAGACAGAAAAAATGACTGCCACACTTTTCTTTCCTGACATACTTCTCTCAATCCTCAATCCTCGTGTCATGTACACACGTCGATTTCTCCGATTCCTCACATGGCCGACATTCAATATTTGATTTTTATAATCGTGCCACGTTTTCCTCAGTCTTCCTATATTTCTTGTTCACTTTAAATTAAATGATTGATATTTTTTTGCCATTGTTTTCATATTGTTTATAGGAGTTATATTTTTGGTATGTCATTATTTTTTTTAAAAACCATCTGAACATTAAATATATAAAAGAAATTTTTTTATATATTTTTTATCAACGTATCATATAATTATCAGAAACCAATTTCTTATTAAATAATTCAAATCATTCGTTATGCATAATATTTTTTTTAAATCAGTTTTTAGTACCTACTTCGAAGCAATGGCAGACACAGTAAGGATTAAACAGGTTTTGAGAACTTCCGAGATGAAGACACTGAGGACGATAGCAGACAAGACACTGAGAGATTGCGTGAGGAACACCAAAATTAGAGCGAAGAGGGAACTGGTTGTTGTTGAAAGAATGCACACCACCAGACTTCTCTATATTGCACTACATAATCAGCCTCATCGGACTCGTCCTCGTGAAAGACCTCTTAAAAGATGGAAAGACAGCTGGGAGTCAACCTCACAGGAGCAACACTCTGGAGAACAGACCACATAGGTCTATAACAAGGAAGATGAAGAAGTTTGATTACTAAAATTTATTATAATATTTGATAAATCATTAAAAAAATATATTTCATCATTTTTAATTATATTCAAATATATGTTTTTTTAAATTTAAAAGTGTGAATTTAAATTAAATATTTTTAATATTGGTACGTATACCAAAAGTATTATGAACAAAATTATGAAAGGATCACTGCGATGGTTTGGACATATGGAACGCATGGATGAAGATAGCGTGGTTAAGAAAGTAAACGGTGTGAATGGCGTGGGAGACCGAGGAAAACTTGGACTTGGTCTTGGATCTTCTGGCTTACAGAGGTTCAGCTCTAATGGCTATTCCTCTTACGTCTGTAGGAAACATTGTTGGAATGTGATTTGGTAGTTGTTTTATGATGGGGCTAAATGTATGGCCCGGAGTGTTCCTCCGAAAGAGGGTGAGGGGGGATTTAGGGTTTATGATAAAGTCTTACATTATTGTCAAGGAATGAAAGAGGGTTGTATTTACCTGGCATGACAAGATTAATCAGATTTTAAAGGTCGGGCATGTTAGAAGTCGGAAGAATCGATGTGCGTGTATGAATCACTGTTTGAATGTAGAGGAATCTAGAGACGTGTATCAGGATTATCTCTGCCTACCCTTCGGTAAAACGGCGTGATGGTTTGTTGTTGTCTAAATAATTAATACGTTAAACTTTTCTTTATTTAATTCAACCCTCTACCATCAGTGTCCAGCTATTCACTTATTTTATAACTTTATTTTTTTATAGATCAATTCAACGATTGTTTCTGGAACTCTTAAAAAATCAACTGTTGTTATCATGGCCCTTGATGGTAACAGTGCGCTATTGAAACCGGTCAGAACTTTTAGTAAGACTTACAGGTAGAATAAAATTAAATTTATTAAAATCTTTCTTGTTAATAATTTCATTACTTGGACTTGGACTTGGATCTTCCAGCTCTTGTGGCTATTCCTCTTACGTCTGATGGTAACATTGTTGGAAGGTGATTTAGTGGGTTGTTGGTTTATGCGGGAGTATTATTCGTGTGGCCCGGAGTGTTCCTCTGAAGGAGGGTCGATTTCGGGCGCTTGTGGCGGCTGGAGGTTTTGTAAAGGGGGTCCTTTGTAAAAACGTTCGGCAAGTTTCAGAATGAATTCATCTATCATCGGGATTCCAGATTCTAGGTACAGTTGGGTGATCCTGGTCCATGAAGGCGCACCAAGCGTCAAACGGATAGCCTTATTTTGCAGGATTTGGAGTTTTGGTATGTGACTCGAAGCTGTATACCATGGTCCCAGATTGAATACAACTCTTGAAGAGTTTTAGCCTCCTTGATGATTTTTCGCCAAGCTCCTCGATCCTGCGCCTTTTCACCCAACCTAGCCAGATCAGCCAGAACATTGTCCATTGGGCGCTGTCTAGGCCTTCCTAGAGGTCTTACTCCAGTCGGTCTAGACGCGTAAAGGGTCTTGATTGCTCTGGTCTCTTCGGCTCGGCATACGTGCCCAATCCATGCTAGTAGGTATATCAAGAGTTTGTATATTGGAGTTTATTAGGTAGAGGGCTGAGATTGCTATTGACGCGGCTTTGACTTTATAAGTAATGTATGGCCTCCATGTCAGCTTAGAATCCAGTGATATTGCACTTTTACCAAAAAAAATCAATAATAAACTCACATTAAGGCTGTTCAAAGTTGACCTGTATTTATACAAAACAAGTTATAAATTGTTTGATACACATTATGCTGTACATGACAAAGTTAATTATCTTCGAATCTCATTACATTTTTTACACTTAATAAATTTATAATACAAATAAACGTCTAACTAATAAGTATATTAATTGTTCGTTTATTTTCATTTGCTCTGCTAGGTATGAACATTTGACATTATTTGATAGTGAGTGGTGGAAAACCGTAACAATCATGATAACTCTGGTTAACTTAAGACTGCTTAGATGCAGCAATGGCACAACTTTAATAAATACGTTAATACATTTTTCTTTTTCCCAATTTTACAACGTGCCTGCGGCGTTGAGTATCAAATGGGAAAAAATCCATATATTTTTCAAGCGTTTTCTAAACTCTAAACATTTAATAACTACCTAACTAACTAACCATCACGCCGTCTCCCCGAAAGGGTAGGCAGAAAGAATGGACTGTCACACTTTTACTGATGCGGCACTCCATCCTTCTCTTTTCGCCCCGCGGGAGGCGCGGTGTGATGGGTTGCGAACCTCATCGCCACCAATAGGCATCTCCCGCGCACACTTCGATCGTCCAACACCCACAAAATAAATCTAAAACAAATAATATAATATACAAGGATATAAAATAAAATAACAAAATAAAAATAATCTAACACAAAATGTTCTTTTTAGATGGTGCACATATTTTCTATTTAATTTATGTTCCACGAATCCACCGTTTTTTAATTAAGCACATAATGTAATGACACATAATGTTTTTTTTTCGATGTTGCACATGTTGACATGGACGATCCGGACTTTTGTGTTCATATATAATTAAACATTTAATTATATATGGATATATAAAATCCCCACCAAACATTAGATAATTTACAAAATACACTGAAACTTCTAAATTATCAATTGTAACTTATTTATTTATCTGATACACAAATGAGATATAACAAACGAACAACATTTAGGCGACTCATTTGGACTAAACATGGTAAACCAAATTACAATATCGATATGAAACTAAGGGATAACATACGAGTATCTCAGAAGGATCCCAAATACCATACGTGAACGTCAGTGAGACAGCATTCTATCCAGAATTTGTAATATTTTTTTTATGAACACTGTCTCACTGATACTAATTGACTTACATTTTCCAATTTGAGTAGAACATAGCTCGTAATTACGAAGAAATTAATTATGTCGGGTCCAGGTTTGAAACCAAGTGCCCTATATCAGGAGTCAAGTGTTATGTACACCACCTGTCGTGTTTTCTGAAACTCTCAACATTTAATTATATATGGACAATAACCTTAACTTGAAACTCCGAAAAAGAATGATTAAGTGTTATATATGGTTTGTTCTACTATATGGCTACGAAACCTGGACTCTAAAAGTGAATGTAATGAACCGGTTGGAGGCGTTTGTGATGTGGATATACCGCAGAATGCTCCGTATACCGTTGACCGATAGGGTCAGTAATGCAGACGTACTACAGAGAGCCAGAGCCAATAGAGAGCTGTTGTCTAACTAACTAACTAACTTACCATCACGCCGTCTCCCCGGAGGGGTAGGCAGAAAGAATGGAACGCCACACTGTTCTGTCATCTCTCGATTCCTCTACATTTATACATCTTGTCATGCACGCACGCCGATTTTTCCGACTCCTCACGTGACCGACATTCAATATTTGATTGATTTGATCGTGCCACGTTTTCCACGGCCTTCCTCTATTTCTAGCTCCGTTCACGCCGTTTACATATACCTTCTTTACATTCTGTCTTCACTCATTCTTTCCATGTGTCCAAACCATCTTAATGACCCTTTCCTTATTTTGTTCATAACACTTTCATTCGCACACATTCACTTCTTATACTTGCATTTGTCACTCTTATCATATACAGATTTGCCACACATTCGTCTTAGAGATCTCATTTCTACTGCATTTATTCTACTTTCATCCTTCTTTTGCCAGTTCCATGCTTCACTTCCATACATAAGGGTCGGCACAAGAACACCATTGTGCACTGCCATCTTAGCTTTTTTGGAGCTGTTGTCGAGTGTGAAAATTAGAAAGGTCTCATATTTGGGTCATGTGCTAAAGGGAGAAAAATACCACCTCCTTAGACTTATATTAAAGTTTAAAATAACTTATAAAGAAATTTAAAACTCTGTTAAAAATCAGTATATAATTTTTAAACCCTATTCGATTGTGTTACTTTTTGCGGATCTTAATCGTTCAATGGTAACAAGTTGTGATTCCATTGCAAAAGTTCGTTCAACGATTCGTTGACTATCGGTAGGTTTATTAAAATAATAATAAAATAGTATTATCTTATTCATAATAAAAAAGAAACAATGGAAGTTTTCATCATTCGATTGATTTAAACAATGTGTTTAATTGATCGTAACTGATTACCGATGAAAAATCTAATGACTTCAAAACATTGATGCTCTATAGTTGTGAATCATTCGGTTAGATGTATTGTTTTAGTTTTCCACAGATTTATGGTACATTATTTATATTTTGAGATGTGCCACTCTTGCAGACACGCGCCGATAATAGTATAACAAGAGACGATGTGGTGAATGTAACAAATTGAAAGGCAGTTGGAAAGAATTTTTCGCGACAAATTATTATGATGCAATCTATATTTGAAAGTAGATCAAATCAAACCACATGTTTTCATAAATTAAAAATAATTTTGTTCAATTTCTAATATGAATGCATCTATAGTTAGCTGGGAACGTTTGCCATTATTAAATAACTGTCGACTTAATTATTTTTATGCTGCTTGCAGCTGCATGGAGTAAGAAGTCTGGAGGTGGAAGTCCATTCCGTTTGGATTGCTGCTACAATCAGAGTGCGTTTGGCAATTAGCGCCCACGGACAGCCTCGCAATAGGCGCCGTCCAATCTGGTCCCACAATGTCAAACAAAGCTGAAGCTTAATGCACAAAGCATAGGAAACACTTTCTTTCATCATATCAGATCCGATCAACCGAAACCCTTTCAGCCAGTAATGGCTGTTTTTTATGTGCAAAATTATCGTGTCGCCTTATGCAATTCTCCAGTTTCTCGTACATTTCTTCATGGCAAATTATCGGCGAGTAAAACTGTCGGGACACTATACAAACCGTCTTATTGCGGTCCAGCTCTCCGACCCGTCGACTCGTTTAGTGTTAAGGCGATTGTGTCGTGTCGGATAATGCTGCCACCAGGAAGTGAGCCATGAGAGTGTTCTACTTGCTGTGTATTCTGGCGTGCGCGGCCCGCGCCAGGGAGGACAGTGACGGAGGGAGCGAGGAGCAGCAGGCGGCGGACGCCAACGGCACCGTCGTGCGCCACAAGAGGACTTTCGGGGACGTGCTGTTCCGGGGCCTGGCGGACTCGCTGGGCTACCAGCTGGTGAGGAAGCCCGCCATCGTGCTGCAGCTCACCGCCACGGCCGCCGCCCCCGCCCCGGCGCCCGCCCCCGCCGCGCTCCCGGCCGCGCCCCCCAAGGGGCCCGCCGCCCCGCCGCCTCCTCCTCCCCTGCCCCCACCTAAGGGCCCCCGCCGCCCCCTCCTGCTCCTCCGGCGCCCGCTCTCCCGCCCCCTCCTCCTAAGGAGACTTTAGTGACTAACTTCTCGTTGAACTTCAATTGGAATAAGAACGTCCCCTCGCCAGCGGCGCCCGCCGTGGCCCGCCCGCCGCCGCCGCCCCCGCGAAGGGCCACCCCCGCCGCGGCGCGTCCTCCGCCACCCCGCCCCCGCCGCCCCGCCGCCACCACCGCCTCCTCCGCCGGGCAGACACCCGCTGCCAGGAAGTAGAGGAGTCGCCAAACAACAACAACCCAAGATATACATAGATGCCTTTTACGACCACGGCGGCGGCGTGACCCAGAGGCTCTCCGCCGCCGACGCGGAGGAGTACAACAGAGCTTACGCGCCAGCGGACTACGACTACAATAGAGAGCAGAACGAGGACTCCAACCGACCAGCTCCGCAGGGCCAAGTGGATTACGAAGAGTATGAGGACGACAGAAGAAGGCAACCGGAATATGCCAGTTACGAAGGCGAAGAAACAAACGTTCGCCAAAAGCATTCTGATTCTGAACCTGATAGAAGTGTAACTTTAAACGCTAAGTTTGGCGAAGCCATAAATACATTTTGGGCGAATTCGCAAAATTCTAAAAATTCACCTAAATACACTACAATCGTGACTCATCCCCCGGCGCCCTTCAAGGCCAATAGTTATAATTCTTACAACCAACGAAAGCCAGAATACGTGAGGCAGTATAATCCGCACCCGCAAAGTGCTCGCTTGTCCCAAAGCTTATCTCTGGACAACACACCGGATCATCGAAGGAACAACATTCCCGCGTCAGACAGACGCAAATATAACGACGCCGAAAGGTTTGACTTTAATCTGAGCGAGCTGGATGAACGAAAATCCTCTGCGGAAAAAACGACCACAACTGAGGATCCCAACAAGCGCCTCGTCCCCAGGATATTACCTCCTACAGAGAACAATCCAGGGAATATAGATACAGTAACGGTGGTGATCCCTCCGATACACAGAGTGGAAAAACCCAACAGAATACACCAGCATTCAGAGGAATACAAACAGCTAAATTATTGGCAACCAGCACCATTCGACTTCGCTTACGACGAGAGTGAGGTACGCGAGAAACAAGTCTTAAAACCTATTAGGGATGTGTCGTACTCCTTGAGGAACGAATACGGAGAAAAACTTTCGAGCAAAGAATTGAAAGCGATCAAAAGTAAACCAGTGAGACAAAGGTCCAAGTCAAGTGATAACCACTACCACTTCAGCTTAGGAAACCCCGAAGATGAAACATACGACTTTTTCGGAACCCAGAATAAGAAATCAGAAGAAGAAAAGGCTTACAGCAGAGCCACGGTGCCTTCGCCTACTCCTTACCCTCATCTGGCGCGGCTGGAGAGCGCGGACAAGTGGCTGGAAGATGAAGACCTGAAAGGCGCGTTGGTACGAACAGAGGAGTATAAGAACAGCTTCGCCACTGCTAGAAGCACCCACGTAGAGGACCCGACGTACAACGGCGTGAAGGAAGACCAAATAGAAACAAAACGAGATACAACAAATGTAAACTCGCCTAAAAGAAGAAGCGAAAGAATAAGACAGTAACTTTTTATAGCGCGTCTAGGGAATAGACCTTTTTGTTAAGTTTTTTGCTCATTGTAACATAATTTATTTAGCCCTACTTGTATTTGATAAATAAATTATAAACTTTTTAATTGACGGCGTATTTCCTAACCCGTTTCTATTATAGTATTTGCGGCTCGTTGGTGCCAAGTGGTGATAAACCGTTACTTTTTGCTGAAACTAAATTAGGTCCAAGTGACGCGAATAGTTCTGTTTTGCAACGATGCAATTACGAAAAAGTGAGCTGAGACAAATCATCCATCGAAACTAGTCTGTTCAGAACTGCGAGAACTATTATCCAATTGCACAAATTATGATTTGAAAAACGAATTCGTACACTTCATACTTATCACTATTTTACACTATGTTCCATTTCTGGATCAACGCCCCTTTACAAGAAAAAAAATACCTACGCCCCCTTAAATATTAAAATATAGCTGATTTTTAATAAATTAAAACACAGTTCCCCCTCCCAGAACTGTTTTTCGAAAGTGGGAAAACCCATGTTTTAATTCATAAAAAACCGTCATATACGCAAAATTTTAATTAATACCATTATCAAATATATTTAGATAGTTTCTTATATTGTTTATTCGAGAAAATAGTACGCCAAGGCCTTCACTGTCTCAACGCCCCCCATTGACCTCTGGACCCGCTACCGCCCCCGTTGGAAACCTACTAATAGTCCTATATAGTTTTAATTTTTTTATGTTTATTTTACAAACATGCCATATTTTATTGTATTCCCATGAATAGATAACTCCTTGTGGGAACTAACATTTTATATTCTTGTATTGTGTATTTATGTATATTAGATTCACTTTTAAAACATTTGGAACTGGCAAAAGAAGGATGAAAGTAGAATAAATGCAAATCAAATCAAATCAGATATCTCTTAGACGAATGTGTGGATGATCTGTGTATGATAGAGTGTCGAATGAAAATATAAGAAGTGAATGCGGTGCGAATGATGGTGTTATGAACAAAATAATGAAAGGATCATTAGATGGTTTGGACATATGGAAAGAATGAATGAAGAAAGAATGGTAAAAAAATTATATGTTAACGATGTAAATGGAACCAGAAGTAGAGTAAGACCGAGGAAAACGTGGCACGATCAAATAAATCAAATATTGAATGACGGCCAAGTGAGGAGTCAGAGAAATCGACGCGCGTGCATGACACGATGCATGAATGTTGAGGAAGCGAGAGAAATATGTCAGAAAATAAAAGTGTGGCAGTCCATTCTTTCTGCCTACCCCTTCGGAGAGACGGCGTGATGGTTAGTTAGTTTTTGATATTTCCCATGCAAAGCGAATGTGACACTTATGATTTTCATAGAAAATGAGAGGCCCAGAGATGTATCTCTTTGATGTTTGTATGATAAATATATGGTAGTGTCAAATCCAAATGTTATGAACAAAAGGACGTTAACCGGGTGGTGGTCTAGGAGAACGCTTGGCTCCTGATCCAGGGGACATGGGTTCAAGCCTGGACACAACCAGATTCCCTTTTCATAATAATGAACTTTTTTCTGCTCACATTGAATATTGTAAAATGAATTCTAATATCATTGATATAAATCCTTGATGTTAGTCTATAGTGCATGGTACGATGTATGAATGTAGAGGATGCCCAAGAGGTATGCCAGGACAGAGCATTGTGGCGATCTATCCTCTCTGCCTACCCCTCCGGAGAAATGGCGTGATGGTTAGTTACTTTTTTTAGTTTTAGTCTTTTAAAAAAAAAATGGTTTGGACATATCGTACCTTCGGTAAGACAAGGGCACAATCGCACTTTTTGTAATTTTTGATTAGACGTTTTAAGATTTTTGAAGAATAATATTGTGTTAGTAATTCTGGCTATATTGATCATACACTATCGCCCTCTGACAAAATGAGACTGAACTTAATGAGCGACTTTGTTTCTCCAGATAAAGGGATGTTTTTAAAATACATTGGCATACTTAACTCATTTTGAGAATTTTTAACAATTATGCTCTTGTCTTACTGAAGGTGCGATATGGAAAGAATGAATAAAGAAAAAATAGTAAAGTAAAACTAACTAACTAACTAACCATCATGCCGTCTCCCCGAAAGGGTAGGCAGAAAGAATGGACTGCCACACTTTAATCGATGCGGTACTCCATCCTTCTCTTTTCGCCATCGCGAGAGACGCGGTGTGATGGGTTGCGAACCTCATCGCCACCAAAAGGCATCTCCCGCGCACAATAAATCTAAAACAAATTATCTGAAATACAATGATATAAAATAAAATAACAAAGAAAAATAATTTAACACATAATGTTATTTTAGATGGTGCACTTGTCGTCAGCTGGACGACAATAGTAAAGTAAGTATTTGTAAATGATGTAAACATCTTCTTCTTCTTCTTGTTTTAATAGATCTGATGATCTTGTGGCACAGAAATTATGGCTCCTCAGATGATGAGGACCAGCTATCCCTACATCTCTTAAATGGTCTTCCAAGTGAGCAGTGTCTTGACGGGATTTCGTAAGCGGCTGTATATGCGAGTCTGTCACTATCCATTCTGGCTACATGGTCCCTCCAGTATCTTCTTCTGGATCTACTCCACCGAACGATATCCTCTATTTCGCAAGTTTTTATTATGTCTGCGTTACGTACACAATCTCGGACCTTCATCTCAGATGTTCTAAGCAGACCCTTTATAAGAGTAAAGATAATAATAATACTTAGAGGAAGATGTGGCACAAACAAATCAATCAGATATAAAAGTTCAGCCATGTGAGGTGTTGGATAAACGCCGTACAATATATACACGAGAGAAGTATGTCAGTAAAGAAACAATGAGGCAGTCCATTATTTCTGGTTACCTCTTCGGAGAAATGTCGCGTGATGGTTTGTTGTTGTTATATAATTAAACAAAAACACCGTTCAATAAGAATTGTGTTAAGACACATTTTATTAAAACTTGAAAAACTTAACAATATTACTGGCAACACTGGAATAAAAGTATGTTATTTCTAAACAAAATAAATTTTAACAAAAAATAATATCCTTACATATAAACACGGTGGAAAACAGTGAACAGTACTAGGTGAAAAATTTGGTCCAAAAATATAAAATACCTCATCTACTGATAATCAAACACTTTGATATTTCAACATTATTAACTGATTCATTAAAACACTGTTATAGAATATCACAATTGTTTTATTTATTTTGAAATTGTCACAACAGCTGTTTCGCCAGCCAATGTTAGCATCATCAGGTGTTACAATTTACTATGACAAAGGTTGATTGTAACACCTGATGATGCTAACATTGGTTACCGAAACAGCTGTCGCGACAATATCAAAAGAAATTAAATCAATTGTGATATTTTATAAGTGTTTTAATGAAACAGTTAAAACAATATCAATTATAAAGATAATTCTCTCTTAACAGAAATCTTTAGTATTAAGATTATTTCATTATTAGAATATACTTTTTTTTATACATACAGAAAAAATACTGTCAGAATTGAGGTTAAAATGATTTGACAAAAAAAAATATCAACGCATATATATTTTTTTTTAATTACTGGGACATCTAAACACAAAGCTTTAGAAGTTTTACATGAGAACCTTGAGTTTTTTAAAACCATATTATTTGTATTTTTACCATTATAGTATATAAATCATCATTATAAAAGCTTTAACAAGAAATATCAAAGATAAGGAATTGTATTGTGAAAATGAACAATAAATCATGAAATCATTTGAACGCTCCAATATCACTATATATAAATCTTTCTTAAATATGCATCATTGATAATATCACATCGAGTGGAATAGTAATATGGTAAATACAGTATCAATCACATTTAAAAAATACTTGTTATATTGAAAATTTAAAAACATGACTAACATATATTATGATAAAATATATAGTATATTCCTATATATACTAAGGCACCAATCAGACAAATATATTTGTATATCCAATATCGCGAGATATTGAGAAGGGCCGGAGAAACCAGTCGAATGCTTAAAAGGATTGCCCATAACGTCAGGCATTCGGGCCTGCTTATTACTATCACAGAGTGAATGGTTGAAGGCAGTGGCGGAAATCCCATAGAAGCCCAGAAGCCCGGCTTGCGTAAGAAATTTTAAATCAAAACCTCTTCTGGCTTACAGAGATTCAGCTCTTGCGGCTATTCCTCTTACGTGCGACGGGATCATTGTTGGAAGGTGTTTGGTGGGTTGTTGGTTTATGCGGGGACACAACTTCTTAGATTTGGGTGTACCGCAACAGGTTGAAGGTAGAAATTACAGAGGTCGCCAAAGAGACGCCTATATGGACCAAATAATTAGAAACATGCCCTATGTCAGCTACACAGAGATGAAAAGAATGGCTGGAGATATGACTGAATGGAGGGAACGAGTGAGGCTTATTGCAAACCAATCCGCAGGATTATAACCATCACAAAGAGACTAAGGCACCAATTATATTTTACAAATATTTTAGTATATCATAATACTTATTAATAAATATGATATGTTTTTTTTTTAATAATAAGGCACTCATTGAAACCATTCTTTGGACTGTTGTCATGAATTTCGAAAAGTATTTAAAAATATATATTTAATTCGCCATTGCTTTGTGTTAGGGATTCACATTTGAACAATTTTTGAAGAACATCAAATTTTTTCAAGACTTTTTTTGCACTTTTAATAAACGTGTCTCGGACCATATACATCCTTCCTCAGTGTATTTTTTTTCTCTGACAACGGAACCATATAGTCTGAAACATGTGCAAAAAAAGTACTTTGAAAAATCAATGTTTCTTCCAAAGTTTTTCAAACCTTCTTTAATTGTTTGTGAAATTTAATTCAAATTCAGACCTGAAATTGAATGTTTGTTTTTACCTAATATAAATAAAAAATAAATGAACACGAGACATTGCCAACCCAAATGTACACTAAACTGAAGCTGTAGCTGGCAAAAAATGATGAAAGTAAGATAAATGCTATAGAATTGAGATAAATTCAAATAATATGTGGAAAGACAACTAAAGATATATTACTAAATTAAGAAACCAGGAAAGAACGAGAGGCAAATAAAAACATCGTTAGGAAAAGGTTACTGAATTCGCCGTTGGTCGAACATATGATACAAATGAATGAGGTAGAATTAAATAAAAAATTCTATGTAAAAAGCGTAGAAGAATTCGAGAAAGCTGAGGAAAACATGGCATGACCAAATCAATCTATTACTAAAAGACAAACATGTGTGCAGTCAGAACAATCTAAGATTAATGCATGGTACGATGTACGAATGTAAAAGAATCTCAAAAAGTGTTTCAGGATGAGAGAATGTGGTTGTCTATCCTCCCGGCCTGCATCTCCGGGAAATAACATAATGGTTAGTGAGTTAGTTATATTACCATTTAAAATGATTACATTTTCATTCGTGCGTATTTATAACACCATCATCAAGCCAGTGGTTACATATGGTTCTGAATCGTGGACAATGACTCTAAAAGAACAACAAAGAATCTACTGGTTTAAGAATAGAATACTTAGAATGATCCTGGACCCAGACCCAGTGTTGCAGGGGGAACTTGGAGGCATAGGACCAACCAGGAGATCCGTACGATGACCCAGCAGCCCCTTGTAACGAGCACCGTGAGAGCCAGTCGCCTAGCATGGATTGGGCATGTATGCGGAGCGGAAGAGACCAGAGCAATCAAAACCTTGTACGCGTCTAGACCGACTGGAGTAAGACCTCTAATAAGGCCTAGACAGCGCCTAATGGATAATGTTCTGGCTGACCTAGCTAGGTTAGGCGAATCGGACTGCTGGGAGCAAAAGGCGCAGGATCGAGGAGCTTGGCGAAAAATCATCATAGGAAGTAAGTAAATTTTCATTCTCTAATTAATATTAATGAAAACATCTGTTTTCTAGAAGTTTTATTATATTTTATAGGAATGGCAAGTTTTGCCTTATCAAACATCTAATAACTCACAAGGTGAAAATACACATCTTTATTCACATAAAGTAATTATGTGAAACAACAACAACAAGTGAAACTTCAATAAAACTAGCAACGTGTATTAGTTACGCAGCGTTGGAAAGATGAAGTTAAGAAAACCTGTGAGTATGATTATAGTCAGATATAACCACTCATTTAAGTGTCATGACTCAGCCACAGAGCAGATTCAGATAGAAAAGGAACTTCGAGTTGTTGTGCACCATTAAGGTGTGACAATATTAGAAGAAGAACCACCGAATACAATGCAATTTAAATATCTGGATGTTGAGATATCTGGTCACGGTGATCTCTACAACGAGGTAAGGGAATAATGATAACTCATGAAAACATCTGTTTTCTGGAAGCTTTATTATATTTAATATGTTTCTATTTTACAGTCTTTCCCATAAAATATAATAAAACTTCTATAAAAGAGATGTTTTCATTCGTATTGATTATTTCAAATGGAGTTCATCGTTGTTCAAGAAACAATAAAAATAAGTCAGAGAGAAAAACCAAGAGAGTAGCAACAATATCTGGCTGCTTAAAGGAAACAATATAGAGAAACAACAATAAGCTCATAGGGTGTTTTTTTTAGGGGTTTGGTTTTTAAACCGGCAACATTATTTCTACAGACTGTCAATTTGACAGTTGACAGTTGATATTTAGTCAGTACGTTTTGCCATTTTACCACGAATAGACTGATGTCAGAACAGTGCTTGTAAATTGTGCAAAATTATTTGGAAAATTATGGTTCGGTTCGTCAAACTTATCGTGCACAACGTCCATTTTACGGTCGACATAATCGTCCATCCGAGCAAGTTATTCGGAAGACCGTGGATCATTTTCGCACCATGTACACTCTAGTGGATAATACGCATCCACAAAGACGAAAATTAGATTTCACGATTGCGCTTCATTCGAGCTAGCCGTGGCGCTCATATGACCGAAATTATATTTAAACAATAATGGCATAAAATTATCTATTAAATAAAGCCAATATCATAGACATTAACATTATTTTAATGTGTTTTTATTCATTTTGAATATGTATTGTATATCTCTAAAAAAAACACCCTATATATAGCAAGGTCCGAATCTGCAAAACTTGTACCAGGTCCATTATGACATGGTATAGAAACAGGAGTTGACACAGTTAGGGCCCAAAGCCTTCATCGGACATCTGAGATCTGAGTACTGCAAACTATAGCAGGAAGGACTCTAAAGGACAGGGATAGAAACTCTGTAATATAAAAAAGATCTGTCAGACAGAAGACATTGTGAGATGGAAAAGGAAAAGACGGCGGCACTGGAGATACCACATAGATAGAATCGGTGATGCAAGAATTCCTAATGTGGTTGCTCACAATATACCTGTGGGACATCACCTGCTAAGAAGACTACCAAAAAAATAGAAAGATAGCTGGTGCTCCACTTTTCAAGAGAGACTCTCTTGACCCCCGTTCTTGTACAAATGAATGATCTAAAATAAAATGAAGGAGAAGAATACTTAATAGAGACATAGAGATACATTTAAAATAGTAATTTTTACATTCATAATGTTATATAAATATTTCTTAATTTTGTAATTGTAAAACATGTTAAATTGAAGGCACTGTTTGGTACACTTATGACCACAATAAAGGATCCATGAAGAAGATGATTCGGTGATTTGGAATGTTAATTGAACTTCTCCTCCAGGAACTTGTAAGCATACTCATAGACCACCAGCATGATGGCGCCCCCGGGTCCCAATCGCAACACCTTGGGCAGAAGTCCTTTGTATAAAGCAGCAAAACTGTTGAAAATACAAATATTCATATTTATTGTTTCTTGAGCAATGTTATACCATTAGATGAATGTGTGAAAAATGTCTATGATAAGAGTGTCGAATGAAAACATAAGAAGTGAATGCGGTGCGAATGAAAGTGTTATGAACAAAATAATGAAAGGAACATTAAGATGACGACACATGGAAAGAATGAACGAAAAAAGAATGGTAAATTTTTTAAATGTTAACGATGTAATTGGAAATAGAAATAGAGGAAGACCGAGAAAACGTGGCACGATCAAATAAATAAAATATTGAATGTCGGCCACGTGACGAGTCGGAGAAATCGATTTGCGTGCATGACACGATGTATGAATATTGAGGAAGCAAGAGAAGTATGTCAGGAAAGAAAAGTGTGGCAGTCCATTCTTTCCACCTACCCTTTCGGAGAGACGGCGTGATGGTATGTTAATTAGTTAGTTGAAAAATGATGTAAAACTGCATATTAATATAAGAATGAAAATGTCTGTTTTTTAGAAGTTTTGTTATATTTTATGAGAATGACATGTTTCGCCATGCTAAAGCATTATCAATCGGCATTTGTCGGCCGTTCTTGAGTTATAAATGGTGTAACTAACACAACTTTGTTTTATAAATACAGATTAAATAAAATAAAAATGAGATTTTAATTACATTATTTCATTAATATCAAACATACAACTACGAGGCATATCCAGAAAACAAGTGTACTGAATTTTTGTAGGTTAGAATTTTTTTTATTTAAACAAAAAAATTACGTGGTAACCGTAGTACATATCTAAGTTATTTTTCGACATAGTCCCATTCCTCTCAATGCAGGTGGTGAAGCGGGGTATCAACTTTTTGATGCCTTCCTCGAAGTAGTTTCCCGCCAACCCCTTCGTCCACTTCTCCTGCTCCTCCTTTACCTCCTCGTCGGTTGAAAACCTTTTTCCACCCATGTGCAGCTTCAGGGAGGTAAAGAGATAGTAATCTGAAGGTGCTAGGTCAGGGGAATGTGCGGGATGGTTCAGGACATCCCATTTAAACGAGGTGAGCAGTTCCTTCGTGGCGTTGGTCGTGTGTGCCGTCAACACTTCTCAACGTACTGACCTCAAACCGGTCTCGTTGTGGAGGGGAAGGGTCAGGCTACACGGAAGTGTAGCCAACATGTCGAAAATAAAATCCATCCGGTCATGAGAGCCTCAGTACACTTACTTTCTGGATCAGCGTCGTATTATTTACAGAAATGGTGTATTGATCTGAATTAATTAATAACTTACCCTTCCTCCTTGTAGACAATTGCAATAGACTTCATAGTCCCCTTGTACTTGATCTGACCAGGCACTGGCTGTGGTCCTTGAATCCTGCTCTTCGCCACATCAAATGGAATGTTGAACACTGAGGCCATAGTGCCGGAGACAAATCCAATCGTTACTTTACGGAAGAACTCCTTAATATGATCCTGAAAACACAATCAGTTTTAATAATAACTAACTTTTAAAGCGCCGTTTCCGTGATGTAATCGCCTCAAAGGATTATTAAGATGTGTTTTAAATTTTTAAATCTAAATATGAATGCATTCATATAAAGTCGAACTATCTCTCTTGCTGTCCTGATATTTTACCTGTTCTTAAATAGATGTAATGTTTGAAATATCTTCTGAGAAAATTATTCATCTCAACATTCATACATCGTGTCATGCAGGCATGTCAATTTCTCCGACTCCTCACGTAGCCAACATTGAATGTTTGATTGATTTGATTGTGCCACATTTTCCTCAGTTTTGTGTTCCTTTTAAATCGTTAACATTCTTTACCTTCATCTTCACTTATTCTATCCACTTCATTAATTCTTTCCAAACCACCCGACCCTTTCATTATTTTATTCAGAAAAAATTTAATTGTATGCGTCCATTTTTTAAATTTGCATTTAACACTCATATAAAGATTTACCACATATTCATCCAAGAAATCTCATTTCTACTGCATTTATTCTACTTTTATCCTTCTTTTGTTAGTTCCATACATAAGGGTCGGTACAAGAACACCATTGTGCCTGATAATTTAATAATTTAATTTAATTTGATTTATGTATTCAACTTACATCATATTCCGGGAGATAACCCTTCACACTGTGGTAGAATCCAAAATATATCATGTTGAAGGAGCCATTCCTGGCGATGGTGGCTGTAACCCCTTTGTTGAGGCCGTTGAAGCCGATCCCTTGTGTTCTGACAATCTCTCGCGTCACCGCCCAGGTGCTGGGCATCTGCGCCGCCAGTGTCTTGTTGGACTGGAGGGTGACCTTAACCACCTCAAAGGGATTCACAAATATAGCCTCAGTCACTCCGGCACCGAGACCAGCCAAAGAGAATGTCTGAAAAGATAAATAAATATTATTTAGTATATTTATTTCTGTCAAAAAAGTTAAGAACAGGTGGAAAAATTTAGATATCTGGGTGTAGACTTGTGTGGGAAAACGGATCTACCGTGTGAAGTGATGAGGCAAACAAACAAGGCTGTGGTCATTTCAGAACGCTTGAAGAATTCAATTTAGAAAAACCCTGACATGAAGATCAGCAGCAAATTGAGAATCTATAAGACTTGTGTGCGACCTATCATGACATATGGTATCGAGTGCAGGGCGGACACCACAATCACAAAAAACGCGCTCAGAGTGTCAGAAATGAAGACGCTCAGATATATATCTGGCAAGACACTGCAAGAAAGGATAAGGAATACACGGATAAAGGAGATATGCGAGGTCGAAGATGTCGTTAGGTGGGGAAGGCAAAGAAGAAGATACTGGTAAGAACACGTAAGGAGAATGGATCCATCCAGACTCCCATTCATTGTGTTGCACGGCCAGCCCCAAGGTAGACGACCCCCGGGCAGACCACCAAAAGAGATGGATCGACAGATGGGAGTCGACTTCGCAGGAGGTCAATTCCTCTTAAGAAACAGGCCACTAGGCCTACACTAAGAATAATAAGAAGAAGAGATATTTATTTCCATAAATTAATTGTAAAATAGGATAGCAGGAGGGACGATGACTACATCGTCCACAAGGCCCTGCAACTGGAAGATGCAAGGAGGGCACCGAGTCGGCCTCCTGCAATGTGGATGTTCACAGTTAGGAATGACCTGAGGGCGCTGGGACAGTACAGTCAAATGAGCCAGGATCGTGAGACTTGGTGGAGCCGTATTAGGAGAACCGACCCCAAATAACGGTAAATGACCAGACGAAAGAAGAATTGTACAATGATGGGTATGCTGACGACCTTCGTTGCCGAGTGGTAAGTACTTTGACTGCCACACTGAAGGTCCCCGGTTCGATTCCCGGCGATGGCAGTGTGATTGTCACACTGTTCAGTCTGGTGCAGAACTCACGTGACAATAAAATGGCGATAGATTAGCTACCTATCACATGTCACGAGAATCAATATGATAGCTTTACCCTTTACATTGATTTGGCTCGTGCTGTAATGATTTACAGAGGGATTCAACAAAATAATAATAAGTCCCTTGAACTGAGGGGGAAGGGTTCACAGTGACATTTTTTTTTCTAGCTGATTTGGGGCTCTTATTGAGAACCTCTTTGTTCTGGAACAAATAGGTCTATTGTTCCTGATGGATACCTACGACAAGACATACACTGCGTCATGCAGAAACATCCCGTCTTTGATGATGCGAGTAAGATGAGCATTTTGGAGGTTAAATTTAATCACCTTGGATTTGGACATTTTTAGTGTCGGTGAGACAATGCAATATACTCGGCGTCAGTCTCCGAGATAAAATCAGAAATGAGGAGACGCCGAACAAAAATAACGGACATCATGGAACAACTAGCAAGACTGAAGTGGCAATGGGCAGGTCATGTGGCGAGACAAATTGAGGATAGATGTACCCAGAAAATAATAAGGTGGAGACCATGGGAAAATAGGAGAAGCGTCGGCAGGCCGCAAAAAAGGTGGGCCGACGACATTGCTGCCGTGGGGGGGAAATGTGGCTGCAGCTGGCAGAAAATAGAAACGAGTTGAAAGGAAGGGAAGAGGCCTATGTCCAGCAGTGGGCCGATGAAGGCTGACGAAGAAGAAGAAGAAGAGACAATGTTTATAAACAGTATATTATGACTTCTGAAAGGAGTACTGCCTCACTGACATCGACTCTTTGGAGATCGTTCTATATATACCTTAATGTTTAAATATTTAGAATACATACAATTCTTTGTACATAACTATGAATTATTTTATGAAACAGTCAAATATTTTTGGACAACTATGCAATTAATGTAAACTGGTTTTAAAAAGAGATAATATGTTGTTTATATAAACTTTTTATATTTTACAATGAAGATGTTTGCATATTTTATTTCCTGCAAATGGTGTAATATTTTAA
The DNA here is from genome assembly GCA_022606425.2 of Lepidostoma basale. Classification (NCBI taxonomy): domain Eukaryota; kingdom Metazoa; phylum Arthropoda; class Insecta; order Trichoptera; family Lepidostomatidae; genus Lepidostoma; species Lepidostoma basale. The sequence continues at coordinate 235,561 of JAHDVF020000682.1, forward strand.
CAGTACAAATTGATAATGAATTCAAACATGTAGAGTTCCGATGTAGTATAATTCTGAGCTCTGCATCCAAGGCCGCAATCAATAAAATAAGTACAAAGGTTTGTTCAATTTAGATGTATGCAAAGCGGTAGTGGATATTATTGAGGTCATAAAAATCTTGGGAATAATTGGACTGATACAGGAGGCGCAAAATGACTATTATGGTATCTTTATTAGAATCGCAATAAGAAATAGTGCAAGCATCCCCAACTCTAAAGAAAGATAGTAAAAATATTTAGTGCATAAATGGCAAGGATAAGGACAATCTTTATGAACAGTTAAGATAGATCAAAAAGGTCTGTTTGCACCACCCTGTATCAAGATTATGACAATAGTATGAAGATTTTTTAAAACTATCAAAGTGATCACATAGCATATTTAGTAATTCTAAAACAATGATGTAAAACTACCCATCACGCCGTCTCCCAAGAGGGGTAGGCAGAAAGAATGGAATGCCACACTGTTCTGTCCTAATAATATATAATATTCTCTCGCTTCCTCTACATTCATACATCTTGTCATGCACGCACGTCGATTTCTCTGACCCCTCACGAGACTGATATTTAATATTTGATTGATTTGATCGTGCCACGTTTTCCTCGGTCTTCCTTCTTCAGGTTGTTTACTTCACTCATTCTTTCCATGTGTCCAAACCATCTTAACGACCCTTTCATTATTTTGTTCATAACACTTTCATTCACACCGCATTCACTTCTTATACTTGCATTTGACACTCTATCATATACAGATTTACAACACATTCGTCTTAGAGATCTCATTTCTACTGCATTTATTCTACTTTTATCCTTCTTTTGCCAGTTCCATGCTTCACTTCCATACATAAGGGTCAGCACAAGAATACCATTATGCATGATGTAAAACGGCATATTAAATATTATTATTAATGAAAGCATCTGTTTTCTAGCAGTTTTATTATATTATATGGGAATGGCATGTTTCACCTTGCTAAAGCTTTATCAAAACTAAACAAGTTATTCGCATAAAATATAACAAAACTGCTAGAAAACAGATGTTTTCATTTGTATTAATTGATCACAGAGCACTTTAGATATATGTTATAAAGTGTATATTTCTTTATTTTCAGTAATCTATGGGGGGATTTATATAAACTGTAGCATGCCTAAATATTACAAGCAGTTAAAATTAAGTAACAACAATAAACATACCAAAGGAGTGGGCGTTGGTGATCCAAACATAAACATCTTTTTATACTGCTCGAAACAAAAGAACTTGACCGCCCTTTTGGGTGTTTCAGCAAGAATCGGAGGTATGATCCCTTTCCAGAAAGAGAAGAGGCCCTCGTGCCGATACATCTTCTTCATGCAGTCCACGATGCCGCTGTAGTAGTTAGGGTCAGAGGGGCTGCCTACTTTTACCGTTTGTATCTGCAGCCGAGTCTTGATCAAATCTAGCGGATGCATGATGCAGACTTCAACAAACCCCGCACTCCCGCCTGCGCCAATCTGCATGGCCGCCTGCTTCAGCAACTGCTGCATATCCGACATTTTCTGGAAGAAAAAATGTATTCACACTAAAAAGTCAGTAATAGGAAAAGATTGCAGGTGACCTTTTAAGTACTTACTAGAGGTGAGTAAATAGTACCTTCTCAACACTATAAAACTTTTCACTTGTTAGATTTCATTTCCACTATGTGTATATTTAACTATTTTTAACTCATTTAAATTTACAAAATATCTTCATTTATTTTTAAGACATTATTGATCATGCGTCAATAGACAAAAAACATATATTATTTTTAATATAAATATACATACAGAGTAATATCTTTTCATTGGGTAACAAAAAAAATTATACAAGATGTAAGAAACTAACTAACTAACCATCACGCCGTCTCTCCGAAAGGGTAGGCAAAAAGAATGGACTGTCACACTTTAACCGATGCGTCACTCCATCCTTCTCTTTTCGCCCCGCGGGAGACGCGGTGTGATGGGTTGCGAACCTCATCGCCACCAATAGGCATCTCCCGCGCACACTTCGTTCATCCAACATCCACAAAAAAATCTAAAACAAATAATATAAAATAAAATAACAAAATAAAAATAATTGAACACAAAATGTTCTTTTTAGATGGTGCACATATTGTCTATTTAATTTATGTTCCACGTATTCTCGTTTTTTTTTTAATTAGCAAGATGTATGTACCAAAAAAAAAAGGAATCGCACAGTAGACATGTTTACATAATTATTTTTCATCTTGGTTAATCCCTAAGATATATTAAAAAGAAAATAATATATGAGCTACGCATGATATAAAAAAAATACTTTATAATACACAAGTGCTATATAAAATTAAGATAAATAGTACAAAATATGCAATACCTTTTATTAAATAAATTAAACTTGTTAAAAATATATATTTGAAAGAGACTGACAGGCACAGAACCGATACAAGACTAATAAATTTCCGTAATACTAACTGATAAGAACGCATACATTGAAAGACTTATTTATCATTCATATCTTTTTTAATACCGACAAGATAGTTCGACAAATACGAAGCTGTCAAGCAAACCACACAAAAACTGAAAACCTTCAAAGTCATGTCTTTACATGTATATTCTATACAATATTCATAAATTTACATACACCTTTAGCTTCTTATCTTTTGCATTTTGATAAACGTCAAAACTGACGAACTATAAGAACTAGTTAGTCGTTTAAATTGCTACCTATTTTGGTATTATTGAAACAACCTTGACATTTTAAAATAAACTAAACACGTATTTACAAATAATAAACATCGGAAAATATTTAAAAGAAACAGATATTTTATTTTACCCGGCGGTATTTTCAACAGTTCTCACATTCATTTCGTTTATTCATCTCAGTTAATTGCTGGTAATTGCACAATCGATGGAATAAAAAATAATAAACACTGCAATAATCTACATTATTACCGATTCAAATTCAAATGCACGAAGAAATGCGTGGGAAAGTTGAGAAAATCTGTCCTGTCGATAATAGAGATTTTCGTAGTTCCCGGTTTTACCGCAATATCGTTGCAGTGAAAGTAGGAAAAGTCAGAAAATATGCCTATGCCAGGATCTTTCCGAATTGGATGACAATTGTTTACTATCTCGCGAAATAGGTCAACATGTCATAACAAATGTAAAATTACGAAATGCTTGGTTATTTAGCGTAATTAAAATGTATTACCGTCAAACGATGGTAGCGACGACAGGGCGGGTCAAACGTTTTCTCTCTGAAGTGCAGTAATGAATCGTACGCCAGCTGTGTTGTGAATTATCTCAGTTTCCAAAATTTCCAAGATGGCAGAAACGGCACAGTTTGCGGAGTACTGGAGACAGAAACGGTTATTGTAAAAAGTTAACGATAGTTTTTAGTGATTTCGTAATGTGTGGAAAAGGGAGTTGTCGTAGAATTCTCTGGATGAATATCTAACGATCAGGATGGGTTCCCAAACCTTGGAAATCCTGAGGCAAGGAGTTTGGGCCTCGATTACTGGAGGATGGTTTTTTGACCCTCATCAAAATGTTTTCTGCAATACTGTCCATCTGTATCTGTGGCTGTTCCTTTTATGTTTGCCGTTCACAGTTTATTTGGTAAGCTTTTAACCCGATGCATATTGTATTTTTGTGATAGTGTGTCAAAAAGTAAGGTTATGGATTGTGATGATGTCATGTCAACATTTCATTCTAATTCAGGTCAAAGTACCTTTATTTCAATTATTTAATCAATTATCCTGTACTTTACTAGCTTTTATTCAAGTCATATGACAGCAGTCCCCTAATTTTTCTTATTAAGGTCAATCTTGTAATCGTTTTACTGCGTACATCGTATTTGAATTACTTCAACAAAATGTAAACAATTTCTTAACATTCGTCGTGATGACAATACTTTCCAATATGTCTTCAATAAAACCGTTTTCAAATACAATCATATTACTCGGATATAAACTTCATTATGGCTAAAGTTCGGGGGGGAAATATGCGTATTGATTCATTTAAAAAACATTACTGTTCTTTGTTAATGTTATCAATTGATTTGACAAATACGACCGCAATGCGAATTTTCTATAAGTGTTTTTCACACTTAAATCTATAACTGTGCTGAAAATGAATTCCTTTATCATGGCTAAATGAATTAAATTAGTTGATTCTAGTCATAGCTGAAGTTACATTGTTTTTTTACAGACATATTTAGGTTTCGATATTTCTTTGTTTTGCACAATATTGTATTTGTTTTTTTCGTATTCTCCATTTTCAAATATATTCTTGCAGTATTGCCAATAATAAGTTACTGTCTGGATTAAAAAAAAGTCATGGCTGACAATCGTCTTGCTGGCCAATGCATATTAATGTTTTTTTTATTCCATATATGTGATTTTGTTATTCTTTTGTTTCAGTATTTCCCGCCAACACTGACAGGATGGTTTGTTTACTGCATTCTGGTGTCATTTCTGTTTGGCTTTATAAAACTATTGAATTTTGCCCTCCATCATATGTACGATACGTCCGAGTGTATCATCGTACCGCCAGACAACACAGCACCGCCAGAGAAAAGGCGTATGCAGAAAAGACATAAGTAATGAAATATTATTTCACAATTTTATTTTTTGTTAATGTGTGACACATGTGTTATTCACATTTCTGTTGATGTCTGCAGGGATGAGGAAGACCTGGAATTGCAGGTGCTGCGAGGGACTCGCTCAACAGCCCAGCAGAGCAACAACGAATCCATTTCCTCAATATCCTCGGGAGGTTATCAGAAATTAGAATTCAATGCCCCGGGCACAATGGGTAAGTTGAACTAAACAGTGCTCCATTTTTGTGCTCATCTTAATACTTATCCTGGCCTTATCAAAAATCTTATTATTATGATAAACAAGCAAGATAATATTTTTTAATATAATTAACTAAATATCATGCCGTTAGGCGGAGAGGATGGACCACCACACTATTCTATCCTGAGATAACTCTCTTGCCTCTTCTATATCCATACACCCTGACACTTATGCTCACTGGTTGTTTTGACTTTGAATATTTGATTAATTTGGTATTGCAATGTCTTCCTTGGCCTTCCTTCTTTTTCCATTCACACTACTTGTATATATATTTTTAACCATTCTTTCCTTATCCATTCATTCCATATGTCTAAACCATCAAATGTGTTTTATGGTGTTCAATTAAACAATAATAAATCTCCATATTTAGTATGTTTTATTTTTCCAGATCTGAAAGTGGATGTTCATCATAAAAATAGCTCTGAGTCTAGTACAGAGGAGAATGGAGGCGGCGGAGGTGGAGGTGGAGGTGGAGGTGGAGGAGGCGGGGGCGGAGGGGGTGGTGGGGGTGGAGATGGGCCGGTGGGGGTCACGGGGCGCGGGGCGAGGCCTCACGCCCGCCGCCGCTGGGCCAAGCACCGCACCACCCACCCGCAGGAAGCGCTGCGCATGGAGATCTGCTCCAAAACCGAGGACGCTGTGGCCATCAACATCGACCAGGACACAGAGGAAGGAGAGGCCAAGGCAAAATCAGAATTCCCCAACTCCGAACAGTATCTCTCCAAGTTTGCCCGACAGCTCAGCAATGACTCGAGGGACAACTCGGAAATCAACATCTCCGGATACGTGGTCCAAGGAGCTCGGAGATATTTCAACGTGTATCCTGTTAACCTGGAGAACTGCAGCAAGTCGGCAACGGCTCTGGCCCAGCCGCAGGGCGGTTCCTCGGGCATGCGGCGCAACTCCAACTCCACCATGTCCAACATCCAGCTGCCGCTCGCCAGCTCCACGGCGCAGCTGGTGGCGCACGTGCGGCGCCACTCCAACGCTGAGCCGGGGCTGGGCTTCCTGCCCACGGGCAGCGTGGATCTGGGCTACGTGATGGAGAAGGGGGACGGCTGCGGCACCGGCGTGCGGCGCATCAAGAGCGCGGCGCTGGAGATCGGCTGCCCCCCGCCCAGCGTGTCCAACCTCTCCCCGCACCCCAACAGTGTGGAGACCATCGGAGGTCAGGTCTTAAAGAATCCCAAGAGTGCCATCATTCCGCCTCCCAGCAAGAGTTTAATAAGAAACGCGCACCTCAATCTGTGGCCAAAGAATTCGACGAGTTCTATGGAAGGAAATAGTTTGCCGTTTATGAATTACGGTTCAGAAATTGTGTATCCGATTGCCGAGATCTCGGATGAAATGCAGACATCGCAGTGTCAGGAGAGTGACCTGGAGTCCATGAGCAGTCCGTGCGATACTGACTATGAAGGAGATAACGGCGCGACCATCAAGCACCAACTGCGAGGGTTCGACTCTAACTTTGCCCGGCGCTCGGAGATCAACTCCTCAGATACAGAGTATGAAAACAACGGGTCGAGATCGCCTTTACTCGATAGAAATGACTGCCTTAACGATGTTAAAATTGTGAAAACTAAATCGGATAAGTCTGAGTTAGAGCATAAAAAGCAATCGAACAGTAGTGCAAAAGGGCTCCTTAAAAACAATTCCTTCTCTGTGGATACTAAACATAGTGATAAGCTCAAATGTGATCGAAACAATAGACTATTGAAAAATAATTCTTTCAACGCGGCTTCCACGCCCGCGCCGGAAGAGGACGGGTGTGGAACTAAGGCCGCCGGTGACAGTGCGAACAACAAACAGTACGACTGCAGAGTCATAGAAAGTAGTGAAAAGACCCCCGCAAAAAACTGTAAACAAAAAAGTAATAAATCTAAAACTTTCGACCCCGGGGATTATTTTGATAAAACTAGTGCGAGTTCCAAAGACTTTCTTTTAGAGAAATCTAGTGTAGATTCAAATGAGTACTTATTAGAAGATTTTGAAAGAATTAAACAGAAAATATTTCAGGAAACAGAAAAATTTTTGAAGAAAGAAACAGATTTGGAAACCTCTAATTCTAGCGGGAGTTTGGAGATGCAAGATGCCCGACAAGAAGTGGCCACAGAGACCAGCGACATCAGCGACCAGAAAACTCTCTCCGACACCCACTCCAAGGAGACGTCTCCTCCACTTGTCAAAGAAGAATTCGAATCTAAACTTCACAGTGATGAAAATAGTTTGTATGGTTTAAAATGGTTATTTAATGAAAATGATGATCCACTAGATGACCTTCAGCAAAGCTTGGAAGGAGAAGATATCTCTGTGCCCTCCGAAGACCCGTCCAAAACTCCAAAACCCTCGAGCTCCAGTGCTGAATCCAGCACCAGAAATCATGGTGCTATTCCAAAACAGATCAAAAACCTTACTAGAACAAGAGCGTCTTCGCTAAAAGAAAACAAGAAAAAAGAAAAGCAGAGGGAACCCGAGGGACCCACTCCAGAGGAACTGACGGTGGAGGCCCACTCGGCGTTAGTGCAGGGTCTGGAGTGCTTGTTTGCCGCCACTAACTCTAACTCCGTGGTCATGCCCCCCCTCGGTCGGGAAGACCGGCCACGTAGCCACCGCCAGGCGGACCAGAGTCGCAGAGACAGCCAAAAACAGAGAAAGCGTTCCATAGAAGAGATGGCCCAGACCTCCACCAATACAATCTTACCCACCTCCATGCCCCTACTAGCTGCATTCCTTAACTCTAGAGTGGACTACCCTCACGTGCCCATGTACTTGCCCGGGGAAACGGATCCTTGCTGCTCTGAGAATCGTGTCCCAACAGAAGGAACCTACTATGAGCTACAGAGAACTCGACCTCTGATGGACCGAAATCATCGGAACAGAATTAGAAAAATCAAAAGATCAACCAGACAGAGGAACAATCAAGATTCAAATCATCACGCCGTTGTTGATAAATCTAACGAAGAAAATAAAACTGACTTAGGCAATCCTCCAAGCACCTCATCTAGCAATGTCCATTTTGCAACTTCTTTTGAGGACACAACAGATGGTGCCATACACTGTTTCATGGACGAGTATGGAAATTGGATGTCGTACACATTCGACAAAAACAGCTCGGGCCATGCCAAGGAGACTGCCAAGACTAAACCTCCCGATCCCCCGGAACCCCCGGCTGAGCCCTCTGCCCTAGCCAGTAGTTGTGTCTCCATTACCTCCGATGTGACCGGGGACTTGGATAATTCTAGTAAATCTAAACAGGGTGATTCTATAGACCAAGGAGCAATTTACGAAAGTATTTGTAATTCTTCCAACCAAGGAAGTAATAACCCGCTCTTGTCTAGCAATGATAACTATGCTACTATGTTGCCGGTCTCGCAGTCCGCCAGCAGTGGCAGGAACAAGACCGTGTTCGTGATGGAGCCCCCCGCGCCGCAGCCTGCGCTGCGCCGGTCCCCCGTAGCCATGCTCACAGAAACAATAAGAGAAAGAGTAGAACTACAGAGAATGCTCTCTCCCAACACGCCGCTGAACTTTCTTCTAAATGCCAATATTCCCAATGACAATAACCCAACTAACGTGCTGCACATATCCATGCCCACTTCTAACTCCATCGGGGATAACAGCTTGGATATGGATGTAGCCAAAAAGAAGTTCAGATTCGTCGATTCTATGGAAAATTCCTACAATAATCAGAAATCGTCTTATTATAAATTTAAAATATTTAATTGTTGGAAACTGAAAATTACAATGGACAGGTTAAAACTGATGGCTCTGTTTGATAGAAATCTCACATTACAGGAAGCATTCCTTTCCATGTTTCTGGGGATTATGGTTTCAGTTTTGGGAGCCATAATCCTGCACACGGGATTCTACAAGGACATCTACGCCTTCTGGTTTTGTTTTGTGATTGCCGGCAGCCAGTACTCGCTGTTCAAGAGCGTCCAACCCGACGCCGCCTCTCCGGTGCACGGCTTCAACAGGATGGTGGCCTTCTCCCGACCCGTGTACTTCTGCCTCTGCGCCGCCATGCTGTGTGCCGTCCATTATACTCTAGAGCAATACGACCTTTCTAATGAACGGCATCACACCAAGAGAAGTGTGGATGAAGGTATCGATAAATTAACCCTCTACGGGATGCAAGTGAAAACCAAAGAAATTTTAAAGTTGACGGAGGAAGTTATATCCAAGCTTTTGTTATTTTTTCCATTGGCGTTCAGTCTCGGATTATTTCCGCAAGTCAACACGTTCACAATGTATTTATTTGAACAAATAGATATGCACATATTCGGAGGTAATGCGGCTGCGAGTCTCAGTGCTTCACTGTATTGCGTCTTTAGATCTTTGTTAGCCATCGGTGTTCTTTATGGATTTGCTTTCGGGGGCCTAACTGAAGCTAAAGGATCTCAGCACATCCTGTTCTCAATGTTCTGCGCTCTAATGATTCCCATATCCTATCATCTGAGTCGATGCGCTAGCGATTACACAATGGTTTGGAATCTAATAAAAAACCACTTAATTCCAGCCGATCTTTATAATATTCATAGCGCAGAGAACTCCCATGTTGAGAATGATAAACCGCCTGATACGCCTATAGAGAGACATCCCAAGAATCAGCATACATCCGAGAGCAATATTTCGAAGCAGCATTCCATGGGAAGTTCTGCTTCCAAAATTAACTTCAGCTCCGAAACCAACATTTCCAAGACGCAGAAAAGATCTCAAAACAGTGTCAGTTCCAGCGTGAATTCCTTAAAAGCCGACTCCAATCTCGGGGTAACAGTTAATTCGAGTGGATCTATCAAGACGGACCAGCTCACAGAAGACACAAAGGATGGAAAGACAAAATCATTGACTGAAGATGATCCGAATGAAGGAGAAATGGAAGATCCTCTGCCTAAGAAGCTGCAGGACACGGTGAACTCTCGGTTCAAGAATGATATCATCATCTGCAGCTTTATGGCTCTCTTCATATTCGGCATTCACTGCACCACCGTATTTACGACACTACAGCCAGAATTAAACCCCGTAAGTGCCTATATTTGTTTTATTATAATAACACTTTGCACTTTGGATCTCATATCAATGTTTTTCTTGTATGTATTATTTCTTTACCACAAAAAAGCTATTTCTATGTAAATCTAGTTTCATCCAGTTTCCTTACTTCAAATTCCTTTTGTATTATGATAATTCACTATCTTAATGTGAGTATTCCAAGTAAATAAATTCTTGACACAACCCACCGCAGTAATTGACAATAAAACCCATATATGCACACACAATATATAAAAATACATGAGATTGACAATATTTATTCTAATAACGGGAAAAATGCTTATTATTTTAATTCTAACTTATTTTAATACCTCGTAAAAACTGTTTTGTTTTGATTTTTTTTCTAAATTTGAAAATGAAAACTATCAACTCACTCTCCTTAATTAATACGAATGAAAACGACAGTTTTCTAGAAGTTTTATTATATTTTATGGGAATGACATGTTTCGCCCTTCTAAGGCATTATCAAATGTCCCGTAAAATATAATAAAACTTCTAGAAAACATTTGTTTTCATTTGTATGCATTATTTAATATCAATATCAATATCATCATTGTTCAAGAAACAATAATCACTCTCCTTACTTTAAAAGACCTGGGAACTCCTTTGTAGAATTATAAATGAATGTATTTCAGGTGGTTTGGTCAATATCGGCCCTGCTTGGCTGGGTGCTCCACTACCTCACTCCGCAGCTACGCAAGCAGCTCCCTTGGCTTTGGCTTTCGGGACCAGCACTCAAGGCCCGTGAGCACGCCCAGTTTGAAGTCAGAGAACCGGCTAGAGTCATGTGGTTTGAAAAGGTAAAATAATATTTTTACCTGCGTCAACACTAATACAAACAATTATTCTTCCATTCTTCCGTCACTGCCAACCGTTGTTTGGAGACCACTAGTGAAACAACTCAACATTGTATAATCTTTTTTTTTCTTCAATCCATAAATCAAATTAATTCATTAAACTATTTAAAATAATTAAAGTTATTTGAAATTTCAATTTCATTCATTATTTAAAACTATTTTAAATGCAGATTCTTAACTATTTTCATCAAAGCGATGAACGATTAGTTTATGAAACAAAATGTGATAACTTTATTTAGATTATTACATATTTGTAAATAATCCATATTAACACCTTATATATTTAATACACTTTGGAAATTGAAAAATAACAATGTTTATTATTGATTTATTGATGGTTGAGGTATTAGTTTTGTATAACTCCATTATTAATTTATAATAGTAAACACGATTCCTTAGTGGTTTTACTTGGATTTAATTTATATAAATTATGACAAATTTGTTTCGCCTTGCGAGGGCACTCTCAAACTCTTTCAAACTCAAGTTTGAGAATGCCCTCGTAAGGCGAAACAAATTTGACACAATTGATATAGTTCATAATGAATGTGTGGATACTCTGTATATGATAGAGTGTCGAATGAAAGTATAAGAAGTGAATGCGGTGCGAATGATGGTGTCATGAACAAAATAATGAAAGGATCATTAAGATGGTTTGGACATATGGAAAGAAAGAATGGTAAAAAAATTATATGTTAACGATGTAAATGGAACCAGAAATAGAGGAAGACCGAGGAAAACGTGGCACGATCAAATATTGAATGTCGGCCATGTGAGGAGTCGAAGAAATCGACGCGCGTGCATGACACGATGTATGAATGTTGAGGAATCGAGAGAAATATGTCAGGAAAGAAAAGTGTGGCTGTCCATTCTTTCTGCCTACCCCTTCAGGGAGACGGCGTGATGGTTAGTTAGTTAGTTAAAAATTAAATCCAAGTAAAACCACTAAACAATCGTGTTTACTATTACGAATTGTTTATTATCTAAAATATTAAATATCACATATGTGATATTTAATATTTTAGTGGATAATAAACAACATTATTTTTCAATTTCCAAAGTGTATTGCAATGGAATTCCACAGTGTTAATGCCTTAACTTTCATTATATATTTTTTTATTCCAGGCTTATGTATACCTGTGTTTCTTCGAACGCAACATTCTCTACCCCGTGGTTTTTATATCTGCGGTCACGCAAGACTCTCCCGGCATTATTATCAAGTTTGGACCGGGGTTCGGTTCTCTCATCATCTGTGTCTGTGCCCTCAAAGGTATGGCTTAACCTCATTCTGCAGTCTCGTGTTTAATTTCAATTTTTAAATTAAATATTGTATGAGCATTAATATTTATTTTAACCATAAAGATCATTTTATACCACCCTGTATTGATGGAAAATTAATTACATATACAGATGGTGCAAAATTACCTTCACGTTTTAAATTTGTTATAACATTTTTATATCAATAATTTTTAATTAAATTATTGTATTCCCTATTTGTAAAAACTTCGAGGAGCTGTTCCAAGCTGCCAGCCTACTCTCAAGTGATGGTCAATGTTGGGGAGACCTGACATGACACCAGAAGAAGAAGATTCCCTATTTGTATTTAAAAAATATATGTATACTGACCCGGACCCGGACCGGACCGGACCCGGATAGCGGACCCGACAGACATCCTGGCTTCCCTGTTATTTCAATATGTTTTGTCCATGAATAATACAATCAATACGCACACAATTGTGATACATGCCATATATAGAATATCAGAACCACAGAATTTTAAATCTACGCCACGCTACAACGCAAGTGATTTGCGCATGCTTAAACACAGAATTCGACATCAGCGCCATCTATGGTAAACAAAAAAAAAAAATATTCTCAGAAGGTCAATTATTCATGAACTTTCTAGAAGGTTTTATCGGTCATCTACTGGGTCAATTTTGAATCTAAACCATCCAGGGACCCACTCAAACACACGGAAAATTTCATCAAAATCGATCCAGCCGTTTTGGAGGAGTTCAACTACATAACCCGTACAGAAGAATTATATAAAGATACAGTAAAAGTCTGATAATTCGAAATTCAAGGGACCGGATTTACCAAAAAAATTCGAATTACGAATTATCGTTGTTCGAATTAACGGACTTTTACTGTATGTAAATTTAAACCATAGAGGTACGCCATTTTGATAATCCAATGGTCAGTTATTTTTTAGTAAAGATTGTTACAATTTATCTCATAAATTAAGATTCACTTATTACACATATGTTAATTATTTTTTAAAAAAAATGTAATGCCCGTATGTTTTTATCGGATCTCTTAGTACATTTCATCTCATCATCTGTCATATTTCAGGTATGAGGAATGCCTACTCTGACCCCACCAGCCAGTACCTGATCCTGGTGTTTGCCGTGCTACTGTTCCGGCTGGACTACCACTGGGCCAGCGAGAGCTTCCTCTTGGACTATTTCATAATGGCCATCATCTTCAACAAGATGTACGAGTTTCTTCTCAAGGTACCTCCTTCAGTACATAGCTCATTATTATAAACTGTATCATATACGAGGTCTGTTCAAAAAGTATCGCGAATTTTGAATTTCCGCTGGCTACGTATATTTGATTTTTGATTTTTTTGTAGCGTTATGTTGGTACTCATGTCTCTTACTTATGCTGACAAGGTCGGCCATTTTGAATGTTTAGTTAATTTTTGACAGCTGTTTTGCTTTGATGTGTTTTTGCTCGTCTTCGATTTTTGCCTATTCCAAAAAATGGATCAAAGAATCTGTATCAAATTTTGTGTGAAAACAAAATAAAGTGCGCGGACGCATTTCGAATGTTGACTGTGGCATATGGTGAAGCTACCTTGGACCAAAGCAACGTTTATCGGTGGTACAAAATGTTCTCAGAGGGCCGAGAAGATATGAACGACGAAGATCGTGCCGGACGCCCGAGCACGTCAACAACAGACGAAAACATTGATAAAGTGAAGAAAATAGTATTAGCCAATCGTCGAATCACCGTTAGAGAAGTTGCTGAGGACCTAAACATATCGATTGGCTCGTGCCATTCGATTTTAACCAATGATTTGGCATGAGTCGGGTCGCCGCGAAATTCGTGCCAAAATTGCTCAATTTCGACCAAAAACAGCATCGCGTTAACATTGCTCAGGAGATGTTGGACTCGGTCCGTGACGACCCAAATGTGCTCCAGAGGGTCATAACTGGTGATGAATCATGGGTTTATGGTTATGACGTGGAAACCAAAGCTCAATCATCCCAATGGAAGCTGCCGCATGAGCCAAGACCAAAAAAAGCGCGCCAAGTTCGGTCGAACGTGAAAGTTTTGCTCACAGTTTTCTTCGATTGCAGGGGCGTGGTGCATCATAAGTTCTTGCCACAGGGTAGTACGGTCAATAAGGAATATTACCTGCAAGTTATGCGCAATTTGCGCGAAGCAATCCGCCAGAAACGCCCGGATTTGTGGAATAACAAAAACTGGCTTTTGCACCATGATAACGCCCCTGCTCACACATCGTTGCTTGTGCGCGAATATTTGGCCAAAAACAACACAGTAATGGTGCCGCAGCCACCGTATTCCCCAGACCTGGCCCCCTGTGACTTTTTCCTGTTTCCAAAACTGAAGAGGCCCATGAAAGGACGACGCTACGCCACGATTGAGGAGATAATGACGGCATCGAAGGAGGAGCTGAACAAGATCACAAAAAATGATTTTTTTAAGTGCTTCGAGGATTGGAAAAAACGTTGGCATAAATGTATTATATCCGAGGGGAATTACTTTGAAGGGGACAAAATAGATATTCATGAATAAATAAATACTTTTTGAAAAAATATAAAATTCGCGATACTTTTTGAACAGACCTCGTATATAACACATCTAAAAAAAGCTAAGATGGCAGTCCACAGTGGTGTTCTTGTGCCAACACTAGTGTATGGAAGTGAAGCATAGAACTAGCAAAAGAACAATGAAAGTATAGGGTGTTTTTTTTATAGGTATTCAATACATATTCAAAATGAAAAAAAAACACATTAAAATAATGTTAATGTCTATGATATTGGCTTTATTTAATAGATAATTTTATGCCATTATTATTTATATATGATTTCGGGCATATGAGCGCCACGGCTAGCTCGAATGAAGCGCAATCGTGAAGTCCAATTTTTTACAATTGTCGTCTTTATGGATGCGAATTATCCACTAGAGAGTACGTGGTGCTAAAACGATCCATATTGGCCCCAAATACTGTCAAATGCCATTCTCTGGACCATGGCAGGCGAAAAGCCAATTAGAGAACAAGTTAGTCACAAATGGCTGTGGATCGGTCACACTCTGAGACGGAACCCAGCCTACATCGCTCAGGGCGCACTAGACTGGTCCCCTATGGGGAGAAAGAGGAAGTCCCCTGGAGGACGAGGTTAAAGCAGGCCTCACTTGGGATGATGTTAGGCATCAGGCATGTCGGGTGGAGAAGGTTCCTTGAGGCCCTATGCACCACGGAGGTGTGACAGGACAAGAAGATATTTAAGAATTAAAATCCTAACTGTATACAGTAATAGGGTTTAAAAGAACCCGATGTATACAATAAAAAAATCAATGCATGACACGATGTATGAATGTTGTGGAACAAGAGAAGTATGTCAGTAAAGAACAGTGTGGCAGTCCATTCTTTCTACCTACCCCACCGTGGTGGTTAGTTAATTAGTATTGGCCTTTTTGAAATACATGATATGTATCCATTTTTATTTTATTTGCAGATCCAATTTGTGGTGACATACATCGCCCCGTGGCAGATCACGTGGGGGAGTGCCTTTCACGCCTTCGCCCAGCCCTTCAGTGTGCCCCACTCCGCCATGCTCTTCCTTCAGGCCGCTATCTCTGCTGTGCTCTCCACACCCCTCAATCCCATTCTAGGTACTAGAGAAATAACTTACTACATATTAATGTTTTTCAAAATAGTGATTTACAGAATCAATCTTTTTTATTTTGACTATTTTTTTAAAAATTAAAATGGAATAATAATCCATGTTATGGAGGAAACACTTGGATATATCAACATTATTAATTGTTTAATTGGCGATGAGGTTCGCAACCCATCACACCGCGTCTCCCGCGGGGCGAAAAGAGAAGGATGGAGTGTCGCATCCGTTAAAGTGACAGTCCATTCTTTCTGCCTACCCTTTCGGGGAGACGGCGTGATGGTTAGTTAGTTAGTTAGTTAAAATAATTGATTTAATTTCTTAATTTACCAATGTTAGCAAAAATATCAGTTGATTATAACACCTGATGATGCTAACATTGGTTAGCGAAACAGCTGTTAATTAATTACGATGTTGTGTTTTAATTAAACGGTTAAAAATAGATTAACTATTTGAAAACATCCCTCTTTGAAATTCAGATAATGAAAGATTTTTTTATATAAATTTTTAGTCATTCCTATAAGCATGGTAGAAATTATCACAATCAAATTTATTATGAATTGAAATTATTGTTAGTATGTTTATTTTCCAATAGTCAAATTTTTATCAACCGGTTTCAGTAGCGATATTACCATCAATTGGTGTCTGCATCAAACCTTTCTTAACATGTATTGTGGATAGTCAAAGACTGATTTTAATTTTAAACTTTTGATGATTGATCTGATTTTCTAAAATGTTTGTGACTCGACCCTTCAGGCAGTGCAATCTTCATGAGCTCGTACGTGCGGCCCGTAAAGTTCTGGGAGCGGAACTACAACACCAAGCGCGTGGACCAGAGCAACACACGTCTCTCCTCACAACTGGAGCGCAATCTGGGATCAGGTATATTTTATTATTGACGTGAATTTATTATTAAAAAAAAAATGGTGTCATAAAAAATCTGTTATTAAATTAAAATATTTATTTTTCAGATGATAACAATTTAAACTCCATTTTCTACGAACACCTGACGCGCTCCCTCCAACACTACCTGTGCGGGGACCTGCTGCTGGGGCGTTGGGGGCAGGTGCAGCAAGGGGACTGTTTCGGTACTTTTATTACTTCTCCCTCATCCGCTATGTGTTACCTACCGGCTGCCAGAACCAACCTGCCTCTGATGACATCGGTGGGAAGAGCAATTAGTCTGCTGAACACGGTCTCTTCGGAGATCGACGTCTTTCATATAAGTGAAAGTCCACCGTTCAGAAGACATATAATCTTTGACTTTAGAGAGCATCTTGTCTTCCTAATGTCAAACCATCTCTCGTACATTCCTAGTACTATATTTTATAGGGTGTTTTTTTAGAGGTATACAAGACATATTCAAAATGAAAAAAGAACACGTTAAAATAATGTTAATGTCTTTGATATTGGCTTTATTTAATAGATAATTTTATGCCATTATTGTTTAAATATGATTTCGGGCATATGAGCATAGCTCGAATAAAGCACAATCGTGAAGTCCAATTTTCGACAATTGTCATCGTGCGAAAACGATCCATGGTCTTCCGAATAACTTGCTCGGATGGACGATTATGTCGACCGTAAAATGGACGTAGTGCACGATAAGTTTGGCTAACCGAACCATGATTTACAAAATAAATTTGCACAATTTGCAAGCGCTGTTCTGACATCAGTTTATTCATGGTGAAATGGCAAAACGCATCGACTACAAATCAACTGTCAAATTGACGGTCTGTAGAAACAATGTTGCCAGTTTAGAAACCAAACCTCTAAAAAAAATACCCTTTACCTGTACTCAATAGATACCTTAAAAATTAATATTGTTTGTGAAGTTTATTAAGATAATAAACTGATTTGATTACCTCCAACATTTCACTTTACCATGTATGTTGTGTCACCCATTTCAGTGCTGGCATCCGACTACCTGAACTGCCTGGTGCATATGGTGGAGATGGGCAACGGGCTGGTATCCTTCCAGCTGCGTGGCCTGGAGTTCCGCGGCACCTACTGCCAGCAGCGTGAGGTGGAAGCTATTTCCGAAGGACCTGAAGATAATGACGGTAAGATTAACACCTTCGCTGCTGAATATACAGTAAAAACCCTATTTTACATGTTTTAAGGGACTGAGAAAAAAAAACTTAAATGAAAGGAAAATGTAAATGGGAGGTATTGAAAAAAATTTAAATTGAAAGAATGAACATTAGTTTGCGAAACGCGTGCCAAAAAACCAAACGAAACAGATGACAAAATGAAGAAAATATTGTAATTAACTTAACAAATAAAATAAAACAAAAAACTGTGTTATGATCGCGAACAATGTCAAAAAGAACGTAGGGTTACAAATCGAGTTGAAAACCGAATAACAGATGCGGAATGTCGGCCAATCACCACGTTTCTCGCCGTATGCCGACCAAACACAACGTCGCTCGCCGACTAATCACATTTCTACTGCGCCGACTCATTGTCAAGCATGCGTAACCTGCATATTTTCAACCTAAATTTCGGGAAAAAAAATGTAAAAGCGCGTAAAAAATTTACCTAAATATATTGGGACTGAAAAAATTAAACGCAATTTGTGGGAAAAAGATAAATACGGGGACGTAAAATTCGGGTTTCACTGTAATTATATATGAAAGGAAACGCATTTATAGTTGCAAAAATAGGAATGTGCAATATAAATAAATAACTTAAACCTATCAGGCAATATTTTTCCAACCTATTTGATCTAGTGAAGGTGAATGTCTGTAATGTGGCTTAATGCAACTATTTCCTTCCCTAGGGTGCTGCTGTTGCGCGGTGGGCCACCTGCCCCGGATGCTCTCGGTGAACGCCATGTTCTCCCTGCGCTGGCTGGCGTGGCAGGTCACCACGGCGCGCTACGTGCTGGAGGGGTACTCCATCTCCGACAACAGCGCCGTCTCCATGCTTCAAGTCTTTGACTTCCGGAAAATACTCATCACCTATTATGTCAAGGTGCGTTCTGAGTCATTAGTGTAAACAGTTTACATAAAAAAGTCTTTATATAAATATAGTACGTGATCGAAATCACAAAGGGTGTTAAACAGGGCTGCGTGATACCTCCATGGTTGTTCAATCTATATATGGACAAGTGTATGAAAGAACTGAAAGGAATAAATGCTGGTGCTAAGATGAGTGAGGTGTCTGTAAGTTGTCTGCTTTACGCAGACGATGCCATTCTCATTATGGATAGTGCAGACGAATTCGAAGTCTTGATGTCGAGAATATATGAGGTATACAAGGCTCTGCAAAAATAAACTGTTTGGAAACAAAAATTTATCAATGAATGTGGAGGAAGCAGAGAGCAGTGGCGGTACTCCCATAGAAGCCCGGCTTGCGTAAGAAATTTTGAATCGAATCCTCTTCTGGCTTACAGAGGTTCACCTCTTGTGGCTTTTCCTCTTACATCTGATGGGAACATTTTTGGAAGGTGATTTGGTGGGTTGTTGGTTTATGCGGGGGCATGATTACTTAGATTTGGGGATTTTGATTCAAAATTTCTTACGCAAGCTGGGGTTCTGGGCTTCTATGGGAGTACCGCTACTGCTAGAGAGGTGTGTGAGGATGGAGTAGTGTGGCGTTCCATACTCTGCTTACCCTTTCGGGGTAACGGCGTGATTTGACAAACGATTATAATTTTATAGATTTGTAATTAAAACACTTCTATAATTTGTTTTTACGCCACTTTATTTTGTTTATTCGAACTAACCGGTTCGCTTTTGTAACCCTGATGAAGCTCCGGCGGAAGTGAAATCTGTTGGTTCGGTAAAACAAAATAAAGTGATGTAAACACAAGGTACACAAGTGTTTTAAATCATTTATTGTTCCTTGAACAATGATTTAAAACTCTAGATTAGATAATTAATACGAATGACAACATCTGTTTACTAGAAGTTTTATTATGCATTTGATACTGCCTTATTTAGACGAAACATGTCATTCCCATAAAATATAATAAAACTTTTAGAAGAAAAGGACGTTTTCATTCCTATTAATTGTTTTAAATTATTTTTAATAATGCCACACCAAAAATTAAGTGCTTCTTACAAAAGTAATTGTAATTTTTCTTTCCTATGATTAACATTTATATGGTAGAACTTTTACAACATTCTAAAATTCGAGACATCATATCAGACCAGTAGTACATGAGAATCTGACAATTTTAGCTCTATAATAATATGTACATGTATTTTCTTTTAGAGCATAATATTCTACACGATACAGTCTCCCAAATTAGAGGAGTGGCTTGCATCAGCCAGCATCCTGGAGGCGCTGAAACCCACCCTGGACCGCAACTTCATAGACCTGGATCCAATATTCAACATCAACTTGGATGAGGACTATGACTTCAGAGCTTCTGGCATTACGAGGTACCCTTATTCCCTAATGGCATTCATTCTTTTGTAATATTTTGCCTAAAATGTTATGGAAAAAGTTGTTTGTTTATTGTCACTCACTTTACTGGTAAAAAATATTTGTTACAGCTTTCAATTGTAATAGAGTTCTAGTGCCGACCCTTATGTATGGAAGTGAAGCTTGGAGTTGGCAGAAAAATAATTAAAGTAGGATAAATGCCGTAGAAATGAGATCACAGAAGAATGTATGATAGAATACGCAATGAAGAAGTGAGAAAGGAATGATGTGGATGAATACGTTGTAAATAAAAATTAAGAAAGGTTCACGTGGTTAGTTACTTACATGACTACTTGGTCCCTCCAGAATCTTCTTCTGGATCTACTCCACTGAAGGATATCCTCTTTTTCGCAAGTTTTTCTAGGAAATCATTGTGGCCAGTAAATACATTGCCTACATCAGGGGGCCTAACACGGCACTATTAGAGGAAGAAAATTATTGTAATAACTAACTAACCATCACGCCTTCTCTTGTTTCCTCTACATTCATACATCGTGTCATGCACGCATGTCCATTTCTATGACTCCTTGAGTCATTTGATCGTGCCACGTTTTCCTCGGCCTTCCTCTATTTCTAGCTCCATTCACATCGTTTACATATACCTTCTCAACTAATTTTTTCCATGTGTCCAAACCACCCTTTTATTATTTTATTCATAACACTTGCATTTGCACCGCATCACTTCTTATATGTATTTGCATTTGACACTATCATATACAGATTTATCACACATTCGTCTTAGAGATCTCATTTATACTGCATTTATTCTATAATACTTTCATCCTTCTTTTGCCAGTTCCATAATATATATTAGTTGTTATAATAAAGTAATGTGTAATAATTTCTCAGAGCGTCATTCTGTTCCGTGTACCACGAGTGGGTGTCCTACTGCGGGCTGCGGCGGGAGGACCTGTACAAGCAGAAGGGGGACCGCCTGGTGGCCAAGGACTCCGCCCTCGTGTCCCTCTGCTTCGGGCTCAGCCTGGTCGGCAGGAGGAGCCTGATGGCCGCCAGCCACAACACTGTAACCAGGTGTGCACCACTTGGGATATAGTCATAATTATAACATTTATCTCTTGATCGTCGTCGTCATTGTTGTGGTGGCAAACATTTAATGATTTGTTGGTAAAAGCATAAAAATTAGGAGAGCCATCTCCAGGCGTTGTCTAGCAATGTATGATAATTGCATAGCCTTTCACATTGCATTAATAAAGATTTTCTGCTTAATGCTTACATCTAATCTTAATAGATGGCGCTAGTGTAGATTGAACTAAAAAAAATTGAAGTGTTTCCGAACATAGTAGCGTATATACATCTTTCAAGAAATAAAATTGTCAGACATGGTGGTCGTAAGAAGGGAGGAATGGGGAATTCTGTTTCCAAAAAAAAAAAAATTACGTCTTCGTCTCTATTGAGATACAATTAATCCTTAAAAATATTTATTATTATTATTATTTAACCCAGTATCCAGGTTGTTTGATTTTCAGTTTTATTAAAAATGTCCAGTTGGAAGGACTATAAATGTTTATTTGGTATTTAACATCTTCTGATGAAAACGTTGAATTATACATCATAAATATCGGCCTAATATGTCTCTTGATATCACCAAGAGTGAACACCGCTACAAGTACTAGTGCTTCTGGTTTGTCAAATGGGACCACAAAGACGCCTTGTAGATTTCCATCCGTGAAGGTCAAAGATAAATTGAATTTCCAACTGCACAGTTAGGTGAAGGGAGGAAGGTTAAGTTATTTGTACGGTATTGATACGGCAAAAAGTCCATACTCACACGTGGCCGTATTAACACTTGAAACGGGAACTTTGACTGCCGATATTACAGCGCTCTTTTGTCAAAAATGTATTTCCCACTCACTTGGACATTCGTAGAACTATCACGATACTGATATCTACAAGAATTTCTTAAAAATAAAATTGTGTTTCATAAAAAAACATCAATAATCAAGTGCGCGTCTTTGCGCCTTCGAGTGTCATAGTTTACAATTTTGTCAACAGATGGCGTTAGTGCTAGTTAGCTTTTTTTGGTACTTAGTGCTTATTTTACTGCAATGTAATATTTCGAACACACGCTGAGTGAATAGCGCTTACCACATTCGAAAGATACGGTATGTTTTTGTATGAAATTTAATGTTTTGGTTGTTATAAATATCTAATAGGATTTGTTTTCATATTGTAGAGAATAATCTGTTCTGTCTATATAGTCCAACAAATATAAGGATATAACTTAATTCCAAACATTATAAGTATTTTTGTAATGTTTTCAGTGTGGAATACTTTCTGTACGGGCTGCACGCTCTCTTCAAGGGGGACTTCCGTATCACCTGTGTGAGGGACGAGTGGGTGTTCTCCGACATGTCCCTCCTCCATTCAGTCCTGGCTCCCGCTGTGAGGATGGCACTCAAACTGCACCAGGTATAATCATACAAATGCTCGAGTTGTATTATTCAAATCTTTATTTTTAAAATATGTGTTGAAAACAATTGTTTGTTTGATCTGTCAGGATCACTTCATGTCCCCCGAGGAGTACTGCAACTGCCCCGTGCTGTACACGGCCATCTGCTGCCACACCACCCGCCTTGTCATCTGCCACGAGGCCTCGCCCACCTGGAGGAACAACGTCCTGCGCGGGGCGCCGCATCTGCTAGCCCTCAGGTATACACCCGACACCCGCCTCATATTTCTTATTCCCAGAAGTTCCTCATCATTCTGGTCCCAGAAGATTGAAGAAACCGTTTGAAGCTATAAAACCAAGTAGAATTAAATTAAATATATTTTCTTCTATGTTCGCCATACTTTGTGTTGTAGATGTTATATATTTTTCTTTTTTTTTATATACTTTGTGTACAACACTCACTTTTTAAACAAATTTAAATTAAATATCAAACATGTCTGTATACAAAGTATGTATATAAAAAAAAGATTAAGGAATTTTTACAAAAAAAAAAAATACTTAGTTTGGCCGAAAAACTATGATACTTCAAAATTTAAAATGCTGTTATGGTATCACAATTTTTTATTTTTCGCGACAGCTGTTTTGCCAACCGATGTTGGCATCATCAGGTGTTACAATATTTTTTTCATTTATGTGGAGAGTTTTGACATTGTTAACCCTTAACGTACCGTGTTCAAAACAAAACGCTCGCTCCCATGTGGTAAATTCAGTTTACCGCTAACTTTATCTAAATATCAAGCATATGACTCGATGAATCAAAATTTAATTATGTCATCTTGTAGGGAATTTCATTAGGAATAGATCGATATCTATAACATACATGGATTATTTGAAAAACATATCATTATTAATTTTTTTCTGGAACCATGCGATTTCTGATATGGAATGCGCCACAGCATACGAGCAACTGGACACCAAGTATAAACTTGTCCCGCGCTCGCGCCGCGGGGCGAGACTTTACGAGATTTTACGTATGATAAAGGCACCTAGGCAAAATGTATAGTACGTTCAAGACAACGAGTACGTATTAATATTTGTCCCTTTTGGTAAAGTGTTAATATTTTCACAGTTCTGATATTATTAAGTTGCGTGCTGCGTTTCCGTCCAGTCGGTATTATTACGTACCTATTGAAAAGGCCAAAGATATAATTTATAATACGTTCAAAACAGCGAGTAAGTATTTGTCACTTTTGATAAAGTTGTAAATATTAGCAAAACAAATTTTACCTTAACACGAATGAAGGTGAGGGCAGTCTTAGAAAATATTTTTTTTGGGATGAAGGAAGTAATTTTTTGCTTTTTTTTATTACGAAATATTGAGAACACTTCAATGGAGGATTACAATTTTTTTATAATATTAGGGTCCATAGGTTTTAAGAAAATCAACTTTAAATTGGCAGTGGAAACTCAATTGACCACATGGCAACGCGACGGTTAAAATAAATGTTCGTGGTTTTCGAACCTTTATGCGCATTTGTTCCAATGTCAATTTAAATCATTTTGAAGTTCTTGCTGGAGTCGGATTGTTTTAGGTACCTAATTACAGTTAATTAAAAGAACGGTTAGTTACTATTTATATGCCAACATCAATTGATGAAACAGCTGTCGTGAAAAATAGAAATAAAATAATTGTGATACCATAGCAGCGTTTTATATTTTAACAGTTAAAAAAATATATATTTACAACGAACTTTTACCAAAAAATTCCAGTTAACAACATTGATATTTTGAACTATTTTGTGTGCAGGCACGTGATGGATGAAGGCAACGACGAGTACAAGATAATAATGCTGAACAAGCGTCACCTCAGCTTCCGCGTCATCAAGCTGAACCGAGAATGCGTTCGTGGCCTCTGGGCTGGGCAACAGCAAGAGTTGGTCTACCTTCGCAACAAGAACCCCGAGAGGGGCTCCATTCAGAATGCCAAGCAGGTAAATATTATTTTCTTTCATGTCGATCATCATCATCAGCTTTCCCTCGTATCTAAGGATGACTGTCCTTCAAGATTGCGGCTCCTCTTATAGCTAAAGAATCCAAGTCTAGACCCACAAACTTTATGGCATCTAGAGCAGGGGAAGAGAATGGCAGTAGAACCACCACCGTTTCCCAGTGGTTTCTCCTTTTGTCTTCTCTCTACCGCATCGTCTCTGCATTTCAAAGTTCTGCGTGCCTTCATGAACTGTTATTCTCTACCTAGGTTTGTCTTCTGCAGTCTTTTTCTAGCATTCGCTGTCAATGTTAGTCCTTTGAAGGTTCACTTTTAGGGTACGGTCACACCGGAGTGCCAGGGTCGGAGGCTAGGTGGACACCTGGCGAACCAACATATGGCGTACTATGGGACCGGCCACACTATAGGGTTCGCGCCACAGGGCATGATCACAAGCGCTCTGTGTCTTGACGCCTACGGCACTCCGGTGAAGCCGTACGCTTAGGGTTTTTGAAACGTTTCCTATGACCAACCTGTGAATGTTTCCGTAAAGTCGGCTGGGAATACAAATTTTTCCTTGGGAGTCTAGTCTCTGGCATTATTATGGCATGGTCAGCCCAGCACAATTTTCTTTGAATGATAATAACTTTTACGCTGTCATATTGACTTCAGCAAGTATGCTGTCATATGTCATACTATTAAACCAACAACGCATGTAGAATCGTACATCCACTCTTTCCAAGACAACTTTATTTAAAATGAATTATATTTCCATTGTTTGGTTTTCCAGGCTCTGCGCAACATAATAAACTCTTCCTGTGACCAGCCCATCGGTTATCCTATTTACGTGTCTCCGCTGACCACCTCATACGCGGAGACCAGCCAGCAGCTGTCTGCGCTGGTGGGAGGCGCCCTCACCCTCAGCACAATCCGCAAGCATGCCATGGGCCTGTGGAGAAAGTCAGTATTAAAATAAAAACCTAATTTTAAATGTGGAATTCTAGATTCAAATATTAAGTGAAGCATCCACTGATAATAAAACAAATGCAAGCTTTATAGTTCAAAAGGTATTTGTGGACACTTTGCTCTAGAAGTCATTTAGATGGTACCAACACATTGAATGAACGAGTTCAGATAATCAAAGTAACACAAAAAAATAATTAGAAACCTTTTATGTTTTACACAATTTATATGCATTTTTTAAATCTAATTTTCAGTCCATAATAAAGAAATAATATGTATGTAATTTTAACTGGTGCACACAACTTATTAATATGTCTAAAGTCAGTCATCGCAGGCAAAGAGTTAGAATGTTTTCTTTACATTTGAAAACATTTTCATTTAGTAAAAATATCAAATCACGAAAACTCAATAGCCCCGTGAACAAAATAAAACATCTTCTTCTCTATGGATAATAGAAAATAATAGAAACCATGGAATAAACCAAATTAGTTAATCGCAATATCAACAGTGAAATTGCCATTTGAGTAATCAAAAGATTATTTTATTTAGTTTTTTTGTTTAAAAAATATGTACTGTTCCTAATTGTGTTTTATTATTCAAAATCTTTCTTGAACCATTCATATTAGATTCTTAAAGTCAATTTATGAATTAAATATTTGAAATTAAAATTTTGTAGATTTCATACTTTTTTTCTTCGTGTGACTTTTAAATTTGTAAAACAATAAAATATTGACAAATTGGACATTTAATAATATGTACCTTAGAAAGGCAAAACATTTAATTCCCATAAATTATAATAAAACTTCTAGTAACCAGACATTTTCGTTTCTATAAATTAAAAACTTATAAGTTCATGGGGGGATTACAAATAAGTATTATGAATGTAATTGTTGTTTGAAGGATGAGAAGACGCTGCGGTGAAGGCTGCTCCAGCGGCAGCGGCAGCAATGGGATGGAGTGCGGCATCAGTAGCGGCACGGCGCACCCCGGCCAGACCCCACACCACACCCTGGAGCTCTCGCGCACCTCTCTTGGGAACAGTCTTATATGTACGTTTCATACTTACTTCCATATCTCAGTCTTTTCCCAAAACACTCACCTTACACTCTCTGAGTTTGGTTAGTGAAAACCATGATGGTTAGTTAGAATTGTTATTTTTAAAGTGCTTCATTCTACTCCCTCTTTTTTTACTTATAAATACCTATTCCCCTTGTACTCAAGAAGTCCCTGTATGGGGACAGAGCATAGTTTTCCTCAACTCAACTTGTTTCTGTACAAACAACATTGTATTGTCCTGTGTTTTATTTTCTTCTATTGTACTAAAATAGTAGTTCTGGTAAAACATTTTAAAAATGAGAGGATTTTTATGAATGAAAACACTGTTTTTTTTTCCATGTTTGCGTTTATTTTTGTCTTATACCTTCATCATCAGGAGAATGATTTAAGCCATCATTGATGAAGGTATAAAACCTTCCAAAAAAGTGAGAAAAATAAACTAAAAAATGGAAAAACAGTGTTTTAAAAAAAATAATAATAATAATTCATCACTATGGAATTTCACAATGCCTTTATTTTATCAAAAATTAAAAAAAGTTTCTATCTCAATGGGTTTAAAAACGGTTGTCACTAATAAAATGAAAAAATGTTGATTTTTTTTATTTATGGTTGGTGTGGTTATATTTCAGCATGCACCCGCGGAAGCCTGGCAAGCGTTGGCAAGCCGGGCAGCTCCACTCTGGCCTCCCTGGCGGGGCTCTTAGGCAACCGAGAGCCTCCACCTCCAGAACTGCCCATCACAAACGCCGCTCGTCTCTTCCTCGAAAGGCAGGACTCGGAGACAGGTCTGCATCTCTCATTTGGTTACACATCCTTTAACTACCCTGACCAACAAACATTCATGATTCAAGCCACTGATTATTTTTTAAAGAAAGAAGTAGAATTTTAAACACTATAATCCACATTTTTTATTAAATATTTTTATAAAATAAAAGTATGATACACTACATGTTTCGGAGATGACTTCTTCCATCCTCAGGTGTAAATATAACTAAATCAAAACCAACGAAAGACTTATGAAGTGAACATATTATACAGTGGATTAAGCAGTGTTTAAAATTCTCCTTCCAAATGAACGATGGAATCCCACAGTGTTACCTTCAATAAAAAGGTGTTAACATTTTTTTATGATACGTTAGTGGTAATATTTCATAATATTATGCCCAACCAAGATTACATTAATTGCTGACAAATTTCTATACAGTGAAACCCCTATTTAACTTAAAAAAAAAAAAAAAAATGGAAGGAAGATGTAAATGGGAGGTATTGAAAATAACATAATTTTTTTTTTTTTTTAAAGTGTGTCAAAAAACCGATGAAAAAAGGAATAAAATATAGTAATTAGCTTAACGAATAAAACAAAACGTAAAAACTGTATGTAAATGATGATCGCGAATGATGTCAAAAAGAAGGAAGCATTACAGATCGAGTCAAAACCGAATGACAGATGTCGTATCACAATGTCACTCGCAGACCATATTTTGAATATTTTCAAGGTAAATTGCGGGGAAAAAAACATAAAAGGTGATAAAAGATGTACTAAAATATATCAGGTCTGAAAAATTTAGCACAGTTGGCGGGAAAACGTTAAATACAGGGATTCGCTAAATCCGGGTTTCGCTGTAGTTCACAATTATCACACTAAGAAACACAAAAATTAGGTTATGTTAGTCTACAAATTTTGCATTCAACTTATTTATGTTCATCACAATAAGTGAAACATTTACGTGTAAATAAGGAGATTAAAACTCCAATAAGTGTCTGATTTTCCCATTGTATCATTTTTCAGGTTACACGGCGATTCGAGAATATCCCGACTCCAAGAGCAGCGGCAGTGGCGACAGGGAGGCTACCCAGCTCGACACCACCCGCCCACCACCAATAGTGGCCCGAGGGCTCTCCTGGAGGCAAGGACCCCCACTGCCGCCCAGAGACTCTAGACAAGTGAGCATCATTTTATTTACTCTATAAATTTAACCTTTTGTTTGATTCAATATATGGTAAGCAAACAATAAATTCCCTTTCAGTCACTTTCAATCCGTGATAGAGCACGAGATGGTGCCCGTCGGTCCAAACGTGATCGCGAGCGAGACAGAATACGCCCATCCAGCTTCAGACTGCTGAGTGCAACAGAGAGGGAGGGTGTCCGGGAGCCGCAGGAAAGAGCTGGACACTCAAAAGAGAGAGACGGACGCGCAACCAGAAGGGGTGAGGCTAAAGCCAGCAGTACCAAGGTAACCATTTAAGTCGGCCAGTCTCAAAATAATACTGTTTGGTTTAGATCTTTGTAATTCAGTGGATTTGTTTTATTTTAGATGTCAACTACAGCAAGCTTCCCAACTCCGGATAGCTCAACCGAAGATCTCTCGTTCAATTGCCAGATTATAGCTAACAAAAATGCCAACCTGAAACTGTGCGAGAGACATTTTGACCAACCGAAGGAATCACATAAGCGAAGAAGCAGCGACTTTGCAGGCTCCAGCGGCCGAGACTTCCCGGTCAAGCAGCACACTTCGGAGAAGAACATCGACAACATTACATCCAAAGATTTGACCCTGCGCAACATGGAGTCCAGTTCCGAACATAGTGTGTTAAAGAGGTCGTCGGAAAGCCCGAGGGAATTGGCGAAAGCGACTAAAGACCTGAGACACGATCGTGAGAGCTATCGTGACCTCACGGGGAAATATAGCGAGCTTTCTATGAAGGAGACTGGATTAAGAATTGCAGGAGATCCAAAGGATTCGACACGTAAACCGATTGTGAAGAGATCTGAGTCGCTGAAGACTGAACTGAAAAGCCACATCAGCATCGGATGTAAAGTGGTAATTGTAGATGCGTCCGGTGTGTACGACTGTATTAATCTCGGGAGAAGGATCGACGTCACGTGGCCCTCAGCATACCAGCGCCAGAGGGGAGGGAGGAACCACTGGGGAACATGGGTGCCGCAAAAGGGAATGGATGGACAAGTGAGTGGACCTTGTTTGCTATGCTAACTACCCATGTTTGTTTTGTCAGTTTAACATCTTTGCTGGTTCTTGGAATACCCTTGGGCCTTGCAATTCAATGTCGTGTGAGTTATGCTATCTTTTACTAGAGCATTAAGAACTTTGTATCATAGATATGTATACGATGAACAACCAGCAACTATCGCATGTATCTACAATGGGAGATCTCGGGATCATCTATGAGAGTAGGCTGACTTTTCGTGTACATATCGAGAGGATTTGTGACATTGCACTATGGATGTTGGGCTTCATCGTTTGAACTGGAAGAGTTTTCAGACGAGTCCTATACAACACATGAGAATTTTGCCATCATCGCGGGAAATTTAACCCGAGACTTTCGGTGTGGCAGTCATAGCTGTTGGCACTCTGCCACGAAGGCCATCTATTATTATTTATTGTTTTGTCGAATCGCTCTTTACATCATCACAGCGCGAGCCAAATCGATGTAAAGGGTATAGCTGTCATATTGATTCTCGTGATATGTGATAGGTAGCTAATCTATCGCCATTTTATTGTCACGTAAATTCTTGATTATCGTGACAATCGCACTGCCATTATTGCCAGGAATCGAACAGTCAGGAATCAGCAGTCAATGCACTTGTCATTCGACCACGAAGGTTGTGTCTAATGCATTGCATTCTAATATTTATATTTCTAATTCGTTAACAGGTCGTGCACAGATGGACCCCGTCCCACCGAGACCCCAACCTGCGATCCCACGTAGACAAAACGATACTCCTCATTCAGATAGACGATAGATTCGTGCCCATAGCTGAGAATTGTGTGCAGGACTTGGGCGACGAGGTGTGAGCAGCCGTCTGCAGAGTTCACGAGGAAAATACTTCACCGTCCTCGTTCAGAATTAAGACTTGAATAACAAAATATTCACTTGACATGGAACGTGGTCAAGCTTCCAGGATTGTTATTTCTTATGTGATATTATTCTATGTTTTGTTATGAAACCGTCGTTTCATTTAGCCTCTACAGAGTTTTAGTTAATACGGTGTAAAAATAATACATAGTTTATTGTAGATATTTTTTTTTACTTTTTTCGACAAGGCCGCGTATACATTGCCCGGCAGGTTTACAGCCATGGTAATGTATTAAAAAGGTTTTTTTTTATTAGTTTAGAAATTGCCATAATTTTAATTAAATAAAGGAATTGTTTTACTTGTGTACAACTATTGGGCAACTGAATTATCACAATTGGATTGACAAATAAACAATCGTTTTTTCTTAGCTTTTCATATTCAATAAAATTTCAATCTATACAGTACACTCCCAATTTTCCGGGGTCGGGTTAACTGGGAAGCGGATTATCCGGAACACTTAGGTCATTGAAAAAATATATCACAATAATACTTATAATGCAAATAAAAATTCAAATCTGTCACAATGACATTGGGTGTTTAGTTCACATTTGCGCCACCGCCAACATACGTTTGTGGCTCTATAGTCGTGTCATAATGTTTCGAGTTTGCAATAAAGCACCCGCAGCATAGTTCATACTCATAAAACATTGTCGTTAATTTTATTTTACTGTGAAAAAGTGTCTATAATAATGGATAAACGCAAACGAGTCGTACTTTCAATTGAACGAAAACTCGAAATAATTCAAAAGTTTGAAAATGGTGCAACCGTTAAATATTTATTGAATCAATATAATGTTGGTGATCAAACTATACAGGACATCATTAATAAAAAGAGAACATTGATAGATCGTTAGCGCCAAAGGCATGTCTTCATGTTTTTTTTATTAACCTATCCCTTACGGTGCTAAAATAAAAACGCCTGGTCCTGTGTTGGGTAGTCAGTACCCAATAAAAAAATTGCGATTTTAAATCGGAAAAATAAGAACATTCATAGCTAATCCCCTTAATTAATTATAATATAAGTCAAAAATTATAATAATTGAGGTTTATTTGCTAAAAACATTTTTAAAGAAACATCTGGCAACGCTCACGGGACGGGCATAGGTCCACTCTGGTTGCAAGCCCGACAGCTACTGCCGGCGGCAGTGAGAACATTGAGCTCCTCGCGCTTCCACAGTGAAGTATGCAAGAGTGAGATGCGAATATAGTGTCGCGCACTCAGCGCTACGAATTTTGTTTCCGATGTTCACAAAATACCTTCAATGTACCCGATAAATTTTGATTATTATTAATTTTTATTTTTTTTTAATCAATGCGTAAATATATTATGGAGGAAACCTAAAATCTTAACCTTTTATTTATTATATTTATAGAGATATTGATGGTTATTAGAAGCAACGTGTAGAAGATACCCATTACAGGAAAGGGAGGGTTAACCGGAAAATCAATTATACGGGATTTTTTTTCACCATCCATCCCGGAAAATCGGGAATGTACTGTATTTTGAAGTGAAATGTCTAGAAGAAAGACACCACATGCTCCTTTCGCTTCATCTAGAATATATGTTTTTAACGATTGAACTACTGCGGCAGAGTTTTGGCGTCTTCCATTCTTCTGCTTTTAATTTCTTTAGATCGTATGCAATGAAAATTTCTCGTTAACGCAATGAAAAATTACTCTAGTCACGACGTATGTACTCGACTTTAAATTATTTTTGGTCTCTGTTCAGAATTAAATAAATTTACAAAGTTTGTGGAGACTTTACGATTTGCACGGCTCTTCTCGATAATATCTGTCTTTGTGTAAATTATTATTCGATGAAATAAAGAATGGGAATTGTTTGCAATTGGCACGTTTTGATCGGCGAAGAGTTTGGGTGTATAGCGCATTAAGATTTATAAAAATATTTTCATGTACTGAATGTTATAGCTCAATATTATTGTAATTCATTTGTGGGTGTCTCACGAAGGACGTGCATTTTATTTAATATTTTTAAAAAAAAAGTTATTGCACCAGTGTTATCCGAATGTAGAGTCCACTCATTTCAAGGAGATTGTTTGCTATAGTGTGAGTGACAGTGCGTTTACAAAAAAAATATGCTGTTTTTATTTTATTTTTAATGAATAGAAAATACAAAAAAATATTGTGTTGTTAAAAATGTTATTTTTTTAAATAAAAGTTCTATCGGCATCAGTTGTAAAAATCACAAAAATAAAATCAATTATTTTTTCTTGTTTATTGATTTTTCTTGAAAAAAAAAAAAAAAGATGTGACTAATATTCATATTGATACACATTATGGTGTTAAAATTTAATGAATCAGTTATTTTTATTTTATTATTTCAAATATCTGGTGTTCTGGCTAATGGTGTGGAAATTTTTTTTTTTCCTGGCAAATTCGTGTTATTGGTGGAATTCAAAAACAAATCCTTCCTCCTTTGAAGTTAATTTATTTTTCTTATTTCAATATAATAATAAAATAGATAATTTATAGAGCGCCATTTTTATGAATGCCATCTCGAGAAATAATTTTCTAACCACTGAGTATTTTAGAAGCTAATGCCGTATACTCCGCCTACTAAGATCCAGGAGCCAATCAGAGAGCGTTCTATAACCAATTTAGTAGGTGTTACTAACACTGTTGCAAATCATCTCCCTGAAGTGAATAAACTATACAATACAATTCAGGGTTTCTCACAAGCTTTTTCTGCAATGGAACATTTTGTAAAAAGCTGAAATTTTAATGGAATGCTTAGCTTATTTTCAGGTTGGATAATTATTTTTAAATATAAATATAAAAATATGAATAAATAAAGCATTTAATGACTGATGATTTTGAGTCCTTGAATTGCATATCTTCTTGATATTGATAAGTTGCATTCTAATATCTGGTGTGGCGTCAGTGTATTTGACGTCAAACATCAGCAGAAATTGATCATCATTCTTCTTTCAATATGAAGTAGAAGATCTTTAAATGTGTGTATTTCTTATTTTATTTAAAACCTTTAAAAATTATCACTAAACACGGTTTGGGAAACCCTGCTATAATTACTTGTTTGTCCTCAGAATGCTATCATGAAAATGTTCTATATATCCTTCATTGATGAGGCATTAACATTGAAGCTTTCAATTCTTAAAAATAATGTAGCATTATATAGTTTGTTAGTTAACATATTGAGATAAACTTCAATCGTTCTAATGATTTGATTTAAACCAGTCATAACTTTATAATACCACAACAGATGGCGTGTACTAAGCACTCTAGAAAAACTCATACAAAACGTAACCATTAAGAGACCGCAAAATTCACCAATCTCAGTATAAAACATTCCTTTATTCGTTTCCTCTATCATATTTTTTTACTCTTACGTAAACCGTGCAAAAATTTGCGTAGGTCACCTTGTAAATAAAATATATTTATTTTCAATATATCCTTGGATTTCCCTGAACTGAAGTATCTCTTCAAACGTAAACTGAATTAAATAAAATGTTGTAGACCTTGTTTAATGCCTTGTTTTTAATTTCTTGGGACAATCGTATCTTTCAATTTGTATAGTGTATAGAAAAATGTAAGTAATGTATAAAGATAGCCGAGTGTGCGTAGTGAATGCACACGACGAACACAACCTTTATTGTAAATTGTAAAATACCATAATACTCCTATTGCATTTAGACACAAGAACGAATTAAACCGTGTACATAATATGTAATAGGCAAATTTTATATGTAACATGTAATGTTTGATGTGTTGTTTAGACAAAGTTTTGACGGAATTTGAATTTGTGCATAAAAGTTGACGAGTGTGTCACATCTACTTCCAATATTGCCTTGGTATAAATTTTTACATGTAAGGTGCACTATAATTTAAGCGTACGTCTTAGTCCGGCTTGGATTCTTTTCACGCTCTACAGGGGGGTACTCAAAACCATTGTATGGGATAGTTTGACCTTTCAATTAGATAATCCATTATTTTAGCGGAAACATTATGATACTCCAACATTAATAATTGTTTAATTTGAAACACTGTTACTATATCACTTCTTCTTTTACCTCGCCTCTTCCCAATTACTCAAGGATTGGTGGCCGCATATATAACTCAGATATCCCGAGTGATTTAGATCACAATACAGTTTATTAAACCTGCCACGCTACAGAACCTACCTGCCAATGGTTATACCTTTGGGTAGTGTAATCTCTTTGTTTAATCGGGTCGTCTCAAGAGATATTCTATGATGGTGGGAGTTACCTCAGGGATGTGAATATCAATGTTATAACATTGATATTCACAAATGTTATTATGTAATCGCAAATGTGTTTGTGATTATTATTATTATTTTTATTAATAAAATGAAGAATCACTTGGCGCTAGGTATTTTGTTAGTAGGCATCTTCCTCCTGAAGGCTTAGAGCCTGCACATTCATCAGCCAGATGGTTTGAGGTCTTCCTTTACCTCTCTTCTTACTAGCCTCGGAAAGACACTCTTTCACGACATGATCTTGGATTCTCATCATGCTGTCTGAGCCTTGATTCTGATAACTTTTCATTTATGGGTGCAATCTTGAAACTTCTCGCGTATTTGTTACGCACCTTGTCTTTTATATGATTTGTCCCGACAATCACAGAATTTTAAGCTGGTCATATTTCACTTCCGTATATTAGCCGTTTTAATATCACAATGTATTTATTTAATTTTTATAAAATTGACACAACAGTTGTTTCGCCGACTGATATTGGCATAATTGTGTGTTGCAATCAGCTTTTACAACCAGAAAGACTTGTGCAAGACATGTGATCATTCATTGTTAAAATTATACAAATGAATTTTGCAACTTATGTCAATGAAGTCTTTCCAGGCGTAAGTTTAGTTGATTGTAACTCTTGATGATACCAACATTGATAAATAAATAATAAAAAACACCAGTCACAACAATTTCATAAAAATTAAATAAATAAATAGAGAAATTGTAACAGTGTTTAAAATTAAACAGTTAATAATCGAGTGTCAAAATTGATTATATATGATAAATGCTAATTGAAAAAATATATATTTATCAGGTTCTTAGTCCAAAGGGCTTTTTACCCATTCAAACTTAAAAATAAACACGTCAATAAATGATTTTAAAGTAAACTGTGATTTTTCATCGTTTTTACGATTTATTAGTTTGTTTTAAAGTGTTATTTTAATAATAATCTACTTTGAAATTCCTTTTTTTTGTATAATTAAAAATTATATCAATTTTCCTCAACCAGTGTCAATACTGCTTAAAAATTACAATATTTTATTGACGCTAAGAAATCTCCTTATCAAAGTCTACAAATAAATTCAAATTATTCCTTACTTCCACGTACTTGAACTTGCTTAAGCTTTCACTTATATATGTAATTATTATGTTTAAAATTAATTATTATCTATTTATTTATTTCTATCACACATATCTAACTATTGTTTCGGGTGTCCCCTTTTTGATTTCTTCTCTTCAAAGTTGAAAATATATTATTTCCTTTTTAAATAACTATGAATTTTTAATCCGATTTTTGTTAATGTAATAGAACATATTTATCGTTTCTTGAACAGTGATGTAAAACTCCATATTAAATTATTAATATAAATGAAAACGTCGATTTTCATCTGTTTTACTATAATTTAAGCATGAAGCATGGAACTAGCAAAAGAAGGATGAAAGTATAATAAATGCAGTATAAATGAGATCTCTTAGATGAATGTGTGATACTCTGTGTATGATTGCAGAGTGTTGAATGAAAATGTAAGAAGTGAATGCGGTGCGAATGATGGTGTCATGAACAAAATAATAAAAGGATCATTAAGATGATCATATGGAAAGAATGAATGAAGAAAGAATGGTAAAAAAAATTATATGTTAATGATGCAAATGGAACCAGAAATAGAGGAAGACCGAGGAAAACGTGGCACGATCAAATAAATCAAATTTTGAATGTCGGCCATGTGAGTAGTCAGAGAAATCGCAGCATGTGCATGAAACGATGTATGAATGTTCAGGAAGCGAGAGAATATGTCAGGAAAGAAAAGTGTGGCAGTTCATTCTTTCTGCCTACCCCTTCGGCGAGACGGCGTGATGGTTAATTTTTACTATAATTTACGGGAACGACATGTTTCACATTTGGTAATGCCTTAGATAGGCAAAACATGTTATCCCCATAAATTATAATAAAACTTCTATAAAATGACATTTTCATTCTTATTAATAATTATTTTGTATAATGTATTTAGTTCAAAACTTTTTCAATGACCATAGCCCAGTGTGAAGGGTCTGAATGTTGTTGATGTCTAGCCAACCTTTAACCAGAGGACGCCCTTGTACATGGATGATTCTAGTCAGTCAATTCTATTTCTTATTTGTAAAGAAGCGTTGTGTACACCAACATTATGTAATTATTACTATTCTCAATATTGTTAACATTTTTATATTTCACCGTATTGGACCACCTTCTTCCAATTTTTGTACACATTTAGAAATTGTAAGTTTTCTCTTGCCACACATGCATTTTGAGGTGTTCCGGTTGTTGTAACCGTTTTAAAGATTCCTTTTTATTGTGATAACATAAGAATATGGAAAGGTTTGTTGAATGTAATTTTTTGTTTTATTAAATTTCAGTGTTAAACTTAACTTGTAAAAAGTGTTTGATATAACTTCTTCACTTCTGGTTTCTCAGCCATCTTCCATTTTTCCATACTTCCTTTTTAATTGTAAGGAACATAAATATTTAGTTAAAGACCTGTGTCTATCTACTAAGTTATCGGTTTATTTTATAATAATATAACTAGATTCGAAATGATTACAGAATATTTTTTCTACTATGGTTGTAGTGTCAACACTGTAAATTAAAGAGTTGTGAAAATGTTTTTGGCTCCATCTTATATATATCCACATATAATTAATTGTTTTTGCTTATCTAATTGCATAAAAATTCTTTAAATTTATCATTAAGTACCTCTGATATAATATATATAAAATTGCAGTACGTAGCTTCTTGGAGAGTTATTAATTTGTTTAAAAATTTTAAACTTTTGTGCTCAAATTGTTATCACAAGTAAACATAACACTGCGCGCGTAGATCTAACGTCATAGGGAAGATGCGTTCACGACCTTAAATTTAAAATAGAGTTTGCGTATGCCTACAGGAAGTAAGAAGTGTAATGAATACTTTAATCTCTAGTGATATTCGATGAGACAGAACGTAGTGACCAGTAGTGCGAAGAAAGAGATTGTAAAATTATTTTGCCGTTCCCGATAATATCAATAGTCTAAATAAAAAGTGTAAATAATGTAGGAATTCTGTGAATTTTGTACATATTCATAGTTGTTTACTATTGTTACTTGTTTTATTTTACTCTTAAGTCTATTTAAAATGTTATATAACTATATTTTCAATATTAAATGTAAAAAAATATAAATATATATTATAATACCTTATATATTATAATACCTTCGCGAAAACTACTGTCACCATTATTGGTTAAGTGTAAAGAATGGAGTGTGCATGGCCGTACCGCTCTGTCCACGTGAGCGCGGGCGGGAAGATAATCTCATTTTGAAACTTCAATATTTTGGACTAAACTACGCCGACTCGCTAAGCATAAATATTATTTCCAATCCTACCTTTCCTCCAATTTGGTCCGCCCCACATGGTCTCCAGAAAAGATTTGTCAACTGCACTGTTTTAAGGAACTTTTGTGCAATGTTTTGTTGATTTTTAAATGCCAATAGGACCTACACATTTTATTGAATTTTTAAAATGGGATTATTAATTCACATTTGAAATAAATATTGTTTAAAGGTTAAACTGTTATGAGATGTGATCGTGTCAATATGATCAAGATTGTTTTTAAGGCTTATTTTAATTATTAGTCGAGGAAAATATTTATATTCTCTTATTAATATCAGTTATTAAATATATATTTGTGTTTCCTGCATTTTGGAAATTTTCCTAAAATATTATTTTGCTGTAAAAACATTATTTTCAGTCAGTACAGTAACCGTTTATTCCCATTATTTTTTTCCTCTGAACTTCCAAAACCGACACCAAAAGAAACAGGTATGTAATGTAATGAGGACATATTTTCAATAAAAAATTAGGAAAAAACATTGATTTTTCCCTTAAAAATATATCTAATGGAATGTGTTCATAAAAAAATATTTCAAAGTAATGTAAACCACTATCAAAAATTTTAATTCGTTTCAGAACATTTGTTATAATAACTTTTTCGTTGGCTTATTTTTTGGGGTAAAAATTACTCCTTTCAAATTCAAATGAATGATCTTGTAAAGATCACAGTATGAAATACTCGAAGGTTTCACCGCCAAACCAAATGGAACATGGCTAGTCATTAGGAAACGAATGTTGGACAAATTTAATATATTATTTCTTGTCTTGAATCGTGTTGACCGATCCCCGTCTCCAAGAAAAATCGTCAAAATTGAATAAACAACAATAAAATGAATTGAGTTAATATTTATGCTCTCGAGTTGCCTTAATACATGTTAGACTGATTTTATAATGTAATGAATCATTTGATATTAAGACAGTTTCATTATTATTGTAATTGATAATTTAATCCAAAGAATATGTACTTACGCCGCATGGAGCCATTCTATCCTCATATCGTCTCAACTAAAAACAACGCGCAAAATGTCTTCAACTTGTTTCATCTAGCTTTTCTTTCAAATGACACTTGGTTTACTGCAGGACTCAAATCTGCAAACTTTCACTCTATATATAAACGTTCTCACTATTAAATCTAATTATTTGTCAATAAATTCGATATTCGACACATTTTCTTCTATCTTTAGATTTTTTTTTTTTTATGTAGCATTTTGATTATTGAAATATAATTATAATCATGTTTATCTTCATATCAAGTGTTCTAAGTAATTTATTGAAGTTTATTATTATTATTTTGTTAACGTGTAAAAACACCAAAGAAACACCTTGCATACCTTTGAAACATAAAATAAGATAAGAGAGGATACAATGGTGCCGTGTTCCCCCGTGGATTGTTGAAATTACGCTCTTAACTTTCTACTATCCTGTGTTATTATAATTCATTGTAAAAGGAGATGAAAGGAACAATAAAATAAAACATTGTTTTGTATTAAACAATTGATTCCATCTTTATTGCTACATTTCCAAACTTCCCGCTCCAAATTCCTACCCGTTCCCTTTACGCCTTTTCAAATAAATATTCCTTATCTCTGGACACATAGTGATTTCATTATTACAGCAATAACAAAATAAATTAAATTAGTTAACAAAATGTCACATCACAATACAATATATACATTTCTCCGACCAATTACAACGTGCACGGACCAAAATATTCAGGTCACTACCGAACTATGAATGAGGAAACAGATTCCTTACATTGTAATTCACTATTTAAGCATATAATGTTTATATTGGGTATACATATTCCACATTGTGTATTTATAGAAACGAATGGTCTACATTCAAGTATTGCATACATTTAATAATAACTATTCAATTATTTTACTAAATTCAGGTTTACTGGACATCTTATACAACAAACATTTAAAGAACGCGATTTATTTTATGTGCGAGGTTTACTCATAAGAATTATAAAAGACATCACAATAATATTGTACCCAATTTGTATTCAATGTGCAAATATTCGAGTGGTATTAATCTTTGCTGAGAAATTGGGATTCTTGGTGTTAAAATTATTAAAAAGACCGTTAAAAACACAACACTTGTATTGTGGGTGTTACAAGCGGAAGCATTCTAATAAGTTAAAATCTAAACAGCCAGGAAGCACTTGTGAGCAAGTCTAAACAATTTCTTATTCTGCATAAAGCAATTAGGTGACGAATAGGAAAATATACACAAGTTGCGTGATTCACTTAATATTCTTGAATTCAGCTATAAGATAAATTGAAACATAACCACATTTTTCAAAAGGAAAAATGTAACAGCAAAGTTCATTAAGAATATCTATATTACAAAGATATCGGATGCAAGAATCAAAAGTAATAAATTACATTTTAATAATACATGAGAATTATTTTGTTCGCATCTAAAACTGGTCATTAAATTCTATATATTTTTTTAAATTTACTACACTAGATTTTGGTCTTTAATAGACATATTTAACTTCTAACACCAATAATGTTACAAAAGTGCACATTTTAATAATTTTTTGTAGCGCAAGTTTTTAAGATCTTTAAGATACGTCTATTCGAAATCTAGATCCAGGGAATGCAACTTGGTCAAGTTTAATCCTACGAGAATGGGATTTGAGAAGGCAAGTTTTTTTTTAATTGTATTAAATTTTTCTTTTAATACCCTGATCTATAGAAAAATCTATTAGATATTATTCAATAGACATTAGCACACAGGTTGGAAGAGATTTTTTTTACACCAACAATTTATTTTTAATTTATAGGATATTAGAATGTGCCAGGTATAAAGTTAGAAACCGACATCAATAAAAAATGAGAACCATTTTATAAGCGCTAACTTTACAAACTTCAAAAATCTGTTAATGTCTTTTTATAGAGATTATTGCTTCACGTTTCTTTTTTTATATACTTAGTATACAACACTCACTTTATTAAAAATTTAAATTAAATACTAAACATGTTTCAGAAACACAAGTCCTTCATCAGTGATATTATATAAATATAAATATTAAAAATACATCTTTTTTTTTTTACAAATTTTAATATCTGTTAAAACTAACCACATTTGTGAATCTTTTTTATAATATTTATATTTATGTAATATCACTGATGAAGGGCTTCTTCTTCTGAAACATGTTTGGTATTTAATTTATTTTTTAACCACTACGTATTTAAACGTACGTGATATGTTCACTGTGACTGTACCATTCTGCACTTGAGAAAAAGTAATGTACCTAAAATGTACAAACTGTTAGGGATATGCACGTGTGCCAACAACACTCGAGTACAAGTCTTCATAAATATGATAGTTTTACAAGGGGCAGGCTAATGCGGGCGAGTATTTGACATTTTGTAATTAAAAAAAATTAAATAATATAAAATTAAATTTCATAATAAAAAACCTGCTTTTTTTGCATGTTAACCCAAAGGTAGGGCGGTTAATAAAGTGAGTGTTGTATACTAAGTATATAAAAAAAAAAACATTAAACATCTACAACACAAAGTTATGACGAATATATAAGATATAATTGCTTCAGTTTAGGGTGATTACACAATTTAAAATCTCGGTGAAATTTAAAGCAAATGTTTTTATAAAATGGTAATCACTTTTATGTTGTAAAACATGCAATATTTGATAAAGTTATTAAATAAATAATTATCATTATCTATGTATTATATATAAAAGCAGAACAATAATTTAGGTGTATATAATAGAAAATCTATGTACACTTTGTTAATATCGTGTAAATAAAGAAGGATATTGTTAGTTTTCTCACTTAGTTGTCTTCATTTGTATTAGTTGAAAGTAAATAAAGATTCAAAATATACACACGCAAACATCTTACTAACCTATTGTTCACAGTTAAGATAAAAACATCTAGTTTACCTTTTCATTGCACAGTCTGTATATCTCACAATAATATTCTTCTACACAGAGTCCTTTATAGCTCTCGTGTGCATGCCAAACGCTTTTCTAAGAACAAATAACAAAATTGATCGAGGATTTGTGTACACTTTACTTGTTAGGAATTGTGATGTAAAATTTTATTCAAAGAACCCAATTGTTTAATCTTGTATACACATCAAAAATTTATATATCTTTACATTAAAATATAATCTAAAGGATGGAGTTTTTTGAGGCCAAGGAAAACATGTGAAAAAATATAGTTTTTAATATCCATACTTACAAGAACAACATTGTAACACTGTTCTTACTAGACTAACAAATAAATTTGTTGCGACAAGGCATGAGAAGGATTAATTATATTGTATCTCAAGGTGGAATCTATGTTTTGTATGACTCAATTTAGACCAAACACTAAAGTATTCTTTGGACCCTAAAGGAGACAAATTATTATTTATTACTAGTTGATCTTACATAGACATGAATCTGTTGTGATTGCTTGGAAGATCCAAGCAATTGAACTAACTCGTTTCTAACACAAATATTATAATATTGGTGCATTGTTTAACAGGATATGATTTTTCTTGT
Source organism: Lepidostoma basale (assembly GCA_022606425.2). NCBI lineage: Eukaryota > Metazoa > Arthropoda > Insecta > Trichoptera > Lepidostomatidae > Lepidostoma > Lepidostoma basale. The sequence goes on from JAHDVF020000682.1 coordinate 278,178, forward strand.
CGAGTGCAACTATTACTCACTTTATGATCAAATTCAATCTACAGGTAGCTTCGAGTCTTAAAATATTCATTTAACTTAAACCAAACATTTTAACAGTAAACTATAAACACAGTACACTCCCGATTTTCCGGGGTCGGGTTAACCGGGAAACGGATTATCCGGGACGATAATATTTCACAATATTACTTATAGTGTAAACAAAAACTCATATCTCAAAATGACATTGGGGGTTTAGTTCACATTTTCGCCACCGCCAGCATACGTTTGTGGCTCTATAGTCATGTCATAAAGTTTCGAGTTTGCAATAAAGCACCCGCAGCATAGTTCATACTCATAAAATTAAACACTTTTCCAATTAATTTAAATTACAAAGCGTCTTCTAGATGGTTGACGCGCTTTAAATAGAAACACGGCATCCGACAAATTTCTGTTCATGGCGAAAAATGAAGGAAGCCAGTCAAAAAGTGTGACGCTGTCAACATGTATGTTTTACTAAGCATGCATAAGTGCATGTAACGCAATTTTTAATTTCTTTTTGTTTACATATTTTTCATGTTTTCGGATTAAGCGGGAAATCGATTATACGGGATTTTTTTCACCATTCATCCTGGAAAATTGGGAGTGTACTGTATGAAGAAAAATTATGCATGCGTATAGCGTGCAGAAACTGTTTTTAGGAGATAATTTTATTAAAAGTAAATTAAACATACCATTAATTACATTGTAAACAATCAAACTCCAATTTGCATATTGCAAAAACCAAATAAAATATTTATTATTACGAAAGGTATACCACGAAATAAGGAAATATAAAAAAATAAATCTTGTATAAAAATAAATCTGAAATCTTACGATACAATTTAAATGGTAAACACGTTTCTTTTGTTACTTGCCCGCTTCGGGTTTTTACATAAAGATAAACATTGTGAATTGACAAATAATTATATAAACTTACACCTAAGTTGTAAATAATTTGAAGAGCAGGACACCCCCATAATAACTTACGTGGAACATTTCTAATCACAATTTATGGCAGCGCAATAGGCCCGAGTAAATATCCCGATTTCTCTTCTTCAGGACTTGTGGGATCTTAGTCCTGCAAGAAGACGGCAGGTTTGAGGTTGGTGTGAAACGTAAAATGGACAAATTAATCAAACTACCGGTAATGAAGACCAGTTACAAATGTTTTAAATCTTTTACATACATAACATTACTTTATCCTGAGATTTATTGTTAACAGTAATTATATTCGGAGTATTTACTTTTGCCTCAACTATAATTAGCGAAAACAACGGTACAAAATATCTCCGTAGTGTAAATATATTTCTTACATAGACTTTGATAGATATTTCAAATATTATAACATGATACAATCCAAGTAAGGCACAGAAACTTACAGGGAAACCAATTGATCTGCTGCCAGGTAGAAAAGAGAAAATTTTAAGAAATAGCAGTCATACCTAAAAAAAGGAAAAGAAAGAACTTAAACTAAAATACATCTAATAAAACTACCCATAAAAACGTACTCATCATAGCACTCAACAATTTAACATTAAAAAATTGAGAAATTAGACATTTCACGATTATTTGTGTTACACCCGTTTATGATAATTTTTTATAATTTTGCAGCCTTTTGCCGTGAATTTACACCGTAATTTCAGACAAAAACTAAAAAAAATTACTAGAGTATTTCACCAAAAAAAAATGTCAACGCCGATTGTGTCAAAGTATGGCACATTTAAACGACATCAGAAGTTGCAGACACCCGTACATTATTAATCGTCAACCCCTTTCCTTATATAAATAACGTAAAATTTCTTAGTATGCTGCACAAATAATATTATTATATATACAAAAAATACATGAAATTCTATATTCCAATCATAAATATTACCGACCCATTTGATGTTACTAAAAATTTTACCTTTGGCTTTCGGAATTAAAATTCAAACATATATAAACTAAGTTTAATAAAATAAAAGAAATGAAAATATAAATTAAAAAATTTGTTTACTAAAAAGATAAGTTAAACAATATATTTTAATCGAAATATATATAATACTCGACATATATATTGACGACCTTGGTGGCAGAGTGGCAAGAGCTATAACTGCCACACCGAAGATCCCAGGTTCGATTCCAATATTTCACTTTGCTCCAAACCAATCCCTTGGATTGAAAATAGCAAAGATATAACACTTTGCATTTGATTTGTTGCATACAAATCGTCTTTTTCAAAGCTTTTTTTTTCTTCTACAGTCGACATGTTTCACTTTAACCACTTAATGCTCGGTTTTTTTTTTACGACAATAGAATCAAAAATATCAGGTGATTTTATTTTTTAATTAAAGAATTTATATAATTTAAAAATAGTCCAGTTCCAAAAAGAGGCGAACTCTGTTTGTTAGTTTACCTTATGTAACACAAACAAGTCGAAACGCGCGAGCAGTGCTCGGGTTGGCGCGATAAGGTACATGCGCCGCGCGGGAACACTGCTCGTTCAAAAGCATTAAGTGGTTAATAAAGCAATACCAAATTTTGATAAAACTCTAGTGATGTTTAAAATGTATGTATAGAACCGTAAGAAAACATGAATGATTTGATTTGGAGTTTTATATTGTCATTCTTAGAGAACAAATCGCTAGACGCAAATGGCAGTGGATCAGTCACACTCTGAGACGGAACCCAGCCTGCATCGCTCAGGGTGCACTAGACTGGTCCCCTATGGGGGGAAAGAGAAAGCGAGGCAGACCTAGAGCCACCTGGAAAAGAACCCTGCAGGACGAGGTTAAGGCAGCAGGCCTCACTTGGCATGATGTTAGGCATCAGGCATGCGATAGAGTCGGGTGGAGAAGGTTCCTTGAGGCCCTATGCACCACGGAGGTGTGAGAGGACAAAAAGAAGAAGAAGACTGTCATTCTTAACACAGAAAATACTGGATTCATTTTGTTACATTTACAGTTGGGCCAAATTCAAGTAAAAAAAAAATATCTAAAATTAACACATCAAAAGGGTCATCTGCCTAATATATAAAAGGCTAATCCGTGGTCCATTATGAGACCTTCATGTTCTTGCCGGGTGGCGGGGGGCTGCCAGCCATCCTGTTGATGAGGTTCTCTATCATGTGGGCGTCCACGAGGCCTATGAACTTGTCCACCACCATCCCGTCCCGAACAGCCAGGACTGCGGGGACAGCCTTCACTTCGAAGGTGTGCACCAGCTCAGCGTGGTTCTCCACATCCACTATGGCGAGGTCCACATTCTGCAGCGGCGCAATCAGCTCTTTCAGTCTCGGGGTGAGGATCTTGCAGGGATCGCACCACTCCGCATGAAAGTTCACGATCACGGGTCGTTCGCTATTCATCACCTGAAACAAAAATTTTTATGTAAATATATTTAATATAACTAGTAAAGTGCCTAATTACAGCTAATTTAAAAAACAGTGGATACGTGTAACATAAATTAAATAAACACAAAAGTTCGGATCGTCCATGTCAACATGTGCAACATCGAAAAAAACATTATGTGTTATTACATTATGTGCTAAATTAAAAAAACGGTGGATTCGTGGAACATAAATTAAATAGACAAATGTGCACCATCTAAAAAGAACATTTTGTGTTAAATTATTTTTATTTTGTTATTTTATTTTATATCATTGAATTTTATATTATTTGTTTTAGATTTATTTTGTGGGTGTTGGACGATCGAAGTGTGCGCGGGAGATGCCTATTGGTGGCAATGAGGTTCGCAACCCATCACACCGCGTCTCCCGCGGGGTGAAAAGAGAAGGATGGAGTACCGCATCAGTAAAAGTGTGACAGTCCATTCTTTCTGCCTACCCTTTCGCGGAGACGGCATGATGGTTAGTTAGTTAGATCTTTTAATAGATCTGACGATCTGTGACACAGGAATCATGTCTCCTGGGATGATGAGGTCTAGCTGTCCCTCCATCTCTTAGATGGTCTTCCAGGTGGACAGTGTCCAAAAGGGATTTCGTAAGCGGCTGTATATGCAAGTCTGTCACCATACATTCAGGCTACATGGTCCTTCCAGTATCTTCTTCTGGATCTACTCCACCAAACGGTATCTTCTATTTCGTAAATTTTACTTATGTCTGCGTTACGGACACAATCTCAGAGAGTTTTTCCAGTAACGGACCTTCATCTCAGATGTTCTTAACAGACCCTTGGTTGGTACAGTGTCAGCCTGCGTCTCTACAGCATACGTCATGATAGGTCACGCACATGTTTATATCGCCTCTTTGCAAGAATAACGTGTTATCACGAAAAATTGATAAATTAAAAAATGAAACACGATACCCGTCCGAAATAGACAACGTGACAATACAATATACCACTGTTGTGTTGTCTCTTTCCCTCATAAATTCTCTGTTTTCACTTTAAAAATACCATATTTTTGTAGAAAATAATGTTGAACACGGCGGATTTGATTTTCGAAATGTAACGATATTCTTGCAAAGAGGCAATATAGACCTTGCTGTCAATATGCATGTGCTTGTTCTTCTAGAAAAGATTCTTCACACACCTCAACATGGCAGAAGCTTTATTGACTAGAGACATGATTTACTTATCTTTAAAAATATTAATTATAATCTTAAAGGGTTCAACAAACAGAGATATAATTTTTTTTTAAATATCTTGATTTGTAGAAAAGCCAAAGAAATAGAAAATTTTATATTTGAAATATGCAATTTCATTCCAAATTAGAATATCATTGAAGTGTGAACACACAAAAGCAATAAGTACGTCAGATTTGGCAACCTAACAAAAATAGTTAAGAGAACCCAAAACATAAATATATTATGCCTTGAGTTGTGTGCATGCACTATTTATAATGCTCTGGTCAAGGTCAGAGAGGCTGTTTCATCTCACGGTAGGAGATTATACACTTTTTAGTCTTTTCAATGAATGACGTGGAATACATAATCAAACACAAAGTATTCTTTACTATAATTATATGCATGATGTTGAAATTACTATGAAAAACTATTAAATTTTATTTTGCATGTACTCGATAGTGGCAGCTTTATAATAATCTGTACAAAAAACAATGTTATTCATGTACAAATTAAGGGAACCATACACATTTGAGAACTATAATACAAATATGAAGAGATAGAGGGATGGCTGGATGTCATCATCCCAGAACAGCTCACCACACAAAAAGGTCATACAACCTAAAGTAAGAACAAAGAATGATGAATATAAATATATATTATGGATTTATTTACACTTTTTTTTAGATTTAATCTTAGGAAACGGATTGCAGCAAACATTTTTGCTGGCTCTTGGAATACCACAAGGGCCTTTAATGTGGTAGTTTCCCATTGCTTTCCACATTTTTTTTTGTATACAACACTAACTAACTAACCATCACGCTGTCTCTCCGGGTAGGCAGAAAGAATGGACCGTCAAACTATTCTGTCCTGACATACATACGTCTCTTGCTTCCTCTACATTCATACATCTTATCGTGCACGCGCGTCGATTTCTGTGACTAGTCACATGTTTTCCTCGGCCTTCCTCTATTTCTAGCTCCGTTCACGTCGTTTACATATACCTTCATCACCATTCTGTCTTCACTTGTTCTTTCCATGTGTCCAAGCCATCTTAACGTGAACAATATGTTATATGAAACAAATTACTGCATACAATTTTTAAGTAGTTTAGTAATTTTCTCATAGCTTTGATAGCTAGTATATCGCCATTTTTATTGTCATATGAATTCTACCAGACCAAAGACAGTGTGATTTTTTCACACTGTCATCGCCGGGAATCGAATCCGAGACATTCAGAATACCTGCCACAAAATCCGTCTACATAAATAAAAATATTAATGTTTGTTGTTGAAATTTCTCAATGTTAATAATAAAAATAATATATTTTTATAAAATTCCATTATCAAAGTACATGGGGTTCTGACAAGTAGTAAGACATCGATTGAATATGCTTTGCCGGGAACTATAGATGCCTAGATAATCAACGTCGGGGGGACCTGACATGACACTGAGAGAATAAGAAGATCAAAGTACAGATATTTGATTTTATCTGTTTTGAAGATGAGATCATATTGTAACTCTCTGAATTGGAATTTTTTGTTGAAAACAAAAAAGCAAAGAGCTGAAAATGAAATGCTAATTATTGGCTGACCATAATTGCAATAAATGATAATGACCTTAAGGCATGATTATTTATTTTAATGAAATGAAAAATTGTTATTAATATTTTTTTTTTATTGAATTATTTTTATACTAATTGTATTGATTTTATAAATCAATTGAATTGATAAAAAATATATATATTAAGACATGCGAATTTTAAAACTTGTATAAAATATACACATGAAATATATTTTCATTCAATCATTGACAAGAATCAGTTAAACGGATTATGTTAAGATAAAATAAATATAATCTTAAAACATACATATACATAGTTTTTTTAAACATGATTAAATTCACGTAAAAAGATTAAAATTACAGATTATTGAATACTTATATATGTAAAGTTACTATAAAATATTTAACTGATAGGACTACTTGTTGGCTGATATCTTGGGAATTTGGGACTATACACAGAACTACCTGACTGTCAGAATACAAAGATAAACCAATAGATAATAGAAAACTGGAAATGCTTTGTATAACAAGTGTAAGAGAACAATAAGCCTGAACACAATGGTTTCTTTCACATCCCCATAAATACAAAAGAATGCCCCCAAAGCCAACCTTCCTCAGGTACAGAAAAGAAAAATGAGATAAAGAGAGAGCCATATTTTACAAAATGGGAAAACCAAAATTTTAAAAGCAACCCAAACACAATAATTGTATTCTGTTGACATTGAAATATCTAAAACTGCATTATACATAATGAATCCTGCTAAATGGACAATATTTTAAGAAGAGATTAGAAATTCTGTATACAATAACAACCAGCAAAAAAATCTCTGAAAGACAAAGGTCCAAAAACCATTCAAATAAATCTTGGTAAAACAATGAAATTAGAAAAAAAAGGTATTTCTTTTAAATTCCGAATATCGTAAATAATTCTATAATACAATGTTACAACAACAACAAAAATTAGAAAAGCCACAAAGAAAGCTAAGAATCTTTTTTTTAAACCTTGTGTTAAACCCATCACACCGCGTCTCCCGCGGGGGCGAAAGAGAAGGATGGAGTGCCGCATCGGTTAAAGTGTGGCAGTCCATTTTTTATGCCTACACCTTCGGAGAGAAGTTAAAACTATTTTAAATTATAATATTATAAAGTCTTCTTCTTCCTAACCATCTGTCCACTGATGGATGTAGGCCTCTTCAAACATTCTCCATTTTCCTCTATTCTACGCGACTATTATCCATCGTCTTCGCCCAACTGGGATTATTATAAATGTAATTTTTTGGCTTTTTACAAAATGCTATTACAACAACAACAAACCACCAAGCAGAGAGAATGACTGCCACACTACTCGATCCTGACACACCTCTCTAGCTTCATCCACATTCATATAAGCCCACCTTTAAAATTTGATAAATTTGATCATGCCAAGTTTTCCTCAATCTTATAAATATTAATACAAAAAAAATACTTCATGCAGACAGTATTATGTAAAAGGTAAAAAATTACAAAAAGCATGCTAAATCAATTCTCATAGCTGATTTGGAAAAAAGCACTACATCCAGATATTGAAGGTAGTGGGTTCTAGTTCCATTAAAGAGAAATTGTATTTAATACTTTTTGCATAATTTATTTTCTTAACAATTTAGCTGTGCAATTTGATTTAATATGTAACTTGTAAGCATAAAATGATTTATTTCATAAAAGGTATTGTATATTATTAGTAATTATACAAAAATATCTAAACAGTCTTGTGTTTAGAAGGTACAGATACATATCTGGTTTAAAGTTACGTGAAAACTACTTGTTACTAGCCTGTAATACAGAGTGAGTCAGTGTTCTTGAAGAGTCA
>JAHDVF020000683.1:0-60350 GCA_022606425.2 Lepidostoma basale
GACAAATGTCCTGGCTGCGAAACGTGAGGGAGTGGACCGGCATCTGAAGTGTGAAGGAGCTGTTCCGAGCGGCGCAGGACACGGACAGGTTCGGTGAGGTGATCGCCAACGTTGGGGGAACCTGACAGGGCACTTGAAGAAGAAGAAGAAGGTTGCTTCTGCACTAACTAACTAACTAACTAACCATCACGCCATTTCCCCGGAGAGGTAGGCAGAGAGGATGGATCGCCGCAATGTCTGTCCTGGCATACCTCTCGGGCTTCCTCTACATTCATACATCGTACCATGCTCGCACGTCGATTATTCCGACTTCGAATGTGGCCGCCTTTTAGTTATTGATTAATTTGGTCATGCCATGTTTTCCTCGGTCGTCCTCGGCTTCTTTTTCCACTCACGCTGCTTGTGTACAACTTTTTAACCATTCTACTCTCATCCATTCGTTCCATATGTCCAAACCATCTCAAGGATCCTTTTTTAATTTGCTTCTGCACGGTTGGTGAATTTAATTATCTCGATTGCCGCCACTGTTCTCACTTCTATTCTATGTTTTCCTTTATCTATGGACCATACGACAATGTAAATTAATGGACGTACGTACCCATTTTACCTACAATCAATTTTCACTTCCACAGTTTGGTCTGCCAGGGGTGGATGCACTCTATACACTCGGTTCCAGCTAGCGGATTGCAATTTGCAATGGAGATAGAAATTATGCAGTGCTTGGCTAAATTGGCCAGTCCGCCCTGTCGCCTGATACACCCCTGTGTAAGTCAGGGGGCGTACCTTGTCAAATGGTGTGTGGCACGGTATCAAACCGTAGAACGGAGAAAATACTAGATTCGTCCGTAACGTTTGATTCAAATTTCGAGAACTTGAAACTTGTTAACAGGAGCGATATAACATGCTAAATACGTGTTACAAAAAACTAACTAACTAACAATCACACCGTCTCCCCGAAAGGGTAGGTAAGAATGGACTGTCACACTTTAACCGATGAGGCACTCCATCCTTCTCTTTTTGCCCCTTGGGAGATGCGGTGTGATGGTTTGCGAACCTCATCGCCACCAAAAGGCATCTCCCGCGCACATTTCGATCGTCCAAGATCCACAAAATAAATCTAAAGCAAATGATATAAAATACTTATTTTTCTTCTTCTTCCTTATTGTAGATCTATGTGGTCTGTTCTCCAGAGTTTGCTCCTCCGGTGAGGTAGATTCCCAGCTGTTTTTATATATTTTAGGAGGTCTACCACGAGGACAAGTCACATGAGGCTGATTATGCAATACAATATAGGGGAGTCTGGTGTTGTCCATTCTTTGAACATGACCGTACCAGTCCCTTTTTCGCTATCTGCTCCATCTTATAATATCCTCAACCTCGCATATCTTTCTTATTATGGTGTTTCTCACGCGATCTCTCAGTGTCTTGCCTGCTATCGTCCATGATACATATAAAATACAATGATATACAATAAAATACCAAAATAAAAATAATTTGGCACATAATGTTATTTTTAGATGGTGCACATATTGTCTATTTAATTTATATTCCACGTATCCACGCGTACGTATTATACAATGCCCGTCGATTCTCCAGATATCTTGTATGACTTCGTGTATGACTCGCTCTATGAATGTGAAGGAATCTAGAGACGTATGTCGGGATCGAGTAGTGCGACGGTATATTATCCCTGCCTACTACTTTGGAGAAGCGGCGAGATGGTTTGTTGCCGTTGTTGATAATGTCTTAGATAGGCAAAACATGTCATTCACATAAAATATAATTAAACAGGTATTTTTATTCGTACTTACTATACAAAGCCGTTTTTTACGATCCTCGTATATCTTTAAGCATTAAAAGTTCTAAACTAACTAACTAACTAACCATCACGCCGTCTTCCTGAAAGGGTAGGCAGAAATATTGAATTGTCACACTTTTACTGATGCGGCACTTCATCCTTCTCTTTTCGCCTCGCGGGAGACGCGGTGTGATGGGTTGCGAACCTCATCGCCATCAATAGGCATCTCCTGCGCACACTTTGATCGTCCAACACCCACAAAATAAATCTAAAACAAATAATATAAAATACAATGCTATAAAAAATAAAATAACAAAATAAAAATAATTTAACACAAAATGTTATTTTTAGGTGGTGCACATATTGTCTACTTATTTTATGTTCCACGTATCCACCGTTTTTTTAATTAAGCACATAATGTAATAACACATAATGTTTTTTTCGATGTTGCACATGTTGACATGGACGATTCGGACTTTTGTGTTTATTTAAAAGTTTTTGTTTTCAATTAATATTTATTTTGCTGACAAATCGCCCGTATAATAGCGTGTGTTAGATATAGTGCAGAAGAATTCCTTTAATTGCATTCCAACTTGGTGTGGTGTTACAGAAATCTAATTTGTTCGGTTCACGAAGACATTCTTGTTGAAGATAGTTGCTTTCATTAAATAAATTGTGTTTTCACGCTATGTGTGTTCTAGTGAATTTCCTCGCGTAACAATGCTCTTTGCACGGTGACTTTCGCTGAAATATCATACACATGTATCGTGTTATTGAATAAGTCTATTTGGAAGGCAATGATAAATACATTGTTAAGTGTGTTGAAAAATATATAGAAAACTAAACATATTATCTATATCGTGTTATTGAGTAAGACTGTTTGGAAGGCAATGATCAATACATCGTAAAGTGTTTTGAATAATATAGAAAAATAAACATAATATCTTTATCGTGTTATTAAATAAGGATGTTTTGAAGGTGATGATCATTCATCATCAAGTGGGTTGAGTGTTGAATAATGTAGAAAAGTAAACATATTATCTCTATCGTGTTATTGAATAAGGCTGTTTTGAAGGTAATGATCATTCATCGTCAAGTGGGCTGTGTGTTGAATAATGTAGAGAAGTTGAAATATTATCTATATCGTGTTATTGAATAAGGCTGTTTTGAAGGTAATGATCATTCATCGTCAAGTGGGCTGTGTGTTGAATAATGTAGAAAAGTTGAAATATTATCTATATCGTGTTATTTAATAAGACTTTTTGAAAGCCAATGATCGTTCATCGTCAAGTGGACTGTGTGTTAAATAATGTAGAAAAATGAACATGTTATCTATATCGTGTAATTGAATAAGGCTTTTTGGAAGGTAATTATCATTAATCGTCAAGTGTGCTGTGTGTTGAATAATGTAGAAAAGTAAACATATTGTCCGGAAGAAAATAGTCATAAGTAATAAATATTAGGTTGAGGATTACCGCCCTGCACACGAGCATTGCTTTAGGTAGATTTGTTACTCACAAAAAATATAGTTTCTTTTCAATAATATATTACAAAATCTATAAAATCCTCGTATATGGCATATTTAACTTATATAATAAGATTATCCACGTTAAATTTCCAGAGAGAATTCCCTAGCAACGGGAATGATCTGTATTGGGAATACGATTATCTCGCTCCGAAGTCGGTCCGGAATTGGATGCTGCGTTGGGCGGAATTCGTAGATCTTGATATGGAATAGATAGCTGCGATGGATGTAGATGTGATTTATGATATCGCATGCAAATGTCGGATGGGGATCATGTCTGGCGGTGAGATGTGTGGCTCCCCATGTATCCGGTTGCTAATTATATGGCCCATAGGTTAACACGATAAAAACACACATAAGTTTATAAGCTTATTAATATTCAAATACTTTTAACTACAAAAAACTTCATATGAAGCACTCTGTTTTCTATTTTTATTATAATGTATAGGAATTCAAGTTTATTAGCAATATTTATTGGTTCTTGAACAATGATGTAAAACTCCAAATTAAATAAATTATACGAACGAAAACGTCGGTTTTAAGAATCGCTTAACCCAACCAATGACAGGTCATAAGTCCTGTAAACGCCTCGACCACCATATTATGTTTCCAAATAATTTGCATCTTCGTCACTATTGAAATACAATTAATTGTTATTTTTTTATTATTATGATCAATTTTCTGACAATGTTATTTGTTTTGTGAATGTATGCAAATGCTTGTAGATAAAAACTGGATTTTACCCATTGCGGGTTAATATTTTTTTAAGTATTAATTGTATCTCAATAGAGACGAAGATGTTAATTGTTTTCTGGGAACATAATATGGTGGTTGAGGCGCTTACAGGACTTATGACCTGCCATTGGTTGGGTTGAGCGATCGCTTTATGTTTAATAACATTCCCCATTCCGCTCTTCTTACGACCACCACGTCTGACAAATTTTTGGAAGTTGTATATATGCTAGAATGCTGCGCCTATCTTCACATTTTTTACGTCACTCTACACTAGCGTCGCGTCGCTTATTAATATTCAATACGTTTTACTACAAAAAACTTCGTATGACGCATTCTGTTTTAAATTTTTATTATAATGTATTAGAATGACTGATAGTGATTCAAGTGTATTCGTATTATTTATTAGTTCTTAAAAATTATGTAATACTCCGAATTAAATAAGTAACACGAACGAAAACGTCTGTTTTATAGAAGTTTCAATATATTTTATGTGAATGATATAAAATAAAACTTCTAGAAAACAGACGTTTTTATGCCTTTTTTTTATTTATTATTTAAAATGGACTTTTACATCATTGTTCAGGTGACAATAAATAAATTGTTTTATAAATCAGATATTCAAATATCGCGATTTGTTTACCGCATTACATGATTAAAACATTTATTTATCACCTTTTTATTAATTTATAATAGTAAACATGATTCTTTTGTGATTTCAATTGGATTTAATTAATATAAATTATATAAATTGTGACAAATTCTCAAATTAAGAATGCCCTCGCAAGGCGAAACAAATTTGCCACAAATTATATAATTTATATAAATTAAATCCAAGTAAAACCACTAAACAACCACGTTAACTTCTTTTTAAAGTGCCCTGTCAGGTCTCCCGGACGTTGGCGATCACTCTGGTAAACTCCTCTCTATCCTGCGCTGTCCGGAACAGCTCCTCCACAGTTCCGATTCCCGTCCATTCCCTCACATTGCGCAGCCAGGACATCTGCCTTCTCCCTGCCCCCCTGCGGCCCTCTATTTTTCCCTTCAATATTAGATGCAGCAGGCGATACTTCTCTCCTCGCAAAACGTGGCCCAGATATGCAATCTTGCGGACTTTGATTAATGTCAGCAGCTCTCTATTTACTCCTGCACGATTCAGGACTTCTGTGTTTGTCACTCTGTCTGTCCATGGGATCCTGAACATTCTTCGGTGAAGCCACATTTCAAATGCCTCTAACCGGTTCATTGTATTTACTTTTAATGTCCATGTTTACTATTATAAATTAATAATGGAGTTTCTTGATGGTTGAGATTTATTGGAACTAATATCTCAACCATCAAGAACTTTTTTATTACGTTGAATTAATTTTTATTATTATAATCAATTTTCTGACATTGTAATTTGTATGTGCAATGGAATACATATTCCTGTATCTTATTAATTACCACAGATTATTGAAATTCGCCGTTTAAACAATGAACGAACCAGAGTACACCCAATAGGTATATTTTGTTTCCTCTTAGACGATTCATAATACGAGTATTTGAAATTCCGCTTGCATTGTCCGTGCAATTTTAACATTTCTAAGATTAAAAAACTTTCCGCCCGCGGCACTAGTCAAAGGATAATGTGCAGTACTTTGTCCGCCGGCGTCATTAACGTCGTTAGTGCGGCTGTAACGGATTGTGGAGTCGTGTAACGGGTAACGGATTGTAGCGCCGTGTAGCGGAAGACTACGCCAGGGCCCTCAGTACGGGTAGCCGTGCAGGAAGTAATAAAGGCGAATAAGTATGCAAAGTTGTAATACCGCCGGCGGTATGTTCTAATAGCTAAGGGTCATGTGGAATTATTACATTTCTTCTCTATTACCCTATTATGCAGGGGTGGTCAAAAAGCCGATCGTGATCGACCGGTCGATCGCTACCCATTAACTTAACTTATAAACTGTACCCATTAAGTTAACTTATAAACTGATGAATAATTAGGGATGAAGCATTGCACTAAGCCGGGGCTGTAATTCAGTATGAGACCAGACGTATACCACGGCAGCCGTGTTTTACAAGTATCAGACTACCCTTATGACAAGAAGTCAATCACGACAAATTTGAAAGATAAAAAATATTTTTATACATACTCGTAAATAAAATTTCCAAAATTGTTTTGCCTTGCGACTACATTCTCAAAGGAAATAAAATTTTGAGAATGCCCTCGCAAGGCGAAACAAGTTTGTCGCTGTAATCATTTTTTATATTATATACTATGTATATATAGGTACTGGTTCTGATTTTGAAAAATTGGTTTGGTTCATGTGGTGCTCCCGTAATTTTTGAGATATTTCGTGTATAAGTGAATTGTTTTGGTCAATTTGATTGTTGCCGAACTTTATAATAGTTAATTGTGACACGGAATAAGTTTTTACAGTTTTGGTGTGAAAAAAAAAAAAAAATTGTTTTGTAAAGAATTTTTACAGGTGTAAAAATAAAGTTTTCATTTGTTCCAATGACAATTTGAATAAATTCTTCAATAATATTATATATTTCTTAGTGGTGCTGAATGGTTTTAAGTGCCTAGTTATAGTTAATTATAAAACGGTTGTTACGTGGAATATAAATTAAATAAACAAAAAATGTTCGGATCGTCCAGCTGTCAACAAGTGCAGTATTTAAAAAAACATTATGTGTTAAATTATTTTTATTTTGTTATTTTATTTGATATCATTGCTTTCGCTTCCTCAACATTTATACATCGTGTCATGCACGCGTGTCGATTTCTCTGACTCCTCACATGGCCGACATTCAATATTTGATTTATTTGATCGTGCCACGTTTTCCTCTGTCTTCCTATATTTCAAGTTCAATTGACATCGTTAACGTATATATATTTTTTTATCATTCTTTCTTCATTTATTCTTTCCATTTGTCCAAGCCATCTTAATGATCCTTTCATTATTTTGTTCATAACACCATCATTTACACCGCATTCACTTATATTTTTATTCGACACTCACTTATATTTTTATTCGATACACAGATTATCCGCACATTCGTCTAAGAGATCTCATTTCTACTGCATTTATTCTACTTTCATCCTTCTTTTGCCAGTTCCAAGCTCCGCTTTTCCATACATAAGGGTCGCTAGAAGAACACCATTGTGTATTTATGTATAAATAATTAGAGTTCACTTTTAATATTTTTTTTCCAATTTTACATGCGAGTATTTAGTATTTTAAATGAATGCAAACGACATTTATAAATTTTGAATAACGGGCTAATAAAGTGCCCATGGACTGTACGTAGTGGATATCCTCTATATAACACTAGCGGGTCCTCATGCGACACTTGATCCCGCTCTCGAGAGCCCATCGCGCGAGTAATATCTCGGGTTACGGGGGAAGCTCTCAAATGTTTTAACACTTTCCATCGCCGCGTTATTAACACATCAGTGTCGGGACTTTATTTTTCCGTCGTTAAATTTTACTGCCAATATTTTTACCCGGTCGTTAATGTGTTAACAGGAAATATACGTACAGGCCATTATGTACATACATATAAAAGTTTTAATGTTATATTTCATAACGTTTTTATTAAAACCCCTGGTTTAATTGTGTCATTATTTTCCGTCAGTTTTCACTTAAACCTTCCTTGGTTCTTTATGAAACTCCTATACTCACAAGTTTTCTTCTCATAATTTTAAAATTTGCTTCTGGCTGCGCTAAAAATCACAATGTTTATGTTATTTCGAGAATCTTGAGGAGTTCATAATATTTTTTAGAAAAGTAATCAGTTTGGAATTTCATAAAACTTATATTTTATTATTATAAACAATGGTGTTCTTGTACCCTTATGTATGGAAGCGAAGCATGAAACTGGCAAAAGAAGGATGAAAGTAGAATAAATGCAGTAGAAATGAGATCTCTTAGACGAATGTGTGGATACTCTATGTATGATCGTGTCATGCACGCGCGTCGATTTCGCTAACTCCTCAAGTGGCCGACATTCAATATTTGATTTATTTTATCGTGCCATGTTTCCCTCTGTCTTCCTCTATTTCGAGTTCCATTTACATCGTTAACATTTTTTACCATTCTTTCTTCATTCATTCTTTCCGTGTGTTCAAAACATCTTAATAATCTTTTAGATATTTTGTTCATAACACCATCATTCGCACCGCATTCACTTCTTATATTTTCATTCGACACTCTATCATACACAGAGTATTCACACATTCGTCTAAGAGATCTCATTTCTTCTGCGTTGATTCTACATTCATTATTTTGTTGCCAGTTACATTGTTCACTTCCATACATATGGTATGAATATTGAGAAAGCGAGAGAAGTATGTCTAAATATAACGGTGTGGCGGTCTATTCTTTCTGCCTACCCCTTCGGAGAAACGGATTGGTGGTTAGTCGTGCGTTCTTTATTTTACTGTTAGAATTTATTAAATTTCATCTTGCCTTACATGGGAAAACAGAGGAGGAAAGATGCCTGGAAGACTCATCTGGAAAAATATGGAAAGACAGCTGGGAGTTCGCATCACAACAGGCAGTTAACTCTGTATCAATAGGCCCTAGCTGCCTCCGACCAGTATAAGAGAAAGTAGAAGACGAGCTTATCAAGCGTTGGCGGGCGATCATAATTGAATTGAGAACAAAGGAGCATCCACCATTTTAAAATGATTGCGCCCGCACACATTACGCGTCTTTGCAACATTCGGGCGGGAATCGCAGCCGGCCGATCTTTATGTAAATTCGCTTCTGGAGCAGTCATAAACCATTTTTCTTATCACCCGCCCTGGCGGAAGGGCCCGGGAGAAAAATTTACGACCCTATGACCTTTTAATTTACAATCCTGTGTCGGTACAGTCAGATGCAATAATACACCGGGTTATAAAACGTCACACGAATAATTAATCTTACTTTTTTTTTTTTTTTTTAATTTTAGATAAACTTGAGGTGTTTTGATGAATTAAAATACTGTTTTTTTCCACTTTCGAGTTAATTTTTCTCGACATGTTTCGAAGGCTTACTTACACCTTCATAGGGGGAACGATATAAACAGAATTTGGTTTATTTCGTTCTCTCGTTGATACAGGCTTTCGAATCATATCGAGAAAAAAAACTCAGAAGTGGGAGAGGGAGAAACTGTGTTTTAATTCATAAAAAAACTTTATTGTTTATATTTATAAACTGAAAGTTAACGCTGTGGAATTCCATTATGTTATTTTTCATATGAATCAAAACACTATTTTTCTATTTTTTTCTCGGCATTTTTTTATGATTTTACACTTTTCGGGAGAACGACATAAATTTTATATATAGAATAGTTCATATCGTTCTCCCGACGATGAAGGCGCATAACCTTCGAAACATGTCGAGAAAAAAAAACTGGGATTTAATTCATAAAGAAAATTGTAAATGTTTTTTATTTGACTTCTTAACTAACCAACTAATTTACTATCAAGCCGTTTCCGGCGGGATAGACACAGAGGATGGACTGCCTAACTGCTGTATCCTGACCTACTTCACGAGATAATTTTATTTCGTACATTGTTACATGTACGCTTACCTGTTAGTATTTGATAAATATTATAGTTATGTCAGTTTATGTATAATATATGTATCTAGATTTATAATTATCATATAATTGACTGGTAGTTTGTATCTATCTATGTTACTAAGATCGGCCTCAAAATTAATATATAATCCATTCACATATTATGTAATTATGCAAGAAATCAACTGAGATGCGAAGTCTCCGTACGCCGCGCCAGGAGGAAATTGAACAGGTGGACCTATTCAGATATCTCGGAAGCGAAGTAACTAGCTCTAATGACCTCCCCAGAGAAGTAAGGTCACGGGTGGATAGGGCTGCAGCAGTTGCAGGCTGCCTGAAAGATGTCATATGGAGAAACAAGGACACGAGGACTGACAGCAAGGTACGCATCTATAAGACCTGTGTGCGACCAATCCTCACATATGGCCTTGAATCGAGGGTAGACACTGTCAAGACAAAGAGCATGCTCAGGACAACCGAGATGAAAACGCTCCGCGCTATAGCTGGCAAGACCCTACGTGATCGAGTTAGGAATACAGCAATCCGAGAAATCTGCGAGGTCGAAGATGTGGTCAGATGGGGACGTCAAAGACGGCGATACTGGCATCAACACGTAGAAAGGATGAACTCAAATAGAATACCACACATAGCTCTCCATAGAACGCCAAACGGACAACGCCGACCAAGAAGACCCCCGAAACGGTGGTGAGAAAGCTGGAGTTCAGCATCTCAAGAGGACCCGCCTGAAATAACAGACTCCTGAGTCTACCAAAAGGGAAGAAGAAGAAGAAGATATTATGTAAAGTGGAATAATCAATGTTATGATTCAAGAAATTATAACATAGCGACGAAATGTACGAAACGGTTCTAGAAATAGAGGAAGATCAAAGAAAACGTGGCACCATCAGATCAGTAAAATATTAATTGTAGACCACGTGAGGAGCCGGAAAAACGACATGCTTGAATAGTTTAGCGACAAGGTCCATGGGATAGAAAAAGAGGAGAGGCCCGACCCCAAAAAAGATGGGCCGACGACATTATCCCTGTCGCGGGTAGAATGGCAAAGAAAAGCCCAAGATACAGTTGAGTGGAAGAAAATGGAGGAGGCCTATACCCAGCAGTGGAGAGATGAGGAAAGACAAAAATAGTATGACGGTCTATTATTTCTGCCAACCCCTTCGAAGAGATGGCCTGATGGCTAGTTTTTTTTAAATAATAATATTCCACAGTGTAACTAACTTTTAATTAAAAAAATATTAATGATGAATGTGTTCAAAAAAATGCGTTTGCCCCAATTAATTGACATCCTAGTATCTGACTGTAACCTGCCATTCCACGCCATTTTGGAATTCCACATGTGCGTGCGGCGGTCGTAAATCTTAATTAGGCTCTGGATTCGGCCGCGACACCGAAGCCGCCACTGTTTAAATCCAAAAATCTAATTGTACTTCGCCCTAATTCGTTCAAACCAATAAAGCGATCCTTTTAATTTTCACAATTTCATAATGCAGCGGCCCACGGTTTTAATTAAACTGTTTTTCTGGTAATCATTATTTAACGCCACTGAAAAGGGATGAACGGATTATACTCTGCGAATATATTTCATATTTTTAGTTTTTATTTATTATTCAACAACTTTAATTATGGTATTTTATTTACATAACCTAACAGCTGCAAGTCTTGGTGCCTGGGCGAAAGAAAACGTAAAAGGCTGGAGGCATTTGGGATGTGGACCTATCGACGAATTGCTCATGTTTCATGGAGGGACCACGTTACAAAAGAGGAGGTTCTCAGCAGAGTTGAAGATGATAGGCACATGTTGAACACCATGAGAGGCGCGCGAGATGGATTGGTCATGTGTTGCGACACGAATGCTTCCTGCATGATGTATTGAAGGGAATGGTCGAGGGATCGATTGTCAGAGGACGAACTCGCCAGGAGTACCTAGACCAGATTTGCAGAGATATAGGCTGCACCTCTTATGCGGAGTTGAAGAGAGTTGCCGAGGACCGAGCGGAGTGGTAGAGGAGATGCGTCGCCTTGCTGCAGACCAATCATTAGATTGAGACCGGAAAAGAAGAACTGTATGAAAACAAATGGTGCACTTAAAATCACTGCAAATAGAAATATATAGACTGGAGCAAAGATGACCGTGCACAATGGGGTTCTCGTGCCTTCCATTATGTTTGGAATTGAAGCTTGGAGTTGGCAGGAAAACGATTAAAGTAAGACTAATGCCTCAGAAATGAGATCACTAAAACGAATGTGCAAAAAAACAATGTATGAAAGAATTCCCAATAAAGATGTTTGATAGGGATGTTAAGCGAATGAATACGTCCTAAATAAAATTAAGAAAGGGTCACAAAGAATATCTTATGGACATGTGGAACGAATGGATGTGGAATTTTTTTTTAAAAAGAGATACAAGTAGTGTGAATGGAAAAATAAGTCGAGGAAGGCAAGAAAGACGTGGCATCACCTAATTAATCAATTACTAAAAGGCGGCCATGTTCAAATCAGAGAGTACGCGTGTCACGGTGTGTGAATGTGGACGAGAAAATGTTAATCCTTTCGTGGTTATTTTTTAGGGATTTTTTTAGGGAAGTGTTTGAATGTTTCAGACGGTTTGGAATAAGATAATCAAATGATTTTGTAATGACAGTTTTGTATTCTTAATAATTACATACAAATATATAACAATCGTAAACCATTTAGGAAATATCAAAATACAGACTTAGAAACAAAAAAATCTTACAAAGTTTACACATCACATTTTATCATCAATATATAATAAAAAAATACAACGTTTACAAGACAGAGAAAAGTTTGTTGCTGCTTTGGAGCCACATTTAGTTATAGCAGGTAACATAATTCTCTCGATCCCTTTACATTCTTACATCGTGTCATGCACGCACGTCGATTTCTCCGTTTCCCCACGTGACCGTTTTTGAGAGTATATTTAATTTATTTGATCGTGCCACGAATTTCTCGGTCTTCCGCTATTTCTTAATTGTACTTTAATAATGATTTTACCAGTTCAGTGTTTTACTGAAATCTCTCGATGGAAGTTTATTTTAAATAATAATTTAATAAAACGATTATTTTTATTGTTCAGAAAGGATACAATACAAGCTCTGCTGGACGGTCTATAAGGTGTTGCATGGAATGGCACCAGCTTATATATCTGAACTCTGCATCAACGAGAACCTGAATGCCAGACAGTCTAGCTAAGTCTTCTGCGATCGGTAGATTGACTGTGCCAAAACGCTGTCCAAGCACAAACTTTGGCGACCGAGCCTTCGCGGTAGCCGGCCCTTCAGCCTGGAACAGTCTTCCAGCAGACCTTAAGTGCATAGATAATCAGTCAGATTTTAGATCGAGACTCAAAACGCACCTTTCCAAATGATCATTTCCTGACAAGAAGGGTTGATCGACAGGGTTGGGTGCAGCCCTCATTCTAAATATGTTTTATTTTTACTAGTTCATAAAACGGAGCATTTTCTACAGCGCCCTTGAGATGAGTAATTCATAAAAATGGCTCTCTTTAAATAATCTAATTTATTATTATTATTAATAAGCTATAATACACGTGAACATCACAAATAAATTATTATTATTAAAAAAATGAACCAACTAACTAACGATTACGCCATATCCCTAAAAGGGCTGTCATGAAAAATCACCGCCACCAAAGGGTGACTTTCCTAACACGCTTCTCTCGCTTTCTCAACATTCATACACCGTGTCATGTTCGCATGTCGATTTCTCCCACTCATCACGTGGCCGATATTTAATATTTAATTTATTTGATCGTGCCACGTTTTCCTCGGTCTTTTTTATTTATTTTTTCGTTTCTATATACTTTCTTTAATAACAAATAATTAATCTTAAACATCATTTGTGGTTTTATGAAGGCCTTTTGCTATTTATAAAACGGAATACCTTCTGTGTGGATTCAGACACCCATAAATTGACGCTAAATTACGACCACCTAGTGAAAAAGGACAAAATGTAAGTCCCTTGGACATAATGAACGACCGGGTAATAAAGCGGTACTTTTTGTGCCGGACGGAGGGCTTTAATCATTTCGTGCACTATGGTTTCAGGCTTCTTCTTCTTCTTCTTCTTCTTGGTACTTTTTCTCAACCCGTGTTACGCGTTGACAGTTTAATCCCACCCCGGTGACGTAATAGAGTTTCGAAATTAGATAGGGGCAGATTGTAAATTACTACCCCCGACAAACTGGCCGGCACCCCCTTTTTGATTGCACTGTAAGGACCCCTAATAAATGTTTTCTAAAATACTTTATTACACGAAATTGTGTGAAATGAGGTTTAACTTTAACTTATTTTTATACGTTTAGGTTTAACTTCCCGGTTATATATTATATACCAAAAGATTGAAAGGCAAACTAAAACATCGTAAAAAGAAAATAAAAACTTCGAAAAATAATCGTCGACCTTCGTGGCAGAGTGGTAAGAGCTCTGACTTCCATACCGAAGGTCCTGGGTTCGATTCCTGGCCGGCGATGGCAGTGTGATTGTCACACTGTCTTTGGTCTGGTGTAGAATTCACGTGAAAACAAAATTGCGATAGATTGGCTACCTATCACATATTATGAGAATCAATATAATAGCTAAAATAAATTGTGTACAGTAATTGGGTTCACACAACCTGTTGTATTCAAGACAAAAAAAACATTTTGTAATAGCAGGTAACACAATTATCTCAATCCCTTAACATTATTACATCGTGTCATGCACGCGCGTCGTTACGTGGCCGTTTTTATATTTAATTAATTTGATCGTGCCACAAATTCCTCGATCTTCAACTATTTCTTAATTATCTTCTTCTCCTCCAACTTTTTGTCCTGTCACACCTCCGTGGTGCATAGGGCCTCAACTTTCTCCACCCGACTCTATCGCATGCCTGATGCCTAACATCATCCCAAGTGAGGCCCGCCGCCTTAACCTCGTCCTGCAGGGTTCTTCTCTAGGTGGCTCTAGGTCTGCCTCGATTTCTCTTTCCCCCCATAGGGGACCAGTCTAGTGCACCCTGAGCGATGCAGGCTGGATTCCGTCTCAGAGTGTGACCGATCCACTGCCATTTGCGTCTAGCGACTTGTTCTCTAATTGGCTTTTCGCCTGCCATAGTCCAGAGAACGGCATTTGACACTGTTTGGGGCCAATAGATTTTGAATATTGAGCGAAGGCACCTATTTATAAACACCTGAAGTTTACTAATATTCTTAATCATACTTTTTTTAATGATTTCACCAGTTCAGTGATTCACTTCCATGCATACATCTTTTTTTTAATTCCATTAAAGGGTTCTTGCAGCTGTAAAAATATATATATTTTCTAGTACAATAAATTCGTTGACAAACAAAGCAAATACCAGAATGGTCCAGGAAACTGTGTCGCCATCATAAATAATCATTAAAAACGTATTTGCGAAGTAAATGCGTGAGTTGCCATCCGCTTCCTGCGACAAAATTTTCTTTTGTTTTTTTTTCTCTCTCTCCCTCTCTCTCTCGTTTTCAATCTGCGAACATCACAGGAGAAAATGTACATACAAAATGAATTGTATTGTGATTATTGTTCACGATAATTAAAAATATGCTTGGCTTACAGCGTTCTGTTGTAAGATGGGGTGAATTCGAACATAAAGCGATTTTAAAACTATTTTGTGATTTAATTAACTGATGATTACAAATTGCATATTATTGATGAAAGCTTCCGATGTTCTTCTACCGACCCTTATGTATGGAAGCGAAGCATGGAACTGGCAAAATAAGGATGAAAGTAGAATAAATGCAGTTTAAATGAGATCTCCTAGACGAATGTGTGGATACTCTGTGTATGATAGAGTGTCGAATGTCAAAATGAAAATATAAGAAGTGAATGCGGTGCGAATGTAGGTGTTATGAACAAAATAATGAAAGGATCATTAAGATGGTTTGGATATATGGAATGAATGAATGAAGAAATAATGGTAAAAAAATGATATGTTAACGATGTAAATGGAACCAGATATAGGGGAAGACCGAAGAAAACGTGGCACGATCAAATAAATCAAATATTGAATGTCGGCCATGTGAGGAGTCAGAGAAATCGACGCGCGTGCATGACACGATGTACGAATGTTGAGGATGCGAGAGAAATATGTCAGGAAAGAAAAGTGTGGCAGTCCGTCCTTTCTGCCTACCCCTTCGGGGAGACGGCGTGATGGTTAATTAGTTAGTTTAGTTAGCATTCGTTTTCCAAAAGTTTTTTTTACTCTATGAGTATGACACGTTTCAGCTTTTCAAGGGAATTATAATATCTAACGTCATTTGATTGATCAAATTTATTTAAGCGTTTTAACTCATATTTCAGTAAACAATACATTAAAGATTATGACTTAAGAATTAATAAAATTAGGAAGTCTTTATGCATTAATTTGAAGAAGAGAACTTGAAATAGAAGGACGAGAGTAAAACAAATGATAAAATTAAAGACTTAATACTGTGAAATTCCACAATGACGATTTTTATTAATTAACACACTTTTTTGCTCTTTTAAGTTTATTTTTCAAGACATATTTTCTTGACAGTAAAATTTTGGAGTAAAATTTTCAAAACATCTCGAAAAAATAAACCCAAAAGTGGTCAAAACAGTATTTATAGTAGGGATGGGTAAAAAAATGCTTTTTTTTATACACATTTGCATTATAATGGAGTTTTTTTTATTGTTTCTTGAGCAATGATGTAAAACTCCATATTAAATAATGAATAACGAATGAAAACGTCAGTTTTCTGGATGTTTCATTATATTTTATGGGAATGACATGTTTCGGGCTTCTAAGGCATTATCAAATGTGACGAAATTTCAGCTTGTTGCTCTTTATATACACTAGTTAACTAACTAACTAACTAACCATCACGCCGTCTCCCCGAAGGGGTAGGCAGAAAGAATGGACTGCCACACCTTTCTTTCCTGACATATTTCTCTCGCTTCCTCAACATTCATACATCGTGTCATGCACGCGTCGATTTCTCTGACTCCTCACATGGCCGACATTCAATATTTGATTTATTTGATCGTGCCACGTTTTCCTCGGTCTTCCTCTATTTCTGGTTCCATTTACATCATTAACATATAATTTTTTTACCATTCTTTCTTCATTCATTCTTTCCATATGTCCAAACCATCTTAATGATTCTCTCATTATTTTGTTCATGACACCATCATTCGCACCGCATTCACATCTTATATTTTCATTCGACACTCTATCATACACAGAGTATCCACACATTCGTCTAAGAGATCTCATTTCTACTGCATTTATTCTACTTTCATCCTTCCTTTGCCAGTTCCATGCTTCGCTTCCATACATATGGGTCGGTAGAAGAACACCATTGTGCACTGCCATTCTAGCTTTTTTGGATAGGTTTTTGTTTGCGATGACAACTTTAAGTGCACTATTCACTTTGTTGCCTGCCCCAACCCTTCTTTCAATATCCCTCTCCACTCTCCCATCTCTTGTAAACATACTCCCTAAATACACAAACTCAACTACTTGCTCCAAGTTTTCACCATTCACGCTAATGTTGCAGACTGTCGTGGTTTCTTCCTTTTCAAAAATCATTACCTTGGACTTATTAACATTCATCATCAGATCATTTCGCATGCATACCTCATACATATAATTCACCAGGACTTGTAGTTCATGCTCGTTGTCAGCAAGTAGAACAGCGTCATCCGCATACAAGAGACAGCTTACTGACACTCCGCTCATTTTGGCACCTACATCCAACCCTTTCAGCTCTCTCATACAATTGTCCATATACAGATTAAATAACCACGGGGACATTACGTAAGATCTCCATTTACTCTGACACTAGTAGTGCTTTCCATATTTCTCCATCCATGCCCTCCGTATGTCCTAACTAACGCAGCGATCCTTTCATATATCGTTCTATCACACATACGTCTTAAGGACCTCATCTCTACCGCACTTATTCTGCTCTCATCCTTCATCTGCCAATTCCCGTGGCTCTTTCCAACTGATTTCTTGCTAGGGATGCTAGGCTACCAGTCACTCGAGAGGAGACGAGACATTCTTGAGACATCTTTTTACAAATTGTTTATAAGTGATTTTACATATTTCAAGGTGACTAACGATTCTAAGTATTATATAAAAATGAAAAGAAACGTGTCATTCCCATTGAATATATAAAAAAAACTTCTAAAAAACTAGTGTTTTTATTCGTATTAATAAAATAATGGAGTTTTTCCAAATTTAAATCACAACCATCAATAACTACACTTCAATTAACACCATTTTACAATTGCCACAAATCTTTAACAATTGAATGCCGCGTCTTTGAATTTCAACACAGAAACTTCAATGGCGTTTTTCCGACCTTTTAAGCATTCTGCTTCCTTTTTCTATCCATTTATCCTACAGACCGGAAGGAAAGAACTAAAAAAAATCATGAACATCTCACGGAACGGCGATGCTGGGAAATCTAAATTATATATGACAGATGTAATTTATTTTGAATCGATGAATAATGGCTCTCTCTTGAATCCATTCGGCGCAGACAAATCAAATCTCATCCCGAATATTCGGGAAGAAAGACAACTATAAATCTGTCTCCGATATTGACATTTCAAAGAGTCCCTTCTACAAGCAAATTGGAGTGGAAAACTATGAACATGGAAATTTTATTGATCTTCGGTGTGATCGACCTCTAATGGGAGTCGATTTAACTCTCGCCTTCTCCCTGTCACTTGTGCTAAGTCGGGGAACTTTAAAGATGAGTTTTAGATACGGTTTTGTTGATGTTGAAAGGTCTCCGAACGGAGCATATAGACGTTATAAGATCCAGTTTATTTCAAGCGATGCGAACGAGAGTTTGAGATAAAAAAATATGTATCTTTTGACGGCTGGTAATTTGCTGGCTTGTTACGAAAATTCTAAAAAGCTTTTTTTAATACAACATTTTGAATGTTTACAAATACTTGTAGACGAATACTGGATTTAATAAATTGATGACCCGCAATGGGTAAACCCATTGCGGGTCATCAATTCAATTGAAACTGATATGTGAATTGTGGTGTTGGATATTAACATATATACAACTTCCAAGTGCACAATGGTGTTCTTGTGCCGACCCTTATGTACGGAAGTGAAGCATGGAACTGGCAAAAGAAGGATGAAAGTAGAATAAATGCAGTAGAAATGAGATCTCTAAGACGAATGTGTGGCAAATCTGTATATGATAGAGTGACAAATGCAAGTATAAGAAGTGAATGTGGTGCGAATGAAAGTGTTGTGAACAAAATAAGGAAAGGGTCATTAAGATGGTTTAGACACATGGAAAGAATGAGTGAAGACAGAATGGTAAAGAAGGTATATGTAAACGGCGTGAACGCAGCTAGAAATAGAGGAAGGCCGAGGAAAACGTGGCACGATCAAATCAATCAAATATTGAATGTCGGTCACGTGAGGAGTCGGAAAAATCGACGTGCGTGCATGACAAGATGTATGAATGTAGAGGAAGCGAGAGACGTATGTCAGGACAGAACAGTGTGGCGTTCCATTCTTTCTGCCTACCCCTCCGGGGAGACGGCGTGATGGTAAGTTAGTTAGTTAGTTACAACTTCCAAAAATTTGTCAGATATGGTGGTCATAAGAAAGGTGGAATGGAGAATGTTGTAATTACATAAGGCGTGCGCTTAACCTAACCAATAACAGGTCATAAGTCCTGTTAACACCTTGATCACCATATTCAGTTTCCAGTTTGCATCTTCGTCTCTATTGAGATAAAATTAATCCTTGCTTTTTTTTAATGTTTAAATTGAAATTTATGTCATAATACACGTAGAACTATTGTAATGCTGAGCTTCAGAGAAGAAACGGACTTGGGTGGCCATTGTATTATTTATTATTGTTTATACGGCCGTTCACAATGGAGTTTTCGTCCCATCCCTAATGTATGGAAGCGAAACATGGAACTGGTAGAAGAAGGATGAGAGCAGAATAAGTGCGGTAGAGAATAGGTCCCTAAGACGTATGTGTGATAGAACGATAAATGAAAGGATCGCTGCGTTAGTTAGGACATACGGAGCGCATGGATGGAGAAATAATGGTTAAGAAAGTATACGTTAATGATGTTAATAGATTACGGAGTCAAGGCAGACCGAGGAAAACATGGCATAACCAAATTAATCAAATTTGAAAGGTTAGTCATGTTAGAGGTCGGAAGAATCGACGTGCGTGTATGACTCGCTGTACGAATGTGGAGGAAGCTAGAGAGGTGTGCAAGGATAGAGAAGTGTGGCGGTTCATTCTCTCTGCGTACCCCTGTGGAGATACGGCGTGATGTTATTATTATTTTTTTATTGTTATTGTTAACGGTGATTTATATTTTAAGTGCGCCGTTATGTAAAATCAATCATTCCAAGAGCGCAAGACAAGGTACACGGATAAAGCTTAGATTCTACGAAACGTGTTGCCATAAAATTGAAAATCTATGGAATTATTAAAAAATAAACATTTATTTATTTATTTATTTATTTAGGGTAACATTCAGCGATATCAATAACATATATATAAAAGAAACATTCAGAATAATTAAAATAAGGCCAATTACATGCTACCACAGATTAAAAATAATAGTTAACAATCAACAAATGATAGTGAGAAACATTGAAGTTAAACTAAGACAAAATAAGGTATACATAATATTTAAGAGTTAAAATACTTATAGTACTGGAAATAAAAATTAAATTAAGATAAAATAAAATAAAAAGTAATATACAAGTATTATAATATCATGTTACATCGTGGTCACATCCGCGCCGAAATGTTGCTCCGATCACTTTTTTAAAATTTCGCTCGCTCAAATGAAAGACGTCAATGTCTCCAAAATGTTTGTTGTAGATATCACAGATTCGATACAGTGCCGCGCTCAGAGCGTAGTTTGTGCGATAAACAGGAAGGTGGAAAACTTGGCTCGCGGTGTGTCTCGTGCGAGACATGGGGGTATTGAGTGACAATTTGCTGAGAAGTTCAGAATTGTCAACTTTAAAATGAATTATTTTATTAAGTAACATCATATGATGAAGAGTACGTCTATTTTCAAGAGAGTCCAGGGAGTGAAAAATTAAAAAAATTAAAAATTAAATTAAAAAAACATGTTGGTAATATAACAAAATATAAGTTGCCGGCGTATTGCGGTGAGCCGAACCCATTTGGGATTGTTTGATCAAATGAAATTGTATGTTTGTTATCTACGTCTATTGAGTTGTTATGCTGCCTTGATTCTTGTTTGTTGATACGAGAATGTAGATTAAACATAATATAATAATATCGTTCGATCTACGTATACCGCATTTCTCTCCCTCTCTCCGCCTTTCCTCTCTGTCTCCTTATTTACCCGGGCTGATTTCTCGTTTCTATAATTATTTCCTCATTTCTAACATGCTTTGTTCTACATTGGGGTATTCGAGTTGCTTGAGGTTACGTTCACTTTCAATTACGTGTTATATTTCATTCATCGGCTTTTCGATTCTAACGTGAATTGTACAATAATTTCTTCGGAATTCGGCGTTGTGGAAATCGTTTTAGTATCTTTCATTAGGGAAGGATTTAATGGTATGATATTCGAAATATGTTTGCTTTAAGCGAACTTACTGACGACCTTGGTGGCCGCGTGGCAAGAGCTTTGATTCTCACAAAGAAGGTCCCGGATACGATTTCTGGCGATGGCCACTGTAATTGTTCTGGTGTTGAATATATTTGTATGTATTTTTTAATGGTAATATGCCAGCTTATTGCGTGTATTCTAAATAGCTTTTTTTACTGATTAATTCCAATTTATGACTAAATATACGTAGAACTATTGTATATTCATAAAAAAATATTATTTAATTGCGAGTTTCATATCAGTTCTCAAAAGACAATAATCATCTATAACTGCTTTTTATTATTTACGCTTTTATCTGGCAAAAAAGGATGAAAGTAGAATAAATGCAGTAAAAATAAGATCTCTTAGACGAATGTGTGGATACTCTGTGTATGATAGAGTGTCGAATGAACATATAATAAGTGAATGCGGTGCAAATGATGGTGTTATGAACAAAATAATGATCATTAAGATGAATGGTAAGATATATGGAAACAATAAATGAAGAAAGAATGGTAAAAAAAAGATATGTTAACGATGTTAATGGAACCAGAAACAGAGGAAGACCGAGGAGAAGGTGGCACGATCGAATAAATCAAATATTGAATGTCGGTCCATGTGAGGAGTCAGAGAAATCGACGCGCATGTATGACACGATGTATGAATGTTGAGGAAGCGAAAGAAATATGTTAGGAAAGAAAAGTGTGGCATTCCATTCTTTCTGCCTACCCTTTCGGGGAGACGGCGTGATGGTTAGTTAGTTAGTTAGTTTAACCTGTTTGATTTTTTCGAACCTTTATGTACATTTGTTCCATTGTCAATTTGAATAATTTCTTTGATAACATTCTGAAGTTCTTGCTAGAGTATATTGTTTTAAGTGCCTAATAAAAGTTAATTAAAATAACGGTGGATGCGTGGAATATATATTAAAATTAATGTCACACTTTTACTGATGCGGCACTCCATCCTTCTCTTTTCGCCCCGCGGGAGACGCGGTGTGATGGGTTGCGAGCCTCATCGCCACCAATAGGCATCACCCGCAAAATAACTTCCCGCGCACACTTCGATCGTCCAACACCCACAAAATAAATCTAAAACAAATAATATAAAATACAATGATATAAAATAAAATAACAAAATAAAAACAGATTATGTTGGGAGAAATATGATTTTTCGTCTAGATGTTGATAGAAATTTGACAAGTTTAAACCAGAATCAAAAACGTTACAGCGAAAATATAAATTTGATATGCTCATAATGAAATATAAAATAAAACGAAAATTAACTGCTGTCTATACACACAGGCCGAATAACTGAAAACAAATATATTTTTTTGTAATATTTCTTCTTATTTTTAAATCCGTAAAATATATCATTGTTATTATATTATAATGAGAATATCACAATGATGTAATACAATCTATTAGGTGCTCCACCACCATCTCTGATGCCACCCTATCCTACAACGAGAGAGGAAACTTTTGACGAAGAACAGGGATGATTTTTTCCACCCCTGAAAAGGGCGTCCGTGGTCCTGCGGGGACGCCTTTGTTTGCCGCCCTCAACACGATCTCAGAGACCTTGTGCAGTGGCGTTTCGTGAAAAGCAAACGTACTCTCAAGTTTTCAGAATATTTTCATTTTGACCTAGATTGAAATGTAACACGCCTTTTGGGATCTTAGGAAAATCTGTACATATCGTGTTTCTCGACCGACGGATATCGTATTCTCCATCTTCAGGGTAGTTATGATATTATAGTATATTATTATGGATAAATTCTTCAAAATTATATTTTCTTTCATATACGTTTAAATGCCATTGCAACGAATCGTTGAAATAATTTTGATTAAAGATTTATTCGGGTGTGGGTCTAGGGAATGAAACGCTTGGCTCTTGATCCAGGGGACTTGGGTTCAAACCTGGACACGACCTGATTCCTTCTTCATAATATTGAGCTATTTTTTTGCTCAATTTGAAGATTGTAACATAATTTATAAAATCTTTAATTAAATCCTTGGTGTTGGTCCAAAAGGAAAAAACACATTTCTTCTGTTTCATGACACACATGTTATTGGGAAAGAAACGATATTTAAAAAAACAATAGTTCTATAGGATCGACCCGGTTAAATAAATTAAAATAATAAAACGATGTTTTTTTATAACTACTACCACTTTTGTCTTTCTTTCGCCAAGATAGCTGGCATTGACAGACCAGTCCGGTACCGGTGTTACCCAAAAACACATCAAACATATTGCTGCCAACCGTGAAAATCTACGCAATTACCCAATCGGTAATCAATATTTCTATACACGCAAGAAATTAAATAATGATATGAAACATTATATTTAATCATTTTTACGAATGAAAACGTCTGTTTTCTAGATGTTTTATTATATTTTATGTGAATGACATGTTTCGCCTGTCTATAGCATTATCAAATGATGTAATAATTAATAATTGTATTATATATACGAGTGTATAATAGTTTAAAGACATTATATTTTTATTATTTATATCATTTATTTTTATTTGTTATTTTATTTAATTTTATAGCATTGTATTTTATAAAATTTGTTTTAGATTTATTTTGTAGACGTTGGACGATCCAAGTGTGCGCGGGAGATGCCTATTGGTGGTGATGCGGTTCGCAACCCATCACACCACGTCTCTCGCGGGGGCGAAAAGAGAAGTATGGAGTGCCGCATCGATTAAAGTGTGGCAGTCTATTCTTGCTGCCTACCCTTTCGGGGAGACGGCGTGATGGTTAGTTAGTTAGTTAGTTAATAATTAATTCGAATGAATATGTGTGTTTTCTAGAAGTTTCATTATAATTTATATGAACTACATGTTTCGCCTGTGAAAGGCATAATCAAATGTCATTTGATAGAGCTTTAGACGGGCGAAACATGTCATCCACATAAAATATAATAAAACTTCTAGAAAGAAGAATATTTATTTGTGTTAATTAATTTGACCACATCTTCGACCTCGCAGATTTCTCAGAAGATGTGGTCAGATGGGGACGTCTAAGACGGCAATACTGGCATCAACACGTAGAAAGGATGAGCTCAAATAGAATACCACACATAGCTCTTCCATGGAACGCC
Source organism: Lepidostoma basale (assembly GCA_022606425.2). Classification (NCBI taxonomy): domain Eukaryota; kingdom Metazoa; phylum Arthropoda; class Insecta; order Trichoptera; family Lepidostomatidae; genus Lepidostoma; species Lepidostoma basale. The sequence goes on from JAHDVF020000683.1 coordinate 24,397, forward strand.
AAACGGACAACGCTGACCAGGAAGACCCCCGAAACGGTGGAGAGAAAGCTGGAGTTTAGCTTCTCAAGAGAACCCGCCTGAAATAACAGACTCCTGAGTCTACCAAAAGTGAAGAAGATTAATTAATTTCTTTATTTTTTCTTGTTTCAACTTAGAGCTTTTGATTAATTTATTAATATTTTAACGAACGCCATTGGGCGAAGGAGGATGATATTGTGCCGCCCTGAATGGCCACACAATGGCCGGAATGGAATTCAGACGGAAGAAAGGAAATGTAACAAATAGCCCCCGCGACACAATAAGACGCCGAGTTCGGATCTTGACATATTGATGTCACCTCTGATATTATACAAAAGGTTGGAGTTAACAGATTTTTTTCCGACGCCGCCACGCGCCACCTTTATTGTTTACGTACAGACAGGAAATGGCCAAAAAGTGCACAATGCTATATAGATTTATCATTTTTTTTTCTCAATTGAATTGTAGTCATTTTTAAATCAGAATTAATTTCATTTGCTAATTACTGCAAATAGAAATATATCGACTGAAGCATAGATGGCAGTGGACAAAGGAGTTTTAGTCATGACCCTTATTTTTTATTTATTTTATTTATATTATTATTATTTTTTTGTATACTTAAGGTCTTTAAAACCCACTTACTGTATACATTTTACATTTACAATATATGTTAAAATAAAACAATTGTGGTGTATGTACATAATATCAGCAATTGTGGTATGTACCTATGATCCTTAAAAGACGCATAGGTCATTTAGAGAATCTCCACATCGACTGACATCTCATTCAAAAGCACCATACCCCGGGTCATTATGTATGGAAGTGAAGCTTGGAGTTGGCAAAAGCAGGATGAAATAAGGATAAATGCCGTAGAAATGAGGTCACTAAGAAGAATGCGCGGAAAAACAATGTATGATAGAATATCTAATGATGAAGTAAGTAAGGAATGTTAGGCGGATGAATGCGTGATAAATAAAATTAAGAAAGGGTCACTAAGATGGTTTTGACATATGGAACGAATGGATGAGGGAAGAATGGTTAAAAATATATATATATAATATTAAATAATATAAGTATTGTGAATGGAAAAAGAAGTCGAGGAAGTCCAAAGAAGACATGGCATGACCAAAAAAATCAATTACTGAAAGGTGGCCATGTTCGAAGTAGAAACAATCAACGATTATGAATTTAGAAGTCAGGATAGAACAATGTGGCAATCCATCCTCTCTGCCTACCCCTCCGGAGAAACGGCGTGATGGTTAGTTAGTTAGCTATATTAATTACAAAAACATATTCTACAACTTATAATAATCCTTCGATAAACAATTAATTAACAGTATAAAAAGCACAAATGAGAACAACATAAACATTAAATATTGGTTATTTATAATATATTTAAAGCGATTTCCATGAGAGACCGCGAGTAAACCGGCATCTCTCTCTTCATTTGGCAATTCATTATATAACTTAGGTCCTCTATAGAAAACACCCTTTTCTGTACTTTCAAGTCTGGGTTTCCGGAGCCCGAATCTATCATGATCTCTTGCCAAATAGCCACGTATTTCATTACTATATACTTCATTTCTAGTCAAATATGCCGGGACCTTTACTTTATTACTCTTTACTTTTTTAATATATAACTCTTAAACATTGTATGAGTAATAACACGATGCATTTCTTGAGATGGGCCTCCATATATGTCGCCAAAGGTCTTCCTCTACCACCATTCTGGACCGTTGAGATTCGAAGGGCAGATTTTATAATATGGTCATCTTCTCGATGCCAGACGTGGTCAAACCTATTATAGAGTCGACCTTAAAATTTAAACTAATATGTTCGTTGTGGACTTTATCCAATTTGATGAAATCTATCATGGATAATAATTTAAATCTTATTCTAAGCTCCCATTTTTATTATCAATTCATTGTTTTTTTTGTGTATTCAAATGTGTGTTTAAAAAATTAACAATAAATAAAAGTGAGGGTTCAGAAATTAGGAGTTAAACAGAACAAAACAAGAACTAAGCCGTGCTAGATGGTGTTGGTCTTTTTGTCCCTGATAGATATCTCCGACAGCGAAAGCACATATTGTTTTATCTACCGGCCACCAGAACCAATCTGCCTCTGGTGACACCGGTAGGAAGAGAAATTAGTCTGCTGAACGCGGTCTCCTCGGAGATCGACGTCTTTCATATTAGTGAAGGACTGTTACTTTAGAAAGTATCTTGTCTTCCTAATGTCGAACCATCTCTAATGCGTTCCTGGTATTATGTTGTATAATATTATATTATGTTTTTTATAAATTTTTACCTGTACTCAATAGATGCTTTAAACATTTTGCTGTTTGTAATGTCTTTTGAGTTAATGAAATGATTTGATTTGATTTAGTTAATATATTGATTCTCGTAACGAGTGATAGGTAGCTTATCTATAGCCATTTGATTCTCACGTGAATTCTAGGCTAGACCAAAGACAGGGTGACATTGCCGAGAATCGAACCCCGGGCAGTCAAAGCTCACACAACTCTGTCATGAAGGTCGTCAGATAACATTTAAAACTTGCGAATTTTAGTACGGCGTATCACCCGAACACTTTACTTACAGATTTCTGAAAAAAAAGTAAGCCGAGAAAAGAAAGACACGTAACAAAATCACTGTCACAACATCCGAAAAGTTTCCGCGGAAACACATAATATTCCCAGAGGTTCTCAAAATGTTTCCATTTGGCCCGGTCTTTGTTAAAATATGGCTCCGCGCGGGTGCCATTACGCCCTTTGTTTATGCCCTTACGTCCCATCTTGCCCACCCCCGTAATCTTGTGTATGGCTAGTGCGACGCGCACTACACTCGCGTCATAAAAGTGTGTTCCGCGGTGGGATAAACTAGACGTGGTAATGGATAGCAAAAAAGAATTTTATGTAAGTATTTTACATGTATAAATTTAGTTAAAATGCAACGTAGATAAGTGTTCTAAGTGTTCCATTGAATTTTGATATAATCTTTAATATAAACATAAATAATACTCACACCACATTATATTGTCACTGAACTCCTCCTAAACGGTTGGACCGATTTTGATGAAATGTTTTGTGTGTATTTGAGTGGGTCCCCGGATGGTTTAGAAGATTAATTAGGTTCATAATTGTACCCGGTAGGTGGCGCTGCGATGTATTTAATAAAATCTTATTTTTCTATATTTTCCTCTTCAAAATTTATTTTGAGAATTTGAGTGCTTAAATACCTTGGCAGCATAACCAGCGTGACCTGGACATTGAAATAAAATGCAGAATTGAAGTTGCACGATGTTGCATTTAATAAAATGAGAACATTATTTTGCAACGAAAATCTTAACTCCGACAAAGAATGATTAAATGTTATATATGGTCAGTTTTACAATATGGCTGCGAAACCTGGACTCTGAAAGTGAATGTAATCAACCGGTTGGAAGCGTTTGAGATGTGGATATACCGCAGAATGCTCCGTATACCGTGGACCGATAGGGTCAGTGATGCAGACGTACTACAGAGAGCCAGAGCCAATAGAGAGCTGATGTCGAGTGTGAAAATTAGAAAGGTCTCATATTTGGGTCATGTGCTGAGGGGAGAAAAATACCACCTCCTTCGACTGATATTAATGGTTAAAGTGAAGGGACGTCGGGAAGTTGGTAGAAGGCAGCTGTTCTGGCTGCGGAACATCAAAGAGTGCACAGGAATTACAAGAGTTCAGAACCTGTTCCAAGTGGCAAAGGATATAAATGGCTTTGCTGCAGTGATCGCCAACGTTGGGGGGACCTCACACGGCACCGAAAGAAGAAAAAAACTTTTCTTCTTTATCTTTACCATTTAAAACTCTGGGGAATCGGTGTCATGGTTAGTTTGTTGAATGTTTAATACTAAAAAATCGGTACTTTGAATTTAGAGAAAACCGTTATTTTTACATAGCATATAAAAATTATAAATAAGGTAAAATTGAGTAATTCTATACGTTTGCAATTATGAAAACTGAAATTAATATGTGTGGACCGGTTACCCATTTTATCGGATATTCTGTTCACTTTGTTTCAATAACGATTTCCCTTATAAGGAAAAGTTGGAATTTTCCATTACAGAAGTACAGGAAACAATAATGTCTCAAATAACAGGGATGGATTAAAACTGGTCCCCTTTATTTTTTGATACTGTTATACGAGTATATATTTTGTTTGCCTTTTGACGTGACAAATATTCGAGGAGCGTGACGCTACGTAGACTTTTATATCTTTTATGGTTTAATTTTTTTACACTACACACTTTTGCTTTTTTATATAGAAACTTTTTTGTACATATAGTCATTTTCTTCTTTTTCTTCTTCTTCCTCAGCCTATTCCCGTCCACTCCTGGACAAAGGCCTCCATTCGATTCCATGTCACTCTGTCCTGTGCAGACTGCATCCAGGTTATTCCGACGTGTCTGTTCAGGTCATCCTTCCACCGTAGTTGCGGTCGCCCTGCACTTCTCTTTGCCTCTTTGATCTCTAAGTCAGCAGTCTTCTTGTCCACTTTTCATCTGAGCTTCTGGCTACGTGACCTGCCCATTGCCATTTTAGAGTCGCCACCCGGTAGATAATGTCGGTGACCTTTGTTTTTTCTCTCACCGTATCGTTTCTGACTCTGTCTCTTAAGCTGATTCCTAACATGGCTCTTTGGGTCACTTATAGTTTCTCGGCACTGTTTGGACAATGTAATAGTTTCAAGACCATAAGTACCAACTGGCAGAACGCAGGCTTCATATACCTTTCGTTTCAGGTTGATCGGTATTTTCCGGTTTTTAAGGATGTAACTCATGTTTCCGAAAGCTGTCCAGCTAAGTCCAATTTTTCTTTTTAGCTCTGCGGTTTATAGTCATTTAGTCATTTTATACATGAGCAAATAACCAAACTCACAAAAGCGATCTGCATTTTTTTTTTACTATGCTGTTTATACTATGGTTATATTTGTAATATAATAATCAATGAATGTGTTATGAACAAAACAATAAAAGGGCAATAAGATGCTTTGGATACATGGAAAGAATGAACGAAGAAATAATGATAAAAATATTGTATGTAAACCATGTGTTCAAAAAAAAAATAGCGAGAGACTAAGGAATACGTGGCAGGCTAAAATTGGCATTTTTGAAGCTTACACACAAGACATTTTAATCACTTCTACTCTGTAAACGTTAGATCAAAGAGCAAAGAGTATGCTTTATCTTTTTATATCTTTTATCTATGGTCAGATGAAATATGAAATTTTATGCGCAATCGCAATGAAAATACTGTATTATTTTACTGCACATGCGTACTACTTAATCTACTAGTTCTAGATTCTACCGCCAGGATTCTTATTTGCGCGTTTTTTTTAATATTAAAAAAAAAAATTCTGCGAGTTTTTTTTATCATTTTATAGTGTTTTTGTACATTTATAATAGTGTCCTTCTTTCATTAACAACCTAATACAATACTTATCTGTATTCTCAAGCTATGTCAATTTGAATAAATTATTTGTTATCATTTTGAAGTTCATATATTCATCTATATACCTGTAGTCTTATTTTTATAATTGTGCTTCTCCCGTTAATAATCTTTTTATCTGCGTTATTAAATTTAAAAGTGTCCTTTCTTTATTATTCAACATACCTGTATTCTCATTTATAATAGTGTCCTTATTTCATTAACAACCTAATACAATACTTACCTATATTTTTAAGACTGATCACAGACTTAACTCGACTTAATTTTTACCGTTACTCTTAAAATGTAAACAAGATGTACTCGTATATTTCAAAAATAAGTTCTTGTTTCTAAAATTACAACACAATAAAATGTAAATTTATATGATAATAAACTTTTATTACACCTCATAATAAAGAACATATTAATTCAATTTGAACCCACTTTTAATTAGTTTAACCACGTTTAACGACTTGTTTTATTATGTATTACAGAGCTACCTTTTTTTACCTTCAATTCTTGTTTTCTTTCACTGCTCACAAGCGAAAGTTTTATGTAATAGCCCCCGGTTCGCGACATATTAAATTTCCCGTTAGCATAGTGTTAAATTTCGGTAATATAATATTTTACAAGCAATAAAAATGTTTTTTTTTTTACTTTCACTAGTTTAACGCAATATCATTATATAGTGATCTCTTCGCATGCAAAAAATGCCTAATTTAGTGCGATATTAAATTTTGTACCATTTATTAAAATTAAACATTGGATATAAACTATTTTTATAGTCTCTCACTAGTTTGATGTATACATTATTATGAATTACATTTAACAATTTATTGTTTTTTTGATAGATTTTTTTAAGTAATTCTACTTTTCACCATTCGTCGAATTCACCGTATTTCTAGTGTTATTTATCTGTCACCTTTCACCATTAGTCGAATTCACCATATTTCTAGTGTTATTTATCGGTCACCTTTCACCATTAGTCGAATTCACCATATTTCTAGTGTTATTTATCAGTCATCTTTCACCATTATTCGAATTTACCATCTTTTTAGTGTTATTTATCTGTCACTTTTCACCATTAGTCGAATTAACCATATTTCTAGTGTTATTTATCGGTCACCTTTCACCATTAGTCGAATTTACCATATTTCTAGTGTTATTTATCGGTCATAAAATAGTTCATTAAAAACCGTTAATTAAGCTTTGGAATTAGCATAATCATTAATATAATGAAATACGAGTATATATTGATCTTTTACTTAAATACTGTTTACGAGTTAGTTAACCTCTAGTTCAGAACAGCAGCTTTTCTATACTTATATTTTGATTTAACATTATGTTTTATGTTATTTTGTACCTCTTCCATGTCACTACCGGTTTTATGGTTATGATAGAAAAAAAATTATTGATACATTTTCAAAAAATTCTTTAAACCAAAAATATGCATTGTATCGTCGCAGTTCATCATATGATCAGTACATTCGCCATCTTTCTAGTTTTAAATTTTGATTAGACGCCTTTTAATAATGAAAAAGCAGCTATTTATAAGTTGCTATCGGTTATATAATTACGTATGATATACATTAAATCGTCCTAATTCATCATATGATAACATTTTTACGACATTTGCCGTCTTTCTAGTGTTAAATAAAAAAAAGGCTTTTAATAATTAAAAAGCATATACTCGTATTTATAAGTTATCATCGGTCATATAATTTACGTTAGTGAAAGTACGCCCAGAAAACAAATACTGTTGACTTTAAAGAGTATCTTGTACTCCTTAAGTCGAACCATATCTCATGCGTTCCTGGTATTATATGTATATTATATTTTTCCTGTTCTGAAAATATGCCTCCAACAATAATTTTTGTTTGTAATATATTTTGCAAAATAAACTGATTTGTGTTAATTTCATATTAATATGATGAATTTTTGTATTTAAAAAATATATTAAAGGTTAGTCATATCAGAAGCCGGAAGAATCGACGTGCGTGTATGACTCGATGTATGAATGTGGAGGAAGCTAGAAATGTATGTCAGGATAAAGTAGTGTTGCGGTCCATTCGCTCTGCCTACCCCTTCGGGGAAACGGCGTGATGGTTTGTTGTTAAAACAATTCTGAATACGAAGAATTTTTGTCGTGTGCATTAAATCATCCTGGTTCATCATATGTTTTAATGATATTCGCCAAATTTCGAGTGTTAACTTTTGATCAAACCCTTTTTTTATAATAATAAAGCCACTTAATCCTTATCATCGTTTATATAATTGAAATATGAAATATTTAATTTAGTCAAAAACTTTTGAACATTAACAAATAAATATGCTTCAATTCGTCCTGGTTCACCATATTGTTTTGACGACATTCGCCGTCTTTCTAGTGTTAAATTTTAGTATTGTAATATAATAAATTAAACAATAAACCTGCTCGATTCTTTCTTTAGGTTTATGAATGTAATATGAAGCATTTTATTCAATAGCAGACGTGAGAGCGACAATATTCGTAATCTGGCTGTTCCATTCGGTTTAACCCCCGAACGACCGTCGCAGCGAATCTCACCCGAATCGTAAACCGGGGGCGGAGTTTACGAGGTGTCATTCCCGGAATTATTTTACAACGCAGTCTTTACTTTTACAACCGCCCGCCCTGTTGTTTCGAGCAATTTGCGTATCGCCTAATATTAAATTTACTCCATTTTGAAAATTGTTAATTTTTTTCAATTCCAGAGATGGCGCTGGCGTGATGCGATACGCCTGACGATATTTACCATTTACTTACATATAAAAATAAATAGATATATTTTTATAACATTACTTTATGTATGGAAGTGTAACATGGATTTGACAAAAAATGATGAAAATATAATGATGACCTTCTTGGCCGAGTGGTAATTGCATTGAATGCCACCCCGAAGGTTCAGGGTTCGATTCTCGGCGAGGGCAGTGTGATTGTCACACTGTCTTTGTTTCTTTGTCAAATGGCAATAGATTAGCTACCTATCACATGTCACGAACATCACTATGATAGCTATAATTCCCTTTACATCGATTTGGCTCATGCTGTCATGATGTAAAGAGCGATTCAACAAAGAATAATAATAATAATAATAATAAAATAAAAAATAATCTTAAAAAGATTAACATATGTTATCAAAATCTTCATAGATGGCACATTGAAACTGACATGTGAAAACTGACATAGGACTTTAACATAAAAACAACTTCCAAAAATTTGTCATACATGGTCATAAACGAAGTTGGAATGGGGAATGTTGTAATTACATAAAGCGTGCGCTTGATCCAACCAATGACAGTTCATAAGTCCTGTAAACACCTTGATCATCTATATTCAGTTTCCAATTTGCATCTTCGTCTCTATTGAGATACAATTAAATCATAAAATACAGATTTTATTATCTTTGACAGTAGGGTTAACCGAGTTAATCAGGTCTGGGGTGTTCCCATTTGTGAATGCAAGTCTAGTAACGTATTTGTACGGTGCTACGTCCGGCTCATCGGTTATTCCGCGGCGGCTTCGAAGAAAAATTCAATTTTTTCCCACCCAGATGCGGGCGGCATTTTTATGGGCGTTATGTTTTCTGCAGTATTCAAATGGGGGTGGCGCGTGCCCGGACGTTTCCCTTCGGCTTGCTACAGTCGGCTACATATATCCACTTGGGCGCGGGACGTCGCGACGTCGTCGCGAGCATACATTTTCTTTAAATTAAATTAACGTAAGTCCCGGATGGACAAGGAACAGGCCTAGATAGTGCAGCGAGACTGACGAAAGGGCGTCGCCGCGTCCTATAACAGTCTCGGGTGGTGGTGGGAACCTAAAAAATAAAAAAATACATTTTCTTTACTTGATATTTTCCATACAGAGAAAAATTTTGTGAAAACTAATTGTTTTTGTTTAATACTAGCGGATCCGACAGACGTTGTCCCGCCCGAACTGCGATTAGCTGGGTTAGCAAGCAATTGTGATACATGCCATACGAGGGTATTAGTTGCAAACCTGCAAACTCCATCATTAGATGTTTTGAGTAAATTGCAAAACACTGATACGCTAATAAAATGCGCTATTTTACGATATTTATTTTTTTCATCTCAACCAGTTAGTATTTTAAAAGTAACCAGCCATGAAATAATCATCATTATGTTGATAATTAAATTAAAATAATGAATTTCATTTTGGAGTGTTGCCAGCTTTGCAACACTCAAGTGGAGGTTGCCATGTTTGCAACAAACCCTATTTTTTAATAGCAAAATTTTTCAGAATGAAGCCGAATTTGAAACTGAAAATCAATTAAAATTGTGTGCAAATGTATTATGAAAAAGACCCAAATCATATCTCACTTTTGATTGTTGGTGGAGTTTGTCGGGTTTGCAAATAATACCCTCATATATGGAATATCGAAACACATCGAACAGAATTTTAAAATATTACGTAACATTTTTATATATTTTGATAGTTCGATCTTCTGACGGTTATCCGATTTAAAAAAAAATCATATTTCAATTCCTTGCACCGGTCACTTAGTTATAATAATAATTATTATTATTTAATTGAATAGCTTTTTACATCATTAAAGCGCGATCCACACCGACATGTGTAAACCATTTGATTGGTAGCTTATCTATCGCCATTTTATTGACACGTGAACCGTTCACCAGACCAAAGATAGTGTGACAATTATACTGTCATATAAAATAATATACCTACATATATTGCTTAATGTTTTTCGTACATGATGATGGCCAACTTAAAGTAATATATTATTAGTAATAATCTCTCAATGTGTTTAATACTTATGAAACATACTGTGATAGACTAGCAGAAGATGTTCCGCGAAAGCAGGATATTTTTGAAGCGGGAAAATTTTCTATGAAAACCTTCCTCTCTAGAAAAGTGCACGTTTTATTGCATTTTTCCTTCGTGAATTTCATTATACACCAAACAAACATCCCGCATATGAACTACATTTAATAAAATAATTTTATCTCTACGTGTTTATCTTTCATTTTATTTACATACACGTTTTTCAATATATTATTTCTTGTGAATTATCCTATTATGAAAATTTAATTTATTTGGAACTTTTCATTAAACCAGAAGCCCAAATGCTTAATTTGTATACCGAACTAACCCACCAGTGTCGAAAATATAAAAAAAAATGTTTGCTTTTATTTTACACAACTTGAATTTTTGAGTAAACATTTGATTGCCTTACTAGCGCAGTGATTGCCATTGGTGATTTTACCGCGGAAAATTTTTCGTAATTTTTCTTTTCCACAATCTGAAAAATCTTTTTTTTTTTGCCGTTGGCATTACGACTTAATCTCAAAATCCTCGCGATAACGAATACAATTTCGCCGCAGCGTTCCACGAGCCCACCCAAGAAAAGCGCCTCAAAATACGGCGGTATAGGAGAATTACGAAACAGTCAAAAATTCTCATAAGTTATTCAATGTATCATTCGTCGCGCGGTGCGGGGATGATGAATTTTCGCCGCCAGCGCACCGGCGCCGGGGCGGAACGCTTCGCGTGAAAACGGGGGTTTAACTTCGTTCAGTTTAAAGCTTGCTCTGTTATCGTCGGTAAATGCGATTACGAAATATCTTCGACATTTTTAATACCGGGACGTGACGAAGAAGGCATACGATGCCAGCCAAGTACAAAATCGATGCTAAGGGTTCCCCTTAAGTCTTTTTTCTAGTTTCACTCGATTTCCCCGTGAAGCGATGTCTTTATTAATGAAAGCCTCTTTGAAAACAGTATCATTTTTGTAACATTTTATTAGCTTTTTTAATATAAAGCCTTTAAAAACATGAAAACAGAATCTCAAATGCTGATATTTGGAAGGAGTGTAGAGCGAAAGAAGGTATTTTGAACAAAATTATGAAAGGTTCGCTTCGTTGGTTCGGATATATGGAGCGCATGGGTGAAGAAAGAATGATTAAAAAAGTATACATTAACAATGTAAATGGAGTAAGGAGTCGAGGTAGACCGAGGAAAACATGGCATGACCAAATTAAACAAATATTAAAAGTTGGTCATGTCAGAAGCCGGAAGAATCGACGTGCGTGTATGACTCGATGTATGAATGTGGAGGAAGCTAGAGAGGTATGCCAGGATAGAGTAGTGTGGCGGTCCATTCCCTCTGCCTACCCCTGCGGGGAAACGGCGTGATGGTTTGTTGTTGTTGTTGTTGTAAAAACATGTATTTTTCTTCTTTAGACTGTAACATGTATTATTACATATCATAATATGTAATCAAGAAAGAGTACGAGAATATTTTGACTACAAGTAAGCGAGAGATGAATTATTCTTTTAATTATTATTATTTTTTGATTCTGAATCTAATTTTGAATTTTGTTCTTATTATTATTGTATGACAAAAGTGTAGAAAATAAAAGAAGAACAATTTGATAATATCAATTGTGAAATTTTGACAACAACAAACCATAACGCTGTTTCCCCGTAGGGGTAGGCAGAGAGAATAGACCGCCACACTACTCTATCCTGGCACACCTCTCTAGCTTTCGTCACATACATACAGCGAGTCATGGAACGGAAACTCCATAGAACTATTATTCAGAAAAAACGATATCTTGAAATAAAACAAAGTTGTAATATGTATGAATAATATGTCAATCGAGTACTTATACTGAATGTTATTAATTTCTTTTTGTTTTCTTTGTTTCAGGTACATCAATAATCTACGTTATTTGAAGTTCAGCTAAAGCATTTGTTTTGGTAAGTTTATTAACAACAACAACAACAACAACAACAACAACAACAACAACAACAACAACAACAACAACAACAACAACAACAACAACAACAACAACAACAACAACAAACCATGACGCCGTTTCCTCGTAGGGGTAGGCAGCGAGAATGGACCGCCACACTACTCTATTCTGGCACACCTCTCTAGATTTTTCCACATTCATACAGCGAGTCATACACGCACGTTGATTCTTCCGACTTGTTGCATAACAAGCCTTTGAAATATGATTAATTTGGTCATGCCAAGTTTTCGTCAGTCTGCCTCGACTCCGTAATCCATTAACATCATTAACGTATACTTTCTTAACCATTCCTTCTCCATTCATGCGCTCCATATGTCCGAACCAACGCAGCGATCCTTTCATAATTTTGTTCATAATACCTTCTTCCGCTCTACATTCCTTTCTTATATCAGCATTTGAGATTCTGTCGTATATCGTTCTATTACACATACGTCTTAGGGATCTTATCTCTACCGCATTTATTCTGCTCTCATCCTTCTTCTGCCAGTTCCATGCTTCGCTTCCATACATTAGGGTTGGGACCAGAACTCCATCGTGAATGGCTGTTTTTGCTTTCATTGATAAATTCTTGTTTTCCAATAACTATTTTTAAAGCTCCATTCACTTTGTAACCCGCACCAACCCTTCTTTCGACGTCACTATCCGTTCGGCCATCCGCTGTGAATATTCTGTGAACATCCGCTGAGAAATTTTAAAGTATATGGAAAAAAACGATTGACATTAAAAATTACAATTATTAATAAGTTCGATTGTACCAGCGCCCTTGAGATTATTAATTCATAAAAATGGCGCTCTATAAATCATCCAATTTATTATTACTACAGTGAAGGTTTAAAGGATAAAAAATCTTTACTTCCATATTTCACAGGAAGCAACTAGTAGTATGAAATAAAACCACGCCCAGATCCCGTCCCAACCAGAACCCGTCTTTCCCATTGACTTTTGCCCACCTATCCACAAAGCCATCTTCAAAAATATATTATATACTAGCGGACGCGACAGGCGTGGTCCTACCCGAACGTTGGCTTGCCTGCTATTAGCTGGTTCGGTAAACGTTTTTGCGATATTCATTTTTTCGATAAACTATACTCGTATACTAAATGACATTTAACATTAAGTTTGACATTTCAAAAAATTTTGTTTTGTTTTTATCTTAATACGAGATGATGAACTACACTCCATTTATGATTTAAAACGTTATTTCAATATGTTTTGTCGATGAATAAAACACTCAATATGCACGCAATTGTGATACATACCATACATGGAATATTGAAATACAGCGAACAGAATTTTAAATCTACGCCACGCTAAATCAAATGAAATCAAGTGATTTCCGCAAGCCTAAATCAAATATACCACATAATTAGACATCAGTGCCACCTATGGTAAACAAACATAATTGTGAATTATTCTCAGAAGGTAAATTTTTTTTTTTTTTTTTAAAGGAACGTAGAAGTTCCCGCCACATACCCGAGGCTGTTATAGGGCATAGCGGCGCCCTTTCATCAGCCTCGCTCGTACACTCCCTGGGCCTGTCCCCGGTCCATCCGGGACTTACATTTAAGTCAACTATTTAGGTCAATTATTCGTGAACTTCCTTGAAGATTTTAATGGTGATCTAAAACCATCACGCCGTTTCCCCGCAGGGGTAGGCAGAGAGAATGGACCGCCACACTACTCTATTTGACACACCTCTCCACATTCATACATCGAGTCATACACGCACGTCGATTCTTCTGGTGATGGTGATCTATCGGATCTAATTGTTAATATAAACCATCCAGGGATCCACTTATATACGTACATTTTTTTAGATCGAAATCGGTTCAGCTGTTTATAAGGAGTTCAACTACACAAGCCTGTACAGAAGAATTATATATATAAAATGATATGAACGTACTTCTAAAGCTTTGGATATGCATTTGGAGAATAATGTAAACTTTGCAATTCGAAATGTTCGTGGTGATATGTGGAATATACGGAATGAGAAAATAAGGATCAAAAGTTTAAAAAGTAGCTTTGGAGCTATGTCAAGATAAACGTGTCTGTCCGTTGCCGTACCCACGCTTACCATCTCGTAGCTACGGTATGTGGGTGAGCTAGCTTCGTTAGTCGTCAGCTACAGAATTTTTTGCATTGAGAATTAAAGAAGGGAGCATTGTGTAGAAACAGAAAAAAACGTTAAAAGGTGGTCGGGATTAATAAAAACTGCATTTCGCATTTGAATATAATACGATCGCTTTTAAAAATGACACGTATTCACTGGCTCGGAAAATGAAACTGTATTATCATGCATAAATTTCTATTCTATTGGAGGGTTTTAATGATTCTGCTGATTTTTGTTCTACAAATGTATTCAACCCAGATTATTCTTTCACACTATTTTTTTTAAAGGGAAAGCTAGGTAATGGATCGTATCTCTTGATCGCACAAAGTTGCTGTTGTAGTAACTAAACCTCCAGTGCTCGTATTTTGGGGTTGATGAGTAAATGGGAGCAAAGAGTGCAGTACACAATGGAGTTCTAGTGCCAACCCTCATGCCTGGAAGTGAAGCTTGGAGCTGAAAAAAGAAGGATGAAAGCTGGATAAACGGCGTAGAAATGAGATCACTGAGAAGAACGTGCGGGAAAAAGTTGTATGATAGAATACCGAACGATAAAATAAGAAAGAAATGTAAGGCTGATGACTGCATCATGGATAAAATTAAAAAAGGATCCCTGAGATGGTTTGGACATATGGAACGAATGGATGAGAGTAGAATGAGTTAAAAGTTGTACACGAGCAGCGTGAGTGGAAAAATAAGCCGAGGACGACCGAGGAAAACATAGCATGATCAAATTAATCAATTACTGAAAGGCGGTCACATTCGAAGTAGGAATAATCGACGTGCGTGCATGGTACGATGTATGAATGTAGAGGAAGCCCGAGAGGTATGCCAGGACAGATCATTGTGGCGATCCATCCTTTCTGCCTACCCCTCCCGGAAAATGGCGTGATGGTTATGAAGTTTATGAGTAAACGTATAAAGGATCTTGACCATTTTGTTCCTGATAGATATATCCGAGAGCGACAGTAAGATTGTTTTATCTACCGGCCGCTAGAACCGAATTTCCACTGGTGACACCGTTGGGAAGAGCAATTAGTCTGCTCATCGCGGTCTCCACGTAGATCGATGACTTTCATATTATTGAAAGAGCGTATTGACTTGACTTGACTTGTCTTGACTTTAGAGAGTATTTTGTTTGATCTCGCCACATATCCTGTAAATGCGACCAAAATAACTTTTGTGTCCATTTTCAGATTCGCATAAGCTTTTTAAGTATGCAATCTTTACTTTTCTTCGATATTTAATAAAACTAATACATCATGTAAAAAACACCGTATAAAAAAGCGCAAATTACGAAAAGCTGCGAAAAGAGGGTGAAACATGTATAAATTATAAATAAATCTATGGAAAGAAGCACACGGAAAAAGTTTCGGTTCCTTGTAACGTTTAAAGGGTAATTTCTCCCTTAAGGGGGGAGAGAGCAGAGTTTATGAGTACAATGGACAATATTTCACCATTACCGCGACACAATTAAGCTTTAATTGAATTATTTTAAAATAATAATTGAAAATCTTCCCTCCCAGAGATAATAACCGCGAGAAGTTTAAACTAATCTTTGGTGAAGGTTTTTATTTTATAGAATAAAAATGTTGGAATAACGTTTT
This sequence comes from Lepidostoma basale, assembly GCA_022606425.2. Taxonomy (NCBI): domain Eukaryota; kingdom Metazoa; phylum Arthropoda; class Insecta; order Trichoptera; family Lepidostomatidae; genus Lepidostoma; species Lepidostoma basale. The sequence continues at coordinate 40,418 of JAHDVF020000683.1, forward strand.
GACGGGAAATGCCGTATAATTGCTATAAATTACGACCGCCCAGCTTGCAAAGTTAAAACGCCCGGAACGGGGGCTTTTTGTTAGTTTTTTAAAAGTGAAATATGTGAGCTTAATGTGTCTCGCTCCCTTATCATGGTCGGCCGCCGCCCGGATGCGAAAAAATAGGGGAAATGCCACGGTGATTCCTTATATGATTAAGTGTCAAATGCAAATATAATAAATATAATATTTATACATTTTTAATTAGTTTTTACACTTCATTATTTTCTTAACAAACAACCGGTTTCGCTCCCGCCCGAGCTTCGTCAGGGTTACAAACTAACGAAGACACTAACGAAGCTGTAAAGTGTCTTTTATAATCCTGACGAAGCTCTGGCTCTGTGCATATATTTTTAATATCTATTTGGAATAATCATTTGAATTTGAACGATTTAAACTCGTTGGAGACCTTTCTAACTAGTTAATAAAGTTCATATAAAATTCGTTGAACAATTCAAGTACCTTTTTTATTTCGATAAGGCATTTCTTATTAGGCTGCTTATCGAGAGTTCTACAAGTTTGTCCTTTGAAAAAAGGTGAGCTATGCTTCTAAGAAAGGTCTCAAGTTGAAGCCCTTCTCTCATTTAACAAATATTAAATGACTAGATTCTATTGTATATTATTTATAACTCAATAGCATATAATGATTATTTATTTTAAAGTGATTTAAAACTCCATATTAAACAATAAATATTAATTAAAGAGTTAGTATATTTTATGATAATGACATTTTAATACAATTTATCAATGTGAAACAATGTCATTCTAATTGAATGTAATAAAACTTCTAGAAAACAGATCATTTAATTCTAATTAATTGTTTAACAACACCAAAAAACCATCACGCCGTTTCCACGTAGGGGTAGGCAGAGAGAATGGACCCCCACACTACTCTATCCTGGCACAACTCTCTAGATTCCTCCACATTCATGCAGCGAATCATACACGCACGTCGATTCCTCCGACTTTTAGCATGACCAACCTTTAAAATTTGATTAATTTGGTCTTGCCATGTTTCCGTCGGTCTACCTCGACTCCGTTCTCCATTTACATCATTAACGTATACTTTGTAAATCATTTTTTCTCTATACATGCGCTTCATATGTCCGAACCAACGCAGCGATCCTTTCATAATTTTGTTCATAATACCTTCTTCCGCTCTACATTCCTTTCTTATATCAGCATTTGAGATTCTATCGTATATCGTTCCACCACACATACATCTTAGGGACCTCATCTCTACCGCATTAATTCTGCTCTCATTTTTCTTCTGCCAGTTCCATGCTTCGCTTCCATACATTAGGGTTGGGACCAGAACTCCATTGTGAACGGTTGGGACCAGAACTCCATTGTGAATATTTATAACTCAATAGCATATATTTATTGTTTATTTTATAGAGATTTAAACTCCATATTAAACAATACATTTTAATAAGAGAGTGAGTATATTTTATAGTAATGACGCTTTAATGAGTTCATATTGACATTTTTGACGTTAGGTTGTAGTTCTGTGCGCTCCGTCATTCTGTACAGTTTTTTTTATTAAAGTTTGCACGATGGAAAAAAGTGAATAATGTTCTGGTGGAACTGAGGACCATGCGTATAATGGTGGGGTCCCTTTCTGCCGAAGTGAAGACTTTGCGTGAAATTATCGATGTGCCCGGTCCGCGGAGGCAAGTCCTGACACGGCACCGAAAGAAGATAATATAATTAATATTATTATTTAACTGCATCTCAATAGAGACGACGATGCAAATTGGAAACTGAATATGGTTGATCAAGGTGTTTACAGGACTTATGACCTGTCATTGGTTGGGTTATGCGCACGCTTTATGTAATTACAACATTCCCCATTCCACCTTTCTTATGACCATATCTGACAAATTTTTGGAAATTGTATATATGTTAAAGTCCTACACCAGATTTCACATGTCAATTTTAATGCGCCATCTATAAAGATTTTGATTAAATATGTTAATCTCTAAGATTACTCTATATATGTATAATCTACATACTAACGCCAACTATGGAGATTTTTGTTTATTAAGCATTAAGCAGAACATCTTTTTAACACAATGTGAAAGGCTACCCCGCCATTAGCGCATTGTTAGAAGCCGCCTGGAGATGTCACTCCCATCTATATGCCAAACTATTGAGATGCAGTTATCTTCATCTCTATTGAGATGCAGTTAAATCATGAATTGATAACCCGCAATGGGTGAAATCCAGTATTCGTATACAAGTATATGTATACATTAAATTTTTTTTATTATTTACTAAAATTTTTGGCGTAAGTCTTTTTCATTTATTTTTTGTTTACGTTCGATGGTCTCTTGTTTGGGCTGTGACTCGTCATACATCGGTATAGCGCTTTTGAGGCAGTTCTTCCATTGCGATTAATTCCAAAACCGCGGCCAAACTCTACGTGTAATAAGAAACAATTATTATTCTGTTATCTTACCTTTTTACGAGACTTTCGGGGGACGAAAGATAATTTATTAAAATATAATTTCGGAAACTTATTTCTATTCACGTCCCTTAACTCTATAACCCCTTTGATTCCGGTATTTTTTTAATGCTTATGTAAAAGCTTATTAGATTTTTTTAATATTCTGTTTTTCCTTAACTTCACACCTTGGTACTGAAGTTTGAAAGGCCTCATATTTGGGTCATATGCTAAGGGGAGAAAAATTCCTCCTCTTTCGGCTCATAATCGACGGCCTTCGCGTCCGATTGGCAAGTGCTACGATTGCAACACCGAAGGCCCCGAGTTCGTTTCACGGCGATGGCAGGGTGATTGTCACACTCTATTTTATCTGGTGTAGAAACCACGTGACAATTAAATGGCGATAGATTAGTTACCAATCACATGTCGCGAGAATCAATTCAATCAATCAATCAACAGTGCAATAAGTGCCACCTGTATGGTCATCACATGAAGAATTGCACAGCTGACCAACCTACTTGCCATCACTGCGCCCAACTTGGTCACAACCGCGACACATGTACAAAAAAAGACAGAAATCCTCAATGTGCTACATGCTCTTTTTTCCGTAAAACAGCTTGTCATGTCACTGGCTCCCCTGAATGTCCTGCGCGTCAAGCTGCAGACAAACGAGAGCTATCAAAAATTAATTTTTTTTGCTAAATCCTACCGGTCTTGAGGAGGATATCTGCTTTAACGCCTACTATCAAAATGTCAGAGGACTTAATACGAAAATCAGTACTTTGCAAGAAAATATACTTATTACTCAGTATGATATAATATTCCTGACCGAAACTTGGCTAAAAAGCGGTCTCTCCTCATCAGAGCTGGGGCTATTTGGCTATAACATTTACCGTTGCGATAGAGCAAACGACTCTAGGGGAGGTGGTGTCATGATATGCGTAAAAAACACATACCCATGTCTCGTACTGGAGATGCATAATGAGGATTATGAACTTATAATACTTAGTATCACAGTCGGTTCGAAAAAGATCACCGTCGGTTGTGTGTACATACCCCCATCTTCCTCCTTAGTGATTTATCAATCATACACATTAGTCGTAGATAAAGCACTGCAAAACAAACACGACTCCTCGGTTATGTGCGGTGACTTCAACCTCCCAAACACATCCTGGTCAAATGACGACAAAGGTGCCACAATATCCGGACAGCAATCAACCCAAGCAACACTCATATCTAATTTCTTTGCCTATATGAACATGTTCCAATTAAATTTCATTCCCAACATTCTTCGATCATATCTTGACTTGATCTTTAGTAACATGCCTTCAATCCAAGTGCACGAAGCTGACGAAATACTTGTGCCAATAGATAAATATCACCCACCCCTTTCTTTTATATTTCGAACATCATCTAAAATTGAATCTCTTAGCTCAAAAAACACTTCTTATAAAAAATATACCGATGGTAATTATTTCGAAATGAATAAGTTCCTCGAACAAGTAGATTGGAATTCCCACTTCAAAACAGATGATATTAATGAAAGCCTTCTATATTTTAATTCTATCCTCACCCAGGCTATTGAAAAATTTATTCCTACTAGGATTTTCTCTCCACCTAAATTTCCCAAATGGTTCAATTCAAAACTTAAAACATTAATATTCGAGAAAAAAAAAGTCCACAAATTGTACAAATCTACTGGCCGTTTAACTTATTATAAACAATTTTCTCATCTTCGATCGCAATGTAAAATTGAATCCATTTTATGTCATAATTCCTATATAGAGGAAACAGAAAAAACATTAAACTCTAATCCTAAAAAGTTTTGGCACTATGTTGCCGAAAAAAGAACCGACAATAATCTACCCTCAAATATGTTTCTTAATGATACTAAAGCATCCAATGGTCAAGATATATCCAACCTTCTTGCATCTCATTTTTCTTCTGTGTATTCCATCAATACAAACAACCATAACCGTGTAATAAACTATAATAAAACAGTTGACTTAAACCACCTTCAGTTACAACCCTCTGATGTTCTCATCAAATTAAACTCACTCAAAGGTAAATCCTGCTCAGGACCGGATTTGATTCCCGAAATAATTCTCAAAAAATGTAAAAGCACTCTATGTAAACCTCTCTGTACTTTGTTCAATTACTCTCTCACAAGCGGAACATTTCCCGAAAAATGGAAGCTATCTTATATTCAACCCATATTCAAAACTGGCAACAAAGCGGATATCCAAAACTATCGACCTATTTCTATCTTGTCACATATCCCGAAATTATTTGAATCTATTGTAACGGCCAAAATAACACCACTTTTCACTCACATTCTTATTAATCAACAACACGGCTTTAGATCCAAGAAATCGACAACAACAAATCTTCTTTCTTTTACTGATAATATCGTAAAAGGTCTTGAACAAAGTCAACAACTTGATGTAATTTACACGGACTTTTCCAAGGCCTTCGATACAGTCAATCACCATATTCTTCTCTCTAAATTACATGCGCTCGGTATAAGAGACCCATTTCTTTCACTTATCAAATCTTACCTCAACAACAGAAAACAAATTGTACGAATCAACAACTTCCTGTCTAATCCTATAATTGTAACTTCTGGCGTACCTCAAGGAGCCCACCTTGCTCCCTTACTATTTAATCTATTTATTAATGATGTACATGAGTCAATTAATAATTCCTCATTCTGGTTATTTGCGGATGACAACAAAATTCTTAAAGTCATAAATACTTCCGAAGATTGTCTACTTCTTCAAGCTGACTTAATCTCATTTTATGAGTGGTGTGTACATAATGACCTGAAATTAAACACAAGCAAATGTAAAATTATGAGATTTTTTCGGAAAAATGTTCCAATTAACTACCCTTACAGCATTGACAATATACAGCTCTCAAGTGAAACCTGCATACGCGACCTAGGAATTACACTAGACTCCAAATTATCTTTCACCGCACATATTGAGTTAGCTGTCAACAAATCCTATAAACTTCTTGGCTTTATTAATAGAATTTCTTCCGACTTCAAAAACATATCCACTCTTAAATCCCTCTATTGTGCCTTAGTTCGTCCTCACTTAGAATATGCATCAGTAGTCTGGTCTCCATACTATGAAATTCACATCTCCAATATTGAGTCCGTACAGCATCGTTTTCTTAGGAAAATTGGTCGAATGCTAAGACTTGATAGAGATGACTATTCCTACTCCGACCTGGAAAGACTACTAAATATTTCACCACTAGTTAATCGCAGAAGTAATTATGACTTAATCTCCTTTTTCAAAATTATAAACTCACACTTTGATGCACCCTGTCTACTCGACAGTATAAAATTTAATATACCAACCCGAAATTTAAGGAATTTTAAACTTTTCCGCGAAAATCTCCATAAAACCAACTATGGATATAATGCACCTATACCGAGAATGACTAGACTGGCAAATTCTTGTCATGACTTAGATTTTTTTGGAATAAATCTAAATTCCTTTATTTCTTCACTTAAAAAGTATCGACCTCTACCAAACCCTTAATTTATTTTTATTTTTAAACTAGTTCATAGTATTAATGAACGTGATTTTTCGAACCTTCTGTTTCTATGTCGATTTGAATGAGTCCTTTGTAATCTTTTTGTAGTCCTTAAATAATCTATGTACCTACCTGTAGTCTTAGTTTTATAATTGTACTTCTCCGTTAATAATCTTATACCCATATTCTTAATTTTAACTATGTCCTATCTTTAATACCTGTATTCTCATTTATAATAGTGTCCTTTTTTCACCAAAAACCTATTACAATACTTACCTGCATAGACGCACAGACTTAACTCGTCTTAGGCTTAATTTTTACCGTTGCTCTTAAAATGTTCATAGATTTAAGTAAATTGTCTGTAAGAAAATAATGTATTGGAATTTATTCCGTTTATAACAATAAATAAAAAAAAAAATAAAAATAAATAATAGCTACAGCCTTTACATCGATTCTCTCGCGCTGTAATAATGTAAAGAGCGATTCAACAAAATAATAATAATAATAATCATGGGTTGCGAACCTCATCGCCACCAATAGGCATCTCCCGCGCACACTTAGATTGTTCAACGTCTACATAATAAATCTAAAACAAATTATTGAAAATACAATGATATGAAATAAAAGACCAAAGAAAAATAATTTAGAAATCACCGCATCTCTCGCGATGGCGAAAAGAGAAGGATGGAGTGCTGCATCGATTAAAATGTGGCAGTCCATTCTTCCTGCCTACCCTTTCGAGGAGACGGCGTGGTGGTTAGTTAGTTAGTTTATAATCATGGGAAATATAGAAGGACAGCAGGTTGCTAGCAGACTGCGGAATACAAAGGATTGGACAGGAATGTGAAGAGTTATTTATCTGTTCCAAGTAGCGCAGAACACATATGTTTTCGCTGCGGTGTTCGCCAACATTGCGTGACCCGATACTGCACCAGAATAAGAAGAAGACGTCGTTGTAATTTATTTGTATTTTATCAAATTTTAAGATATTCAAATGATTTTACTGAAATCTCTTGATGGAAGTTCATTCAGTTCGCTGGCATCGACAGACTGGTCTGTTAATTTTACTGACAAAATTTTAAATAATAATTAAATAAAACGATGTTTTTTTAACTACTTCCACTTTTGTCTTTGTTTAGACAGCGACCGGTTTCGCCAGGCTAGCATTTTTGTCATTTAATTTTAATGCCAAATTTTGATAATAATAATTAAATAAAACGATGTTTTTTTTTAGTACTTCCACTTTTGTCTTTATTTAGACAGCGACCGGTTTTGCCAGGTTCGCTATCATCGACAGACCATCAGCAGACTGATCTGTCGATGCCAGCGAACCTGGCGAAACCGGTCGCTGTCTAAATAAAGACAAAAGTGGAAGTTCTTAAAAAAACATCGTTTTATTTAATTATTATTATCAAATTTTGGCATTAAAATTAAAATCACACTTAACCACCGCGGTGCGGTTGAAATGACGCGGGTAACGAGGGGGTTAATATCTCGCGGTACTCGGGTAATGATACTTAAGTATTATATTATTACTCGCGTTACTTACGACCCTACTTTACGACACTCTAAAGATTCTGGACGTGGAGATATGTGGCAGCACTAAAGCGTACACGGCTATCTCCGGCGTAACGGAAATGTCGAGAAAAACTTTGTAACGAAATTTTCATATTTTATATATGCACGAATATTTTGAGTCCTATCTCTGCTATTGCTGAATTAAATGTTTTTTTTTTTATTATCAAGATTTCTGCGACAGTGACCTTAGAAAATTTTCTAATTTAAAAAAAAAATTGTCTTAATATTTTAGTGTTTTTTTTACTAAATTAAAATTTTTGTAAGGCAACTAATATAATCAGATCTAGTGATACGTATAACAGTACTTAAAAATTAAAATATTTAATTATTTCCAAGTATCGTAATAAAACAATGGATTATCGATAAAACTGGCAAATGAAGGATGAAAGTAGAATAAATGCGGTAGAAATGAGATCTCTTAGACGAATGTGTGATACTATGTGTATGATAGTATCCAATGAAAATATAAGAATGTGAATGATGGTGTTATGAACAAAGTAATGAAAGGATCATTAAGATGGTTTGGACATATGGAAAGAATGAATGACGAAAGAATGGTAAAAAAATTATATCTTAACGATATAAATGGAACTAGAAAAAGAGGAAGACCGAGGAAAACGTGGCACGATCAAAAAAATTAAATATTGAATGTCGGCCACGTTAGTCAGAGAAATCGACGCGCGTGCATGACACGATGTATAAATGTTGATGGCACGAAAGAAAAGTGTGGCAGTCCATTCTTTCTGCCTTCCCCTTCGGGGAGATGGCGTGATGGTTCGTTACTTTGTTTATAAATAAAATGTTCATATTTGTTTATATACGAGTATACTAGATTTTTTTATATTTCCAAACGGATACTCGTATATCATATTTTTTACTGCCTTCTATCTTGAGCGATCCGCATCCAGTCACTTCCCGCACTCTTTTGGATATCGTCGCGCCAATGCAGCTGTGAGCGCCCAACTTCACGCTTTGCCATCCTCGGGCATCAGCACAGCAGTTGCCTTGTTCAGTTTTCAACTGGGTCACGAGCGACGTGTTTCGCCCATCGTCAGTTAGGGGATGCGACCAACTTGATGACCTCGGAGATCTTTGTCCTGGCTCGCATGTCCTCATTTCTGACTCTTCCCGCAAGATGTTATCCAAGCTATCGCGACAAGAGTTCGTTTAATTTTAATGTTTAAATAAAATGTAACTAACTAACCATCACGCCATTTCCCCGGAGGGTTAGGCAGAGAGGATGGATCGCCACACTGGCCTGTCCTGGCACACTTCTCGGGATTCCTCCACATTCATACATCGCACCATGCACGCACGTCGATTATTCCGACTTCGAATGTGGCCGCCTTTGAGTAATTGGTTAATTTGGTCATGCCATGTTTTCCTCGGTCGTCCTCGGCTTCTTTTTCCACTCACACTGCTTGTGTACAACTTTTTAACCATTCTACTCTCATCCATTCGTTCCATATGTCCGAACCATCTCAGGGATCCTTTTTTAATTTTATTCATGATGCAGTCATCTGTCTTACATTTCTTTCTTATTTCATCGTTCGGTATTCTATCATACAACGTTTTCCCGCACATTCTTCTTAGTGATCTCATTTCTACGGCGTTTATCCTGCTTTCATCCTTCTTTTGCCAGCTCCAAGCTTCACTTCCATACATGAGGGTTGGCACTAGAACTCCATTGTGTACTGCCATCTTTGCTTCTGTGGATATATTTCTATTTGCAGTAATGACTTTGAGTGCGCCATTTATTTTATTCCCAGCACCAACCCTCCTTTCGATGTCTTTCTCCATTTTTCCGTCTCTTGTAAACATGCTTCCTAGATACGTAAATTCAGTAACTTGCTCCAATTTCTCGCCCATCGCACTTATATCACAAATCGTCATACATTCTTCTTTCTCGAAAACCATCACTTTAGATTTAGACACATTCATCACCAAGTCACTCTTTTTGCATGCCTCATACATCCTTGCCACTAAGACTTGCAAATTGTCTTCACTGTCAGCGATTAACACAGCATCGTCTGCATATAACAAACAGCTGACTGACAAACAATTCATCTTAGCACCAGCGTCTATGCCTTCAAGTTCTTTCATACACTTGATAAATAAAATGTAATAAATAAAATGTAATACAAATAAAACGTAAATCACCCAATTAACGTATTCTGCTCCTTTATCTTGTGTATAAAAACAGCAACACTTAGAATTTTCGTTTTCTTTCATGATGCTTCAGCCGGGTGATCATGACATTACTCATTTATTTCTTATTACCATACAACTTTAGAATAATTATTGCCTCCTTGAAGATTTTACTCCAAGTTTCTCGAACCTGCAGCACCTTTTGCTCCCATTCCGATACACCCAACCTAGCCAGATCGACCTGAACATTATCCATTAGGAGCTGTCTAGGCCTTCCAAGAAATCTAACTCTGGTTGGTCTAGACGCGTACAAGGTCTTAAAAATGGATGTCATTCTCATAAATTTTAATAAAACTTCTTTAAAATATATTATGAAAATTATAATCTTACGTTTTTATTCGTATTAATTATTTTAAATGGAGTTTTACACCATTGTTCAAGAAACAATACACAAGTTTAAATAATATATGTATTTATAAATATTTTTTTCTTCTACTCGTATGTTCGCCATAACTTTATGTTATTGATGTTTAATGTTTCTAACTAACCAACTAACTAACTAACTAACCATCACGCCGTCTCCCTGAAAGGGTAGGCAGAAAGAATGTACTGTCACATTTTTACTGATGCGGCACTCCATCCTTCTCTTTTCGCTCCGCGGGAGACGCGGTGTGATGGGTTGCGAACCTCATCGCCACCAATAGGCATCTCCCGCGCTCACTTCGATCGTCCAACACCCACAAAATAAATCTAAAATACAATGATATAAAATAAAATAACAAAATAAAAATAATTTAACACAAAATGTTATTTTTAGATGGCGCACATATTGTCTATTTAATTTATGTTCCACGAATCCACTGTTTTTTTAATTGAGCACATAATGTAATAACACATAAATTTTTTTTTCGATGTTGCATATGTTGACATGGATCATCCGGACTTTTGTGGTTATTTAATTTATGTTACACGTATCCACCGTTTTAAAAAAATAAAGTTTAATGTTTCTTTTTTTATATATATGCTTTGTATAAAACACTCACATTTATTAAAAAAATTAAATATCAAACATGTTTCGGGCTAACCAGTCGTGATATTATAAAAATATTATAATTTTTTTTACAAATATGGTCAGCTTTGACAGATTTATTTTGGAACGTTTATGCTTTTGTTATAACAAATATTATAAATAAATTAAAAATATAATTTAAAGTTCTAATTATGGTTCAGGTATTAACTTACAACAAAGGAAATAAACCAAAGATTGGGCTTGACGTTAAATTGATTTGAATATTTATAATATTTTCTTTATTTTTAATTGCTTTTTTAATTTCTAAAGTTTCTAGATTGTTCTAAGATACATTTTTATTATTAACATGCAAAATTTCAACGCCTTTATCTTTATTAAATTAATGATCTTTTTCAATGAGATGGTTTGTAAATTCTAAAAACTTATTATTAGAGAGATATTATGTACCTACTCTTTTTTTGTTTTTTTTTGTTTTAGATGACAATATAAATATAAATATTTGTGAAATGTATACTTATATCTGTATACGAATCCTGGAGTCCCGAATCCCGAATCACAAATATTTGTAAATATTCTGGTCAATTCTTTGGCGTATAAAATAGGAGTGTTACTCCAGGTGACTTCTAAACAGTGCGCTAGGAGGCGGTAGCCTCTTCGCATTGTGTTAATAAAGTAGTTTGCTAAATGCTAAACAATCATTCTTCATAGATGGCGTTAGTGGGTGGATTGTATAGATTAATCTTAAAAAAATTAATTAGTACAATCAAATCTACATAGATGGCTAACTGGAACTGACACGTGAAGATAGGTATGGATTTGGAGTATATATACAACTTCCAAAAATGTATCATGCATGATCATAATAACAATGGTGGAATAGGGAATGTTGTAATTACATAAAGCGTGCGCTTAACCCAACCAATGACAGGTCATAAGTCCTGTAAACACCTTGATCATCCATATTCAGTTTCCAGTTTGTTTCTTCGTCTCTATTGAGATACAATTAAAAATTTATATAAATATAATTTTAAAATTTGATATTAATTAATAATTTTCATTAGATGTGTTTTAAACGAGTTTCTTACTTCTTTGATGAACTTTACGTGTTACGTTTTCTCGGGGAGATACGCCCCCCCCCCTCGCCGTAGCGTCCCGCAGAGTGACGAATTGCACGGAGTATCATTAACAAACTGCTCCAACTGGAACGGATGACAAATGGTCCAACTAAATTTGTCCTTTTTCTTGTAAAACGATACCATTCCCCCCGAAGATTAGCACCGACAAAGAAACAAAACAGATATAGCAAACTCTTGAAATGTTTCATTTGCGGGAAGAATGCTTCTGGTTGTTGACCATTAAAAAAAAGCTTGGATATTTAAAAATATTTTTATTTGCATCGAAAGGGCGTAGTAAAACAATGTACGTCAGAATTTTAAATGCTGATATAAGGAAGGAACGTAGAGCGAAAGAAGAAACGAAAGTTATTCGGAAAATTGTACCCGTTTGGGAATATAAAAAATCTAGTATATACATACATATAAGCAAAAGCAGACACTGTCAGAACCAAACATCTATTAAGAGTAGCAGAAATCATTACATTGCGAGCTATTGCAGGGAAAACCCTTAGAGATAGAATTCCCAATGGAGAAATTCGCAAGTCCTGCAAAATTGAAGACATAGCGGTCACACATTTCTTGCGTTGAGAAATTTAATCACAGCTCTAACTTCACAACTGGCGGCGTTATTTATTTTCTTGACAATTATAAATACTCTTTATTCTTCTTCTTCTTCATCCTTATTGTCGACCTATGTGGTCTGTTCTCCAGAGAGTTGCTCCTCCTGTGAGGTACATTCCCAGCTGTCCTTACATCTTTTACGAGGTCTTCCACGAGGACGAGTCCCATGAGGTTGATTATGCAATGCAATATAGGGGAGTCTGGTGGAGTCCATTCTTTGAACCGTACCAGTCCCCTTTACGCTGTCTGCTCCATCTTATAATTCCCTCAACCTCACATATCTATCTTATTCTGGTGTTCCTCACGCGATCCCTCAGTGTCTTGCCTGCTATCGTCCTCAGTGTCTTCATTTCGGAAGTCCTCAAAACTTGTTTGGTCCTTACTATGTCTGCTCTTGCTTCGACGCCATATGTTATTATTGGTCTTACGCATGCTTTATAGATTCTCATCTTAATTTTAATGGCCATGTCTTTGTTTTTTCATATTGTGGATTTTAGATTGCAGCTGCCTTGTTTACTTGGGCTTGTATTTCTTTCCGCAGATCAGCTCCCCCCACCAGGTCTATGCCTAGATACTTGAAGGTCCTGACCTGTTCTATGGGTTGATTTTCTATAACCAGGTTACATGTTTTGGGTGTTTTGATCTCTTTATTAATTGATAAAATATTAAAACCATGACCTACAGAGTGTACACAAACAGCAACGTCAGATGGTGACCTCCGATGGCTGTCAATTGATGTCTATAATATTTTCCAATGAATTTCTTTTTAAAACTGAAATTCTTTTACTATATTTACTTAAATATATTTATTATATGTAGCTGAAGTTTCAATAAATTAATAGTATCTCTTCATTGCCAACAAAAAATCAAGAAAATGAGGAAAAAAAACGTCGTTCTAAACCTATATCCCCCCATAAACTAACGTGAATTTAAGGACAACTGTTAAGATATTTTCTTACTGTTATTTAGCAGATCACTTACTTATTATATACATTCACATTTTTAATTCACCCTTATCTCTTAGTCATTAAAACAAACTCCGCCGAGAGCACAATGCATAGTTTCCGCGAAGAACTTTCAGAGATGACATTTTGTTTTCTGTGAAAACAAGCAGCCCCGAGTTTTAATATTTTATCAAGGAATAAATCCTTTTCATTCCGAGTACAAAGAAGTCTCCGGTCCCAAACGAAATATTGCACCATTTCACCGTTGAGGAAGGCTTTCGTCAACCCTTTTATATTTACTTATACATACGTACACGCGGACTGCCCCTAGCCAAAAGGTAGTAACTGGGGATTTACGATGTGCGATTTTCGTCCATATATTCGTTAAGATTGTTTTCGCCCAGAAAATAATTTTTCACCGTTTGAGACGAGATTTACAGTAAACAATTAAATTTGAATGCCATTAAACAAATTAAATTGATATTTTCTTTTGTATTCCCATAATTTTGTGTAGTAGACGTTTAATGTTTCTTTTTTTTATATACTTAGTATATAACACTCACTTTGTAAAAAAATAAATTAAATAACAAACAAGTTTTGGACTAACAAGCCCTTCATCAGTGATATCATATTAATATAAATATTAAAAAAAAATTTTTTTTCACATATGTTCAAATTTTAACATCTGTCAAAACTGACCACATTTGTAATTTTTAAAATAATATTGTAAATATTTATATTTATGTAATATCACTGATGAAGGGCTTGTTAGTCTAAAAGATTTTTGTAAGTGAGTGTTGTATACTAAGTATCTAAAAAAAGAAACATTAAATTGATTATATTTACAGTATAATTTTTGATAAACTTTTAACGTTAATAAAGCGTTAACCGGGTAGAATTCTATATTTTTTTTACGTAAACAGTACTAAAAATATAGCAAGACTGAAAAAAACCTGCCGTGATCGCGTCACCTGAGAGTAAGAAGGTTCCAACTGACAAAAGTAAAAAGCTGAGAAAAACGAAGTCAAAGTTTTGTTGGTTTCGGGTGTGTATCTTGGAATAATTTCCAGAGATTCTTTTACGGAGAAACGTGTAAATTTTGTCTGGCAACAGTTGGAATAATAAAGTTCTAAGTTTAAATGAATCCTTCTTCAGTGAATCGTGTGTTTTGAATGATCAGATGGAACTTGATTATTTTCGTAACATCAAAATGACGATACTATTACTTGTTTTTTTTATTGTACGTATAGATAAGGTTAGTAAGAACCCTTTTCACGAAAAAAAGCCAAATGTGAAATTTTGTTAGTTGGAACCCTCTTACCTCAGGTGACGATCGGATAAATCAAATATTATGATGACGTGGGTGCATGACACGATCTATGCATGTTGAAGAATCGAGAGAAATATGCCAGAATGTGGCGATCCATTTATATGGATTAGATCGCGATCCATTTTGCGTGATGAATAGCTAGTTTTTGTGTTTATTTTATTATTTTATTCTTCCGATGATGTAGGTGTAAAACCTTCGAAACGTTGTTGAAGAAATCTAAACTCTTCTTTCCTTTTTTGCTAGTTTCATGGTTCACTTTCATACATACAAGTGAAGTCCATATTGTAACCGACCCATTATAATTATTGACGAATATACATTATATTTATTGACGATTATACCTAATAATTATTGACGCATATACCTTATAATTATTGAAGAATTTACGTTATACTTATTTACAAAAATACCTTATAATTATTGACGAATATACCTAATAACTATTGACGAATTTACGTTATACTTATTGACGAATATACATGTTAATTATAGACGAATATACTTTATAATTATTGACGAATTTGCGTTATACTTATTGACGAATATACATGTTAATTATTGACGAATATATCTTATAATTATTGACGAATTAACGTTACACTTATTGACGAATATACATTATAATTATTGACAAATTTACATTATAATTATTGACAAATATACATTTAAAATATTTACGATATTTTTATGAATTAAAACAGCAACCGGAAACATTTTATAAAGTTAATATTATCTACTAATCATATCTAAAAAAATAAACAATAGGAGAGTGGACAAAATATTATTTTAATTAATTAAAATATCATTTTATTTAATATTACTGTATTGATGCTTTGAGATAAATGAAAACTAATTACCTTTTATTTGAGTTATTATTTTACTTCAATTTCCCCCGGGGCCTTCTTACACCTACAAGTGTACTCCTTAGTATACGTTTTTACATAGCTCCTTAATAAAGCAAAATCTACGGGATTTTCTAAAGCCGATCTTTAGATTCGCCCCGTTCTCGGTATTTGAATCATCCCTTTTAATTGATGTTTCATATTAACGCTAAGAGAGCCCTCGCCGTCTTCGCTATCGCAGCATCTCTTGAGAGGATTCGGTTCGTTTTCCGCCCACCCGCTCATAAGCGAGTACCCGCCCGCGAAAATTATATCCAGTCACGAAATGTTTGCACGGAGGCATTTTGGCACGGCTGTATATTGTTTGAAGACTTGTGTTATACTGCCGGCACAGGCGTGCATACGAATATAACACATTCAACCCCATACGTTTGACGTCGATGCTTCCTTACCGATAGTATAAATACTTCATGGATGGCGCTAGTGTAGATTGAACTAAAAAAAATGTGAAATGTTTCTTAACATTGTAGCATATATACATCTTCCAAAAAATTGTCAGACGTGGTGGTCGTAAGAAGGGCGGAATGGGGTATGTTGTTAACATAAAGCGATCGCTTAACCCAACCAATGACAGGTCATAAGTCCTGTAATCGCCTCGACCACCATATTCTGTTCCCAGAAAACAATTTACATCTTCGTCTCTATCGAGACACAATTAATCCTTATAAAAAAAATAATTTACCCGCAATGGGTAAAATCCAGTATTTGTATACATTTAAAATGAAGTATAAATACTTTTGGTTGCAAGAAGTTTTTATAAAAAAATAAATACGTGCGTTCTACGCACATATTTTTTTTTATCATATGGAAGCATGGACCTTGACAAAAGCTTTAACCAAAAAACTGGACATCTTTGAAATGTGAATAAATTGAAGAATATTTAATTTATCATGGACAGAGAGAGTCACAAACGAGGAAGCACTGCAGCTAATGAATAAAGAAAAAGTATTTGTAAAGACCATAAAGCGCAGGAAACTAGACACATTATGAGAAACGATAAATACAAAATTCTGCAATTAATTGTTCGAGAAAAGCTCAACAAAGTAGTTCTTATCTTTGATTGTATCTCAATAGAGACGAATATGCAAACTGGAAATTGGAAATTGAATATGGTTGATCAAGGTGTTTACAGGACTTATGACCTGTCATTGGTTGGGTTAAGCGCACGCTTTATGTAATTACAACATTCCCCATTCCACTTTTTTTCTTTATGACCATTTAAGACAATTTTTCGCAAGTTGTGTATATGTTACAAATCTATGCCTAACTTCACATGTCAGTTTTAATGTGCCATCTATGAAGATTTTGATTACATATGTTAATCTTTTTAAGATTACTCTACATAATCCACATACTAACGCCATCTATGGAGATTAATTTTTAACATTTTAATATTTTTTTTGTGAAGTTAGTTCTTATCTCTTTAAGTCAAAATTAACTTAACATTTATTTATTAATGCATTTTATTTTTTTACAGGTAAGAGGATAGCTTCAATCGCCGTAGACTCGTTCTTTCATCTACGTTGAAGAGAATTTTCTTTTAAGGCTATACATAGCTTATGTTGAGCTACATAAAGAAAATTCCGACATCATTTGGAATATCAGGTAATGCCTTCTCGTATATAATTGAATTAAGCTTACAAAATATTAATAAGAATTACCGTTATCTTTTATATGATATAAAATTTTCGTAAATATTTATTTATTTATTACTAGCTGACCCGGCAACGCTTCGCTATTGCTATATTAGAGTATATAAATACACCCAATATATATTAAAGAAATACAATTAAAGTTCAATATCAATGATTTTATTGGATAAAATGACATGTGTATAGGTGTAAGAATGTGTGTATCCTAATTCAGTTCATATCTTTAAAACATTTGTTTAATCCAAGCAAACTTGCTGTGAACTTGAATAATACTAATGTGAATTGAACAATTGAAGGCTGGGCATTACCAAGGTGGCAAGTTTACAAAAAGTCTGAAATGAGTTTTTGATGCCAATTGGTCTTAAACATAGCTGTGCAAAAGCGCGTTATGATTTAATAATATAGTGTAGTTAAAACGTTACCCTAAAGATGCCACCCAAAAAAAAGTTAATATTTATCTTTTTCAGCTTTATTTTTAAACCATTTTTGTAACGTCCAGTCTTAATTTTTTCCTTAATATTTTAAGTGAAATTAAAAAAACAAATAAATATACTATATCACATTTGCATAAAACATTCATACATATACCATTCAAGGTCATAATAATGCTCTTAGAAATACAATGTTTAGAGAAACAAAACTCTTGATTTTGATGTCCATTAGATGAAGCTAATAATGCACATTCACTTAACCAATGACGAAATTTGTAAATTTGTGTGATGTCTGGAAATATACATTGAATCAATTCTCCTTTGGAGTGTGATTCTACAGAAATCAGTTGATAATTTAAAGCATTCATTCCATACAATGAACTTTCATTGTTGCAGAATTTTACCCATTCCAGAAATATTTAAAATGTTGAATGTAGGTGTTTCAATGTTTTGTATCATCATCATCATGAGTCTATATCCGTTCACTCCTGGGCGTAGGCCTCCTCCATCTGATTCAATGTCTGTCGATCCTGGGCAACACGCATCCAATGTCGTCCCTCCATCGAAGTTGAGGACGTCCTGGGTTTCGGGTTACAGTACATCTATCATCAGGGCTGCGAGCGGCATGCCATTTTAGCGCTGCCACTCTTCCGATGATGTCCGACACTCCTGTTCTGCCTCTAATAGTGGAATTAAACCAATTAATCCAACCTGTACATACCATTTCAAAATTAGTTCATAAATATAACAATCTGTCTTGCACATATCAAGGTGTGGGATCCATACATGCCAGTATCTTAGTATCTTGCGTTGCGTGCCCCATCTCACGACATCTTCCACCTTGGAGATATCGTGGATAGCCGTGTTCCTCACCCTATCTCAAAGAGTCTTTCCTGGTATCATCCTTAGCGTCGGCATCTCTGCAAAAATCAAATAATTATATTAAAATGAGCAGTATATAAAAAAAAAACACTGGCGTGGGAACGTCAGACCATTTGGAAATGTTATATTACTGGATTTTTCCAACTGAGGCAGCTAATGCTGTATGTAAGAATATGTTTACCTATCACAGCATAACAGAGAAAAACTAAAACAGCTGAAGTAAATCGTCTAATCCAAAAGATATTATAGGTTATCGCCCTGCCAGAACAATTTTACATTAAAATAACATTATTAAAATAGATTATACCAATTCATAGAATTGTGAGGTGTGGATCCATACACCAGTATCTTGCGTTGCGTGCCCCATCTCACGACATCTTCCACCTTGGAGATATCGTGGATAGCCGTGTTCCTCACCCTATCTCAAAGAGTCTTTCCTGGTATCATCCTTAGCGTCGGCATCTCTGCAAAAATCAAATAATTATATTAAATAAACATAGTAACACTGGCGAGGGAACGTCAGACCATTTGGAAATGTTATATTACTGGATTTTTCCAACTGAGGCAGCTAATGCTGTATGTAAGAATATGTTTACCTATCACAGCATAACTAAAACTAAAACAGCTGAAGTAAATTGTCTAATCCAAAAGATATAGGTTATCGCCCTGCCAGAACAATTTTACATTAAAATAACATTATTAAAATAGATTATACCAATTCATAGAATAGTGAGGTGTGGGA
This sequence comes from Lepidostoma basale, assembly GCA_022606425.2. NCBI lineage: Eukaryota > Metazoa > Arthropoda > Insecta > Trichoptera > Lepidostomatidae > Lepidostoma > Lepidostoma basale. The sequence goes on from JAHDVF020000683.1 coordinate 59,824, forward strand.
TCCATACATGCCAGTATCTTGCGTTGCGTGCCCCATCTCACGACATCTTCCACCTTGGAGATATCGTGGATAGCCGTGTTCACCCTATCTCAAAGAGTCTTTCCTGGTATCATCCTTAGCGTCGGCATCTCTGCAAAAATCAAATAATTATATTAAAATGAGCAGTATATAAAAAAAAAACACTGGCGTGGGAACGTCAGAACATTTGGAAATGTTATATTACTGGATTTTTCCAACTGAGGCAGCTAATGCTGTATGTAAGGATATGTTTACCTATCACAGCATTTTTTTTTTTCAGAGAAAAACTAAAACAGCTGAAGTAAATCGTCTAATCCAAAAGATATAGGTTATCGCTCTGCCAGAACAATTTTACATTAAAATAACATTATTAAAATAGATTATACCAATTCATAGAATTGTGAGGTGTGGGATCCATACATGCCAGTATCTTGCGTTGCATGCCCCATCTCACGACATCTTCCACCTTGGAGATATCGTGGATAGCCGTGTTCCTCACCCTATCTCAA